>OY744481.1:52914360-53517298 GCA_963556165.1 Tipula helvola
TTAGCTTTGAAAACGATTGCGAACAAAAGTTTTTTCTGCCTTTCCGAAAAGCATGGATAGTAGTACAGTGTGTTTTTTCGATATCCTGATTGCATACATTCGCTCAGTAAAATTAAGATATCTCAAAAACTAGATTGAATATTTACAATCTGTAAATTGCGTATGATAAATTATACTGTTACCTATCATACACAAAAAGCAGATTGTAAAAATTCGATCTAGTTTCGAAGATATGCCAATTTTTCTATAATGTACCAAAAGCCTACTAAAAACATCGATTTCTACCAAACGGGTTATGTAAACGAACTGAAATTACGACGATTTTATTTATTTAACTTGTATTATCATAATTATTAGCTTTGAAAACGATTGCGAACAAAAAGTTTTTTCTGCCTTTCCGAAAAGCATGGATAGTAGTACAGTGTGTTTTTTCGATATCCTGATTGCATACATTCGCTCAGTAAAATTAGGATATCTCAAAAACTAGATTGAATATTTACAATCTGTAAATTGCGTATGATAAATTATACTGTTACCTATCATACACAAAAAGCAGATTGTAAAAATTCGATCTAGTTTCGAAGATATGCCAATTTTTCTATAATGTACCAAAAGCCTACTAAAAACATCGATTTCTACCAAACGGGTTATGTAAACGAACTGAAATTACGACGAATTTTATTTATTTAACTTGTATTATCATAATTATTAGCTTTGAAAACGATTGCGAACAAAAAGTTTTTTCTGCCTTTCCGAAAAGCATGGATAGTAGTACAGTGTGTTTTTTCGATATCCTGATTGCATACATTCGCTCAGTAAAATTAAGATATCTCAAAAACTAGATTGAATATTTACAATCTGTAAATTGCGTATGATAAATTATACTGTTACCTATCATACACAAAAAGCAGATTGTAAAAATTCGATCTAGTTTCGAAGATATGCCAATTTTTCTATATTGTACCAAAAGCCTACTAAAAACATCGATTTCTACCAAACGGGTTATGTAAACGAACTGAAATTACGACGAATTTTATTTATTTAACTTGTATTATCATAATTATTAGCTTTGAAAACGATTGCGAACAAAAAGTTTTTTCTGCCTTTCCGAAAAGCATGGATAGTAGTACAGTGTGTTTTTTCGATATCCTGATTGCATACATTCGCTCAGTAAAATTAAGATATCTCAAAAACTAGATTGAATATTTACAATCTGTAAATTGCGTATGATAAATTATACTGTTACCTATCATACACAAAAAGCAGATTGTAAAAATTCGATCTAGTTTCGAAGATATGCCAATTTTTCTATATTGTACCAAAAGCCTACTAAAAACATCGATTTCTACCAAACGGGTTATGTAAACGAACTGAAATTACGACGAATTTTATTTATTTAACTTGTATTATCATAATTATTAGCTTTGAAAACGATTGCGAACAAAAAGTTTTTTCTGCCTTTCCGAAAAGCATGGATAGTAGTACAGTGTGTTTTTTCGATATCCTGATTGCATACATTCGCTCAGTAAAATTAGGATATCTCAAAAACTAGATTGAATATTTACAATCTGTAAATTGCGTATGATAAATTATACTGTTACCTATCATACACAAAAAGCAGATTGTAAAAATTCGATCTAGTTTCGAAGATATGCCAATTTTTCTATAATGTACCAAAAGCCTACTAAAAACATCGATTTCTACCAAACGGGTTATGTAAACGAACTGAAATTACGACGAATTTTATTTATTTAACTTGTATTATCATAATTATTAGCTTTGAAAACGATTGCGAACAAAAAGTTTTTTCTGCCTTTCCGAAAAGCATGGATAGTAGTACAGTGTGTTTTTTCGATATCCTGATTGCATACATTCGCTCAGTAAAATTAGGATATCTCAAAAACTAGATTGAATATTTACAATCTGTAAATTGCGTATGATAAATTATACTGTTACCTATCATACACAAAAAGCAGATTGTAAAAATTCGATCTAGTTTCGAAGATATGCCAATTTTTCTATAATGTACCAAAAGCCTACTAAAAACATCGATTTCTACCAAACGGGTTATGTAAACGAACTGAAATTACGACGAATTTTATTTATTTAACTTGTATTATCATAATTATTAGCTTTGAAAACGATTGCGAACAAAAAGTTTTTTCTGCCTTTCCGAAAAGCATGGATAGTAGTACAGTGTGTTTTTTCGATATCCTGATTGCATACATTCGCTCAGTAAAATTAAGATATCTCAAAAACTAGATTGAATATTTACAATCTGTAAATTGCGTATGATAAATTATACTGTTACCTATCATACACAAAAAGCAGATTGTAAAAATTCGATCTAGTTTCGAAGATATGCCAATTTTTCTATATTGTACCAAAAGCCTACTAAAAACATCGATTTCTACCAAACGGGTTATGTAAACGAACTGAAATTACGACGAATTTTATTTATTTAACTTGTATTATCATAATTATTAGCTTTGAAAACGATTGCGAACAAAAAGTTTTTTCTGCCTTTCCGAAAAGCATGGATAGTAGTACAGTGTGTTTTTTCGATATCCTGATTGCATACATTCGCTCAGTAAAATTAGGATATCTCAAAAACTAGATTGAATATTTACAATCTGTAAATTGCGTATGATAAATTATACTGTTACCTATCATACACAAAAAGCAGATTGTAAAAATTCGATCTAGTTTCGAAGATATGCCAATTTTTCTATATTGTACCAAAAGCCTACTAAAAACATCGATTTCTACCAAACGGGTTATGTAAACGAACTGAAATTACGACGAATTTTATTTATTTAACTTGTATTATCATAATTATTAGCTTTGAAAACGATTGCGAACAAAAAGTTTTTTCTGCCTTTCCGAAAAGCATGGATAGTAGTACAGTGTGTTTTTTCGATATCCTGATTGCATACATTCGCTCAGTAAAATTAAGATATCTCAAAAACTAGATTGAATATTTACAATCTGTAAATTGCGTATGATAAATTATACTGTTACCTATCATACACAAAAAGCAGATTGTAAAAATTCGATCTAGTTTCGAAGATATGCCAATTTTTCTATATTGTACCAAAAGCCTACTAAAAACATCGATTTCTACCAAACGGGTTATGTAAACGAACTGAAATTACGACGAATTTTATTTATTTAACTTGTATTATCATAATTATTAGCTTTGAAAACGATTGCGAACAAAAAGTTTTTTCTGCCTTTCCGAAAAGCATGGATAGTAGTACAGTGTGTTTTTTCGATATCCTGATTGCATACATTCGCTCAGTAAAATTAAGATATCTCAAAAACTAGATTGAATATTTACAATCTGTAAATTGCGTATGATAAATTATACTGTTACCTATCATACACAAAAAGCAGATTGTAAAATTCGATCTAGTTTCGAAGATATGCCAATTTTTCTATATTGTACCAAAAGCCTACTAAAAACATCGATTTCTACCAAACGGGTTATGTAAACGAACTGAAATTACGACGAATTTTATTTATTTAACTTGTATTATCATAATTATTAGCTTTGAAAACGATTGCGAACAAAAAGTTTTTTCTGCTTTCCGAAAAGCATGGATAGTAGTACAGTGTGTTTTTTCGATATCCTGATTGCATACATTCGCTCAGTAAAATTAAGATATCTCAAAAACTAGATTGAATATTTACAATCTGTAAATTGCGTATGATAAATTATACTGTTACCTATCATACACAAAAAGCAGATTGTAAAAATTCGATCTAGTTTCGAAGATATGCCAATTTTTCTATATTGTACCAAAAGCCTACTAAAAACATCGATTTCTACCAAACGGGTTATGTAAACGAACTGAAATTACGACGAATTTTATTTATTTAACTTGTATTATCATAATTATTAGCTTTGAAAACGATTGCGAACAAAAAGTTTTTTCTGCCTTTCCGAAAAGCATGGATAGTAGTACAGTGTGTTTTTTCGATATCCTGATTGCATACATTCGCTCAGTAAAATTAGGATATCTCAAAAACTAGATTGAATATTTACAATCTGTAAATTGCGTATGATAAATTATACTGTTACCTATCATACACAAAAAGCAGATTGTAAAAATTCGATCTAGTTTCGAAGATATGCCAATTTTTCTATAATGTACCAAAAGCCTACTAAAAACATCGATTTCTACCAAACGGGTTATGTAAACGAACTGAAATTACGACGAATTTTATTTATTTAACTTGTATTATCATAATTATTAGCTTTGAAAACGATTGCGAACAAAAAGTTTTTTCTGCCTTTCCGAAAAGCATGGATAGTAGTACAGTGTGTTTTTTCGATATCCTGATTGCATACATTCGCTCAGTAAAATTAGGATATCTCAAAAACTAGATTGAATATTTACAATCTGTAAATTGCGTATGATAAATTATACTGTTACCTATCATACACAAAAAGCAGATTGTAAAAATTCGATCTAGTTTCGAAGATATGCCAATTTTTCTATAATGTACCAAAAGCCTACTAAAAACATCGATTTCTACCAAACGGGTTATGTAAACGAACTGAAATTACGACGAATTTTATTTATTTAACTTGTATTATCATAATTATTAGCTTTGAAAACGATTGCGAACAAAAGTTTTTTCTGCCTTTCCGAAAAGCATGGATAGTAGTACAGTGTGTTTTTTCGATATCCTGATTGCATACATTCGCTCAGTAAAATTAAGATATCTCAAAAACTAGATTGAATATTTACAATCTGTAAATTGCGTATGATAAATTATACTGTTACCTATCATACACAAAAAGCAGATTGTAAAAATTCGATCTAGTTTCGAAGATATGCCAATTTTTCTATATTGTACCAAAAGCCTACTAAAAACATCGATTTCTACCAAACGGGTTATGTAAACGAACTGAAATTACGACGAATTTTATTTATTTAACTTGTATTATCATAATTATTAGCTTTGAAAACGATTGCGAACAAAAAGTTTTTTCTGCCTTTCCGAAAAGCATGGATAGTAGTACAGTGTGTTTTTTCGATATCCTGATTGCATACATTCGCTCAGTAAAATTAGGATATCTCAAAAACTAGATTGAATATTTACAATCTGTAAATTGCGTATGATAAATTATACTGTTACCTATCATACACAAAAAGCAGATTGTAAAAATTCGATCTAGTTTCGAAGATATGCCAATTTTTCTATATTGTACCAAAAGCCTACTAAAAACATCGATTTCTACCAAACGGGTTATGTAAACGAACTGAAATTACGACGAATTTTATTTATTTAACTTGTATTATCATAATTATTAGCTTTGAAAACGATTGCGAACAAAAAGTTTTTTCTGCCTTTCCGAAAAGCATGGATAGTAGTACAGTGTGTTTTTTCGATATCCTGATTGCATACATTCGCTCAGTAAAATTAGGATATCTCAAAAACTAGATTGAATATTTACAATCTGTAAATTGCGTATGATAAATTATACTGTTACCTATCATACACAAAAAGCAGATTGTAAAAATTCGATCTAGTTTCGAAGATATGCCAATTTTTCTATAATGTACCAAAAGCCTACTAAAAACATCGATTTCTACCAAACGGGTTATGTAAACGAACTGAAATTACGACGAATTTTATTTATTTAACTTGTATTATCATAATTATTAGCTTTGAAAACGATTGCGAACAAAAAGTTTTTTCTGCCTTTCCGAAAAGCATGGATAGTAGTACAGTGTGTTTTTTCGATATCCTGATTGCATACATTCGCTCAGTAAAATTAAGATATCTCAAAAACTAGATTGAATATTTACAATCTGTAAATTGCGTATGATAAATTATACTGTTACCTATCATACACAAAAAGCAGATTGTAAAAATTCGATCTAGTTTCGAAGATATGCCAATTTTTCTATATTGTACCAAAAGCCTACTAAAAACATCGATTTCTACCAAACGGGTTATGTAAACGAACTGAAATTACGACGAATTTTATTTATTTAACTTGTATTATCATAATTATTAGCTTTGAAAACGATTGCGAACAAAAAGTTTTTTCTGCCTTTCCGAAAAGCATGGATAGTAGTACAGTGTGTTTTTTCGATATCCTGATTGCATACATTCGCTCAGTAAAATTAGGATATCTCAAAAACTAGATTGAATATTTACAATCTGTAAATTGCGTATGATAAATTATACTGTTACCTATCATACACAAAAAGCAGATTGTAAAAATTCGATCTAGTTTCGAAGATATGCCAATTTTTCTATAATGTACCAAAAGCCTACTAAAAACATCGATTTCTACCAAACGGGTTATGTAAACGAACTGAAATTACGACGAATTTTATTTATTTAACTTGTATTATCATAATTATTAGCTTTGAAAACGATTGCGAACAAAAAGTTTTTTCTGCCTTTCCGAAAAGCATGGATAGTAGTACAGTGTGTTTTTTCGATATCCTGATTGCATACATTCGCTCAGTAAAATTAAGATATCTCAAAAACTAGATTGAATATTTACAATCTGTAAATTGCGTATGATAAATTATACTGTTACCTATCATACACAAAAAGCAGATTGTAAAAATTCGATCTAGTTTCGAAGATATGCCAATTTTTCTATATTGTACCAAAAGCCTACTAAAAACATCGATTTCTACCAAACGGGTTATGTAAACGAACTGAAACTACGACGAATTTTATTTATTTAACTTGTATTATCATAATTATTAGCTTTGAAAACGATTGCGAACAAAAAGTTTTTTCTGCCTTTCCGAAAAGCATGGATAGTAGTACAGTGTGTTTTTTCGATATCCTGATTGCATACATTCGCTCAGTAAAATTAAGATATCTCAAAAACTAGATTGAATATTTACAATCTGTAAATTGCGTATGATAAATTATACTGTTACCTATCATACACAAAAAGCAGATTGTAAAAATTCGATCTAGTTTCGAAGATATGCCAATTTTTCTATATTGTACCAAAAGCCTACTAAAAACATCGATTTCTACCAAACGGGTTATGTAAACGAACTGAAATTACGACGAATTTTATTTATTTAACTTGTATTATCATAATTATTAGCTTTGAAAACGATTGCGAACAAAAAGTTTTTTCTGCCTTTCCGAAAAGCATGGATAGTAGTACAGTGTGTTTTTTCGATATCCTGATTGCATACATTCGCTCAGTAAAATTAAGATATCTCAAAAACTAGATTGAATATTTACAATCTGTAAATTGCGTATGATAAATTATACTGTTACCTATCATACACAAAAAGCAGATTGTAAAAATTCGATCTAGTTTCGAAGATATGCCAATTTTTCTATAATGTACCAAAAGCCTACTAAAAACATCGATTTCTACCAAACGGGTTATGTAAACGAACTGAAATTACGATATTTTAATTTATTTAACTTGTATTATCATAATTATTAGCTTTGAAAACGATTGCGAACAAAAAGTTTTTTCTGCCTTTCCGAAAAGCATGGATAGTAGTACAGTGTGTTTTTTCGATATCCTGATTGCATACATTCGCTCAGTAAAATTAGGATATCTCAAAAACTAGATTGAATATTTTACAATCTGTAAATTGCGTATGATAAATTATACTGTTACCTATCATACACAAAAATCAGATTGTAAAAATTCGATCTAGTTTCGAAGATATGCCAATTTTTCTATAATGTACCAAAAGCCTACTAAAAACATCGATTTCTACCAAACGGGTTATGTAAACGAACTGAAATTACGACGAATTTTATTTATTTAACTTGTATTATCATAATTATTAGCTTTGAAAACGATTGCGAACAAAAAGTTTTTTCTGCCTTTCGAAAAGCATGGATAGTAGTACAGTGTGTTTTTTCGATATCCTGATTGCATACATTCGCTCAGTAAAATTAGGATATCTCAAAAACTAGATTGAATATTTACAATCTGTAAATTGCGTATGATAAAATTATACTGTTACCTATCATACACAAAAAGCAGATTGTAAAAATTCGATCTAGTTTCGAAGATATGCCAATTTTTCTATATTGTACCAAAAGCCTACTAAAACATCGATTTCTACCAAACGGGTTATGTAAACGAACTGAAATTACGACGAATTTTATTTATTTAACTTGTATTATCATAATTATTAGCTTTGAAAACGATTGCGAACAAAAAGTTTTTTCTGCCTTTCCGAAAAGCATGGATAGTAGTACAGTGTGTTTTTTTCGATATCCTGATTGCATACATTCGCTCAGTAAATTAGGATATCTCAAAACTAGATTGAATATTTACAATCTGTAAATTGCGTATGATAAATTATACTGTTACCTATCATACACAAAAAGCAGATTGTAAAAATTCGATCTAGTTTCGAAGATATGCCAATTTTTCTATAATGTACCAAAAGCCTACTAAAAAACATCGATTTCTACCAAACGGGTTATGTAAACGAACTGAAATTACGACGAATTTTATTTATTTAACTTGTATTATCATAATTATTAGCTTTGAAAACGATTGCGAACAAAAAGTTTTTTCTGCCTTTCCGAAAAGCATGGATAGTAGTACAGTGTGTTTTTTCGATATCCTGATTGCATACATTCGCTCAGTAAAATTAGGATATCTCAAAAACTAGATTGAATATTTACAATCTGTAAATTGCGTATGATAAATTATACTGTTACCTATCATACACAAAAAGCAGATTGTAAAAATTCGATCTAGTTTCGAAGATATGCCAATTTTTCTATAATGTACCAAAAGCCTACTAAAAACATCGATTTCTACCAAACGGGTTATGTAAACGAACTGAAATTACGACGAATTTTATTTATTTAACTTGTATTATCATAATTATTAGCTTTGAAAACGATTGCGAACAAAAAGTTTTTTCTGCCTTTCCGAAAAGCATGGATAGTAGTACAGTGTGTTTTTTCGATATCCTGATTGCATACATTCGCTCAGTAAAATTAGGATATCTCAAAAACTAGATTGAATATTTACAATCTGTAAATTGCGTATGATAAATTATACTGTTACCTATCATACACAAAAAGCAGATTGTAAAAATTCGATCTAGTTTCGAAGATATGCCAATTTTTCTATAATGTACCAAAAGCCTACTAAAAACATCGATTTCTACCAAACGGGTTATGTAAACGAACTGAAATTACGACGAATTTTATTTATTTAACTTGTATTATCATAATTATTAGCTTTGAAAACGATTGCGAACAAAAAGTTTTTTCTGCCTTTCCGAAAAGCATGGATAGTAGTACAGTGTGTTTTTTCGATATCCTGATTGCATACATTCGCTCAGTAAAATTAAGATATCTCAAAAACTAGATTGAATATTTACAATCTGTAAATTGCGTATGATAAATTATACTGTTACCTATCATACACAAAAAGCAGATTGTAAAAATTCGATCTAGTTTCGAAGATATGCCAATTTTTCTATATTGTACCAAAAGCCTACTAAAAACATCGATTTCTACCAAACGGGTTATGTAAACGAACTGAAATTACGACGAATTTTATTTATTTAACTTGTATTATCATAATTATTAGCTTTGAAAACGATTGCGAACAAAAAGTTTTTTCTGCCTTTCCGAAAAGCATGGATAGTAGTACAGTGTGTTTTTTCGATATCCTGATTGCATACATTCGCTCAGTAAAATTAGGATATCTCAAAAACTAGATTGAATATTTACAATCTGTAAATTGCGTATGATAAATTATACTGTTACCTATCATACACAAAAAGCAGATTGTAAAAATTCGATCTAGTTTCGAAGATATGCCAATTTTTCTATAATGTACCAAAAGCCTACTAAAAACATCGATTTCTACCAAACGGGTTATGTAAACGAACTGAAATTACGACGAATTTTATTTATTTAACTTGTATTATCATAATTATTAGCTTTGAAAACGATTGCGAACAAAAAGTTTTTTCTGCCTTTCCGAAAAGCATGGATAGTAGTACAGTGTGTTTTTTCGATATCCTGATTGCATACATTCGCTCAGTAAAATTAAGATATCTCAAAAACTAGATTGAATATTTACAATCTGTAAATTGCGTATGATAAATTATACTGTTACCTATCATACACAAAAAGCAGATTGTAAAAATTCGATCTAGTTTCGAAGATATGCCAATTTTTCTATATTGTACCAAAAGCCTACTAAAAACATCGATTTCTACCAAACGGGTTATGTAAACGAACTGAAATTACGACGAATTTTATTTATTTAACTTGTATTATCATAATTATTAGCTTTGAAAACGATTGCGAACAAAAAGTTTTTTCTGCCTTTCCGAAAAGCATGGATAGTAGTACAGTGTGTTTTTTCGATATCCTGATTGCATACATTCGCTCAGTAAAATTAGGATATCTCAAAAACTAGATTGAATATTTACAATCTGTAAATTGCGTATGATAAATTATACTGTTACCTATCATACACAAAAAGCAGATTGTAAAAATTCGATCTAGTTTCGAAGATATGCCAATTTTTCTATAATGTACCAAAAGCCTACTAAAAACATCGATTTCTACCAAACGGGTTATGTAAACGAACTGAAATTACGACGAATTTTATTTATTTAACTTGTATTATCATAATTATTAGCTTTGAAAACGATTGCGAACAAAAAGTTTTTTCTGCCTTTCCGAAAAGCATGGATAGTAGTACAGTGTGTTTTTTCGATATCCTGATTGCATACATTCGCTCAGTAAAATTAAGATATCTCAAAAACTAGATTGAATATTTACAATCTGTAAATTGCGTATGATAAATTATACTGTTACCTATCATACACAAAAAGCAGATTGTAAAAATTCGATCTAGTTTCGAAGATATGCCAATTTTTCTATATTGTACCAAAAGCCTACTAAAAACATCGATTTCTACCAAACGGGTTATGTAAACGAACTGAAATTACGACGAATTTTATTTATTTAACTTGTATTATCATAATTATTAGCTTTGAAAACGATTGCGAACAAAAAGTTTTTTCTGCCTTTCCGAAAAGCATGGATAGTAGTACAGTGTGTTTTTTCGATATCCTGATTGCATACATTCGCTCAGTAAAATTAGGATATCTCAAAAACTAGATTGAATATTTACAATCTGTAAATTGCGTATGATAAATTATACTGTTACCTATCATACACAAAAAGCAGATTGTAAAAATTCGATCTAGTTTCGAAGATATGCCAATTTTTCTATATTGTACCAAAAGCCTACTAAAAACATCGATTTCTACCAAACGGGTTATGTAAACGAACTGAAATTACGACGAATTTTATTTATTTAACTTGTATTATCATAATTATTAGCTTTGAAAACGATTGCGAACAAAAAGTTTTTTCTGCCTTTCCGAAAAGCATGGATAGTAGTACAGTGTGTTTTTTCGATATCCTGATTGCATACATTCGCTCAGTAAAATTAGGATATCTCAAAAACTAGATTGAATATTTACAATCTGTAAATTGCGTATGATAAATTATACTGTTACCTATCATACACAAAAAGCAGATTGTAAAAATTCGATCTAGTTTCGAAGATATGCCAATTTTTCTATATTGTACCAAAAGCCTACTAAAAACATCGATTTCTACCAAACGGGTTATGTAAACGAACTGAAATTACGACGAATTTTATTTATTTAACTTGTATTATCATAATTATTAGCTTTGAAAACGATTGCGAACAAAAAGTTTTTTCTGCCTTTCCGAAAAGCATGGATAGTAGTACAGTGTGTTTTTTCGATATCCTGATTGCATACATTCGCTCAGTAAAATTAGGATATCTCAAAAACTAGATTGAATATTTACAATCTGTAAATTGCGTATGATAAATTATACTGTTACCTATCATACACAAAAAGCAGATTGTAAAAATTCGATCTAGTTTCGAAGATATGCCAATTTTTCTATAATGTACCAAAAGCCTACTAAAAACATCGATTTCTACCAAACGGGTTATGTAAACGAACTGAAATTACGACGAATTTTATTTATTTAACTTGTATTATCATAATTATTAGCTTTGAAAACGATTGCGAACAAAAAGTTTTTTCTGCCTTTCCGAAAAGCATGGTACAGTGTGTTTTTTCGATATCCTGATTGCATACATTCGCTCAGTAAAATTAAGATATCTCAAAAACTAGATTGAATATTTACAATCTGTAAATTGCGTATGATAAATTATACTGTTACCTATCATACACAAAAAGCAGATTGTAAAAATTCGATCTAGTTTCGAAGATATGCCAATTTTTCTATATTGTACCAAAAGCCTACTAAAAACATCGATTTCTACCAAACGGGTTATGTAAACGAACTGAAATTACGACGAATTTTATTTATTTAACTTGTATTATCATAATTATTAGCTTTGAAAACGATTGCGAACAAAAAGTTTTTTCTGCCTTTCCGAAAAGCATGGATAGTAGTACAGTGTGTTTTTTCGATATCCTGATTGCATACATTCGCTCAGTAAAATTAGGATATCTCAAAAACTAGATTGAATATTTACAATCTGTAAATTGCGTATGATAAATTATACTGTTACCTATCATACACAAAAAGCAGATTGTAAAAATTCGATCTAGTTTCGAAGATATGCCAATTTTTCTATAATGTACCAAAAGCCTACTAAAAACATCGATTTCTACCAAACGGGTTATGTAAACGAACTGAAATTACGACGAATTTTATTTATTTAACTTGTATTATCATAATTATTAGCTTTGAAAACGATTGCGAACAAAAAGTTTTTTCTGCCTTTCCGAAAAGCATGGATAGTAGTACAGTGTGTTTTTTCGATATCCTGATTGCATACATTCGCTCAGTAAAATTAAGATATCTCAAAAACTAGATTGAATATTTACAATCTGTAAATTGCGTATGATAAATTATACTGTTACCTATCATACACAAAAAGCAGATTGTAAAAATTCGATCTAGTTTCGAAGATATGCCAATTTTTCTATATTGTACCAAAAGCCTACTAAAAACATCGATTTCTACCAAACGGGTTATGTAAACGAACTGAAATTACGACGAATTTTATTTATTTAACTTGTATTATCATAATTATTAGCTTTGAAAACGATTGCGAACAAAAAGTTTTTTCTGCCTTTCCGAAAAGCATGGATAGTAGTACAGTGTGTTTTTTCGATATCCTGATTGCATACATTCGCTCAGTAAAATTAGGATATCTCAAAAACTAGATTGAATATTTACAATCTGTAAATTGCGTATGATAAATTATACTGTTACCTATCATACACAAAAAGCAGATTGTAAAAATTCGATCTAGTTTCGAAGATATGCCAATTTTTCTATAATGTACCAAAAGCCTACTAAAAACATCGATTTCTACCAAACGGGTTATGTAAACGAACTGAAATTACGACGAATTTTATTTATTTAACTTGTATTATCATAATTATTAGCTTTGAAAACGATTGCGAACAAAAAGTTTTTTCTGCCTTTCCGAAAAGCATGGATAGTAGTACAGTGTGTTTTTTCGATATCCTGATTGCATACATTCGCTCAGTAAAATTAGGATATCTCAAAAACTAGATTGAATATTTACAATCTGTAAATTGCGTATGATAAATTATACTGTTACCTATCATACACAAAAAGCAGATTGTAAAAATTCGATCTAGTTTCGAAGATATGCCAATTTTTCTATAATGTACCAAAAGCCTACTAAAAACATCGATTTCTACCAAACGGGTTATGTAAACGAACTGAAATTACGACGAATTTTATTTATTTAACTTGTATTATCATAATTATTAGCTTTGAAAACGATTGCGAACAAAAAGTTTTTTCTGCCTTTCCGAAAAGCATGGATAGTAGTACAGTGTGTTTTTTCGATATCCTGATTGCATACATTCGCTCAGTAAAATTAGGATATCTCAAAAACTAGATTGAATATTTACAATCTGTAAATTGCGTATGATAAATTATACTGTTACCTATCATACACAAAAAGCAGATTGTAAAAATTCGATCTAGTTTCGAAGATATGCCAATTTTTCTATATTGTACCAAAAGCCTACTAAAAACATCGATTTCTACCAAACGGGTTATGTAAACGAACTGAAATTACGACGAATTTTATTTATTTAACTTGTATTATCATAATTATTAGCTTTGAAAACGATTGCGAACAAAAAGTTTTTTCTGCCTTTCCGAAAAGCATGGATAGTAGTACAGTGTGTTTTTTCGATATCCTGATTGCATACATTCGCTCAGTAAAATTAGGATATCTCAAAAACTAGATTGAATATTTACAATCTGTAAATTGCGTATGATAAATTATACTGTTACCTATCATACACAAAAAGCAGATTGTAAAAATTCGATCTAGTTTCGAAGATATGCCAATTTTTCTATAATGTACCAAAAGCCTACTAAAAACATCGATTTCTACCAAACGGGTTATGTAAACGAACTGAAATTACGACGAATTTTATTTATTTAACTTGTATTATCATAATTATTAGCTTTGAAAACGATTGCGAACAAAAAGTTTTTTCTGCCTTTCCGAAAAGCATGGATAGTAGTACAGTGTGTTTTTTCGATATCCTGATTGCATACATTCGCTCAGTAAAATTAAGATATCTCAAAAACTAGATTGAATATTTACAATCTGTAAATTGCGTATGATAAATTATACTGTTACCTATCATACACAAAAAGCAGATTGTAAAAATTCGATCTAGTTTCGAAGATATGCCAATTTTTCTATATTGTACCAAAAGCCTACTAAAAACATCGATTTCTACCAAACGGGTTATGTAAACGAACTGAAATTACGACGAATTTTATTTATTTAACTTGTATTATCATAATTATTAGCTTTGAAAACGATTGCGAACAAAAAGTTTTTTCTGCCTTTCCGAAAAGCATGGATAGTAGTACAGTGTGTTTTTCGATATCCTGATTGCATACATTCGCTCAGTAAAATTAGGATATCTCAAAAACTAGATTGAATATTTACAATCTGTAAATTGCGTATGATAAATTATACTGTTACCTATCATACACAAAAAGCAGATTGTAAAAATTCGATCTAGTTTCGAAGATATGCCAATTTTTCTATAATGTACCAAAAGCCTACTAAAAACATCGATTTCTACCAAACGGGTTATGTAAACGAACTGAAATTACGACGAATTTTATTTATTTAACTTGTATTATCATAATTATTAGCTTTGAAAACGATTGCGAACAAAAAGTTTTTTCTGCCTTTCCGAAAAGCATGGATAGTAGTACAGTGTGTTTTTTCGATATCCTGATTGCATACATTCGCTCAGTAAAATTAGGATATCTCAAAAACTAGATTGAATATTTACAATCTGTAAATTGCGTATGATAAATTATACTGTTACCTATCATACACAAAAAGCAGATTGTAAAAATTCGATCTAGTTTCGAAGATATGCCAATTTTTCTATATTGTACCAAAAGCCTACTAAAAACATCGATTTCTACCAAACGGGTTATGTAAACGAACTGAAATTACGACGAATTTTATTTATTTAACTTGTATTATCATAATTATTAGCTTTGAAAACGATTGCGAACAAAAAGTTTTTTCTGCCTTTCCGAAAAGCATGGATAGTAGTACAGTGTGTTTTTTCGATATCCTGATTGCATACATTCGCTCAGTAAAATTAGGATATCTCAAAAACTAGATTGAATATTTACAATCTGTAAATTGCGTATGATAAATTATACTGTTACCTATCATACACAAAAAGCAGATTGTAAAAATTCGATCTAGTTTCGAAGATATGCCAATTTTTCTATAATGTACCAAAAGCCTACTAAAAACATCGATTTCTACCAAACGGGTTATGTAAACGAACTGAAATTACGACGAATTTTATTTATTTAACTTGTATTATCATAATTATTAGCTTTGAAAACGATTGCGAACAAAAAGTTTTTTCTGCCTTTCCGAAAAGCATGGATAGTAGTACAGTGTGTTTTTTCGATATCCTGATTGCATACATTCGCTCAGTAAAATTAAGATATCTCAAAAACTAGATTGAATATTTACAATCTGTAAATTGCGTATGATAAATTATACTGTTACCTATCATACACAAAAAGCAGATTGTAAAAATTCGATCTAGTTTCGAAGATATGCCAATTTTTCTATATTGTACCAAAAGCCTACTAAAAACATCGATTTCTACCAAACGGGTTATGTAAACGAACTGAAATTACGACGAATTTTATTTATTTAACTTGTATTATCATAATTATTAGCTTTGAAAACGATTGCGAACAAAAAGTTTTTTCTGCCTTTCCGAAAAGCATGGATAGTAGTACAGTGTGTTGTTTCGATATCCTGATTGCATACATTCGCTCAGTAAAATTAAGATATCTCAAAAACTAGATTGAATATTTACAATCTGTAAATTGCGTATGATAAATTATACTGTTACCTATCATACACAAAAAGCAGATTGTAAAAATTCGATCTAGTTTCGAAGATATGCCAATTTTTCTATATTGTACCAAAAGCCTACTAAAAACATCGATTTCTACCAAACGGGTTATGTAAACGAACTGAAATTACGACGAATTTTATTTATTTAACTTGTATTATCATAATTATTAGCTTTGAAAACGATTGCGAACAAAAAGTTTTTTCTGCCTTTCCGAAAAGCATGGATAGTAGTACAGTGTGTTTTTTCGATATCCTGATTGCATACATTCGCTCAGTAAAATTAGGATATCTCAAAAACTAGATTGAATATTTACAATCTGTAAATTGCGTATGATAAATTATACTGTTACCTATCATACACAAAAAGCAGATTGTAAAAATTCGATCTAGTTTCGAAGATATGCCAATTTTTCTATATTGTACCAAAAGCCTACTAAAAACATCGATTTCTACCAAACGGGTTATGTAAACGAACTGAAATTACGACGAATTTTATTTATTTAACTTGTATTATCATAATTATTAGCTTTGAAAACGATTGCGAACAAAAAGTTTTTTCTGCCTTTCCGAAAAGCATGGATAGTAGTACAGTGTGTTTTTTCGATATCCTGATTGCATACATTCGCTCAGTAAAATTAGGATATCTCAAAAACTAGATTGAATATTTACAATCTGTAAATTGCGTATGATAAATTATACTGTTACCTATCATACACAAAAAGCAGATTGTAAAAATTCGATCTAGTTTCGAAGATATGCCAATTTTTCTATAATGTACCAAAAGCCTACTAAAAACATCGATTTCTACCAAACGGGTTATGTAAACGAACTGAAATTACGACGAATTTTATTTATTTAACTTGTATTATCATAATTATTAGCTTTGAAAACGATTGCGAACAAAAAGTTTTTTCTGCCTTTCCGAAAAGCATGGATAGTAGTACAGTGTGTTTTTTCGATATCCTGATTGCATACATTCGCTCAGTAAAATTAAGATATCTCAAAAACTAGATTGAATATTTACAATCTGTAAATTGCGTATGATAAATTATACTGTTACCTATCATACACAAAAAGCAGATTGTAAAAATTCGATCTAGTTTCGAAGATATGCCAATTTTTCTATATTGTACCAAAAGCCTACTAAAAACATCGATTTCTACCAAACGGGTTATGTAAACGAACTGAAATTACGACGAATTTTATTTATTTAACTTGTATTATCATAATTATTAGCTTTGAAAACGATTGCGAACAAAAAGTTTTTTCTGCCTTTCCGAAAAGCATGGATAGTAGTACAGTGTGTTTTTTCGATATCCTGATTGCATACATTCGCTCAGTAAAATTAAGATATCTCAAAAACTAGATTGAATATTTACAATCTGTAAATTGCGTATGATAAATTATACTGTTACCTATCATACACAAAAAGCAGATTGTAAAAATTCGATCTAGTTTCGAAGATATGCCAATTTTTCTATATTGTACCAAAAGCCTACTAAAAACATCGATTTCTACCAAACGGGTTATGTAAACGAACTGAAATTACGACGAATTTTATTTATTTAACTTGTATTATCATAATTATTAGCTTTGAAAACGATTGCGAACAAAAAGTTTTTTCTGCCTTTCCGAAAAGCATGGATAGTAGTACAGTGTGTTTTTTCGATATCCTGATTGCATACATTCGCTCAGTAAAATTAGGATATCTCAAAAACTAGATTGAATATTTACAATCTGTAAATTGCGTATGATAAATTATACTGTTACCTATCATACACAAAAAGCAGATTGTAAAAATTCGATCTAGTTTCGAAGATATGCCAATTTTTCTATAATGTACCAAAAGCCTACTAAAAACATCGATTTCTACCAAACGGGTTATGTAAACGAACTGAAATTACGACGAATTTTATTTATTTAACTTGTATTATCATAATTATTAGCTTTGAAAACGATTGCGAACAAAAAGTTTTTTCTGCCTTTCCGAAAAGCATGGATAGTAGTACAGTGTGTTTTTTCGATATCCTGATTGCATACATTCGCTCAGTAAAATTAAGATATCTCAAAAACTAGATTGAATATTTACAATCTGTAAATTGCGTATGATAAATTATACTGTTACCTATCATACACAAAAAGCAGATTGTAAAAATTCGATCTAGTTTCGAAGATATGCCAATTTTTCTATATTGTACCAAAAGCCTACTAAAAACATCGATTTCTACCAAACGGGTTATGTAAACGAACTGAAATTACGACGAATTTTATTTATTTAACTTGTATTATCATAATTATTAGCTTTGAAAACGATTGCGAACAAAAAGTTTTTTCTGCCTTTCCGAAAAGCATGGATAGTAGTACAGTGTGTTTTTTCGATATCCTGATTGCATACATTCGCTCAGTAAAATTAGGATATCTCAAAAACTAGATTGAATATTTACAATCTGTAAATTGCGTATGATAAATTATACTGTTACCTATCATACACAAAAAGCAGATTGTAAAAATTCGATCTAGTTTCGAAGATATGCCAATTTTTCTATATTGTACCAAAAGCCTACTAAAAACATCGATTTCTACCAAACGGGTTATGTAAACGAACTGAAATTACGACGAATTTTATTTATTTAACTTGTATTATCATAATTATTAGCTTTGAAAACGATTGCGAACAAAAAGTTTTTTCTGCCTTTCCGAAAAGCATGGATAGTAGTACAGTGTGTTTTTTCGATATCCTGATTGCATACATTCGCTCAGTAAAATTAGGATATCTCAAAAACTAGATTGAATATTTACAATCTGTAAATTGCGTATGATAAATTATACTGTTACCTATCATACACAAAAAGCAGATTGTAAAAATTCGATCTAGTTTCGAAGATATGCCAATTTTTCTATAATGTACCAAAAGCCTACTAAAAACATCGATTTCTACCAAACGGGTTATGTAAACGAACTGAAATTACGACGAATTTTATTTATTTAACTTGTATTATCATAATTATTAGCTTTGAAAACGATTGCGAACAAAAAGTTTTTTCTGCCTTTCCGAAAAGCATGGATAGTAGTACAGTGTGTTTTTTCGATATCCTGATTGCATACATTCGCTCAGTAAAATTAAGATATCTCAAAAACTAGATTGAATATTTACAATCTGTAAATTGCGTATGATAAATTATACTGTTACCTATCATACACAAAAAGCAGATTGTAAAAATTCGATCTAGTTTCGAAGATATGCCAATTTTTCTATATTGTACCAAAAGCCTACTAAAAACATCGATTTCTACCAAACGGGTTATGTAAACGAACTGAAATTACGACGAATTTTATTTATTTAACTTGTATTATCATAATTATTAGCTTTGAAAACGATTGCGAACAAAAAGTTTTTTCTGCCTTTCCGAAAAGCATGGATAGTAGTACAGTGTGTTTTTTCGATATCCTGATTGCATACATTCGCTCAGTAAAATTAGGATATCTCAAAAACTAGATTGAATATTTACAATCTGTAAATTGCGTATGATAAATTATACTGTTACCTATCATACACAAAAAGCAGATTGTAAAAATTCGATCTAGTTTCGAAGATATGCCAATTTTTCTATAATGTACCAAAAGCCTACTAAAAACATCGATTTCTACCAAACGGGTTATGTAAACGAACTGAAATTACGACGAATTTTATTTATTTAACTTGTATTATCATAATTATTAGCTTTGAAAACGATTGCGAACAAAAAGTTTTTTCTGCCTTTCCGAAAAGCATGGATAGTAGTACAGTGTGTTTTTTCGATATCCTGATTGCATACATTCGCTCAGTAAAATTAAGATATCTCAAAAACTAGATTGAATATTTACAATCTGTAAATTGCGTATGATAAATTATACTGTTACCTATCATACACAAAAAGCAGATTGTAAAAATTCAATCTAGTTTCGAAGATATGCCAATTTTTCTATATTGTACCAAAAGCCTACTAAAAACATCGATTTCTACCAAACGGGTTATGTAAACGAACTGAAATTACGACGAATTTTATTTATTTAACTTGTATTATCATAATTATTAGCTTTGAAAACGATTGCGAACAAAAAGTTTTTTCTGCCTTTCCGAAAAGCATGGATAGTAGTACAGTGTGTTTTTTCGATATCCTGATTGCATACATTCGCTCAGTAAAATTAAGATATCTCAAAAACTAGATTGAATATTTACAATCTGTAAATTGCGTATGATAAATTATACTGTTACCTATCATACACAAAAAGCAGATTGTAAAAATTCGATCTAGTTTCGAAGATATGCCAATTTTTCTATAATGTACCAAAAGCCTACTAAAAACATCGATTTCTACCAAACGGGTTATGTAAACGAACTGAAATTACGACGAATTTTATTTATTTAACTTGTATTATCATAATTATTAGCTTTGAAAACGATTGCGAACAAAAAGTTTTTTCTGCCTTTCCGAAAAGCATGGATAGTAGTACAGTGTGTTTTTTCGATATCCTGATTGCATACATTCGCTCAGTAAAATTAGGAGATCTCAAAAACTAGATTGAATATTTACAATCTGTAAATTGCGTATGATAAATTATACTGTTACCTATCATACACAAAAAGCAGATTGTAAAAATTCGATCTAGTTTCGAAGATATGCCAATTTTTCTATAATGTACCAAAAGCCTACTAAAAACATCGATTTCTACCAAACGGGTTATGTAAACGAACTGAAATTACGACGAATTTTATTTATTTAACTTGTATTATCATAATTATTAGCTTTGAAAACGATTGCGAACAAAAAGTTTTTTCTGCCTTTCCGAAAAGCATGGATAGTAGTACAGTGTGTTTTTTCGATATCCTGATTGCATACATTCGCTCAGTAAAATTAGGATATCTCAAAAACTAGATTGAATATTTACAATCTGTAAATTGCGTATGATAAATTATACTGTTACCTATCATACACAAAAAGCAGATTGTAAAAATTCGATCTAGTTTCGAAGATATGCCAATTTTTCTATAATGTACCAAAAGCCTACTAAAAACATCGATTTCTACCAAACGGGTTATGTAAACGAACTGAAATTACGACGAATTTTATTTATTTAACTTGTATTATCATAATTATTAGCTTTGAAAACGATTGCGAACAAAAAGTTTTTTCTGCCTTTCCGAAAAGCATGGATAGTAGTACAGTGTGTTTTTTCGATATCCTGATTGCATACATTCGCTCAGTAAAATTAGGATATCTCAAAAACTAGATTGAATATTTACAATCTGTAAATTGCGTATGATAAATTATACTGTTACCTATCATACACAAAAAGCAGATTGTAAAAATTCGATCTAGTTTCGAAGATATGCCAATTTTTCTATAATGTACCAAAAGCCTACTAAAAACATCGATTTCTACCAAACGGGTTATGTAAACGAACTGAAATTACGACGAATTTTATTTATTTAACTTGTATTATCATAATTATTAGCTTTGAAAACGATTGCGAACAAAAAGTTTTTTCTGCCTTTCCGAAAAGCATGGATAGTAGTACAGTGTGTTTTTTTCGATATCCTGATTGCATACATTCGCTCAGTAAAATTAAGATATCTCAAAAACTAGATTGAATATTTACAATCTGTAAATTGCGTATGATAAATTATACTGTTACCTATCATACACAAAAAGCAGATTGTAAAAATTCGATCTAGTTTCGAAGATATGCCAATTTTTCTATATTGTACCAAAAGCCTACTAAAAACATCGATTTCTACCAAACGGGTTATGTAAACGAACTGAAATTACGACGAATTTTATTTATTTAACTTGTATTATCATAATTATTAGCTTTGAAAACGATTGCGAACAAAAAGTTTTTTCTGCCTTTCCGAAAAGCATGGATAGTAGTACAGTGTGTTTTTTTCGATATCCTGATTGCATACATTCGCTCAGTAAAATTAAGATATCTCAAAAACTAGATTGAATATTTACAATCTGTAAATTGCGTATGATAAATTATACTGTTACCTATCATACACAAAAAGCAGATTGTAAAAATTCGATCTAGTTTCGAAGATATGCCAATTTTTCTATAATGTACCAAAAGCCTACTAAAAACATCGATTTCTACCAAACGGGTTATGTAAACGAACTGAAATTACGACGAATTTTATTTATTTAACTTGTATTATCATAATTATTAGCTTTGAAAACGATTGCGAACAAAAAGTTTTTTCTGCCTTTCCGAAAAGCATGGATAGTAGTACAGTGTGTTTTTTCGATATCCTGATTGCATACATTCGCTCAGTAAAATTAAGATATCTCAAAAACTAGATTGAATATTTACAATCTGTAAATTGCGTATGATAAATTATACTGTTACCTATCATACACAAAAAGCAGATTGTAAAAATTCGATCTAGTTTCGAAGATATGCCAATTTTTCTATATTGTACCAAAAGCCTACTAAAAACATCGATTTCTACCAAACGGGTTATGTAAACGAACTGAAATTACGACGAATTTTATTTATTTAACTTGTATTATCATAATTATTAGCTTTGAAAACGATTGCGAACAAAAAGTTTTTTCTGCCTTTCCGAAAAGCATGGATAGTAGTACAGTGTGTTTTTTCGATATCCTGATTGCATACATTCGCTCAGTAAAATTAGGATATCTCAAAAACTAGATTGAATATTTACAATCTGTAAATTGCGTATGATAAATTATACTGTTACCTATCATACACAAAAAGCAGATTGTAAAAATTCGATCTAGTTTCGAAGATATGCCAATTTTTCTATATTGTACCAAAAGCCTACTAAAAACATCGATTTCTACCAAACGGGTTATGTAAACGAACTGAAATTACGACGAATTTTATTTATTTAACTTGTATTATCATAATTATTAGCTTTGAAAACGATTGCGAACAAAAAGTTTTTTCTGCCTTTCCGAAAAGCATGGATAGTAGTACAGTGTGTTTTTTTCGATATCCTGATTGCATACATTCGCTCAGTAAAATTAAGATATCTCAAAAACTAGATTGAATATTTACAATCTGTAAATTGCGTATGATAAATTATACTGTTACCTATCATACACAAAAAGCAGATTGTAAAAATTCGATCTAGTTTCGAAGATATGCCAATTTTTCTATATTGTACCAAAAGCCTACTAAAAACATCGATTTCTACCAAACGGGTTATGTAAACGAACTGAAATTACGACGAATTTTATTTATTTAACTTGTATTATCATAATTATTAGCTTTGAAAACGATTGCGAACAAAAAGTTTTTTCTGCCTTTCCGAAAAGCATGGATAGTAGTACAGTGTGTTTTTTCGATATCCTGATTGCATACATTCGCTCAGTAAAATTAGGATATCTCAAAAACTAGATTGAATATTTACAATCTGTAAATTGCGTATGATAAATTATACTGTTACCTATCATACACAAAAAGCAGATTGTAAAAATTCGATCTAGTTTCGAAGATATGCCAATTTTTCTATAATGTACCAAAAGCCTACTAAAAACATCGATTTCTACCAAACGGGTTATGTAAACGAACTGAAATTACGACGAATTTTATTTATTTAACTTGTATTATCATAATTATTAGCTTTGAAAACGATTGCGAACAAAAAGTTTTTTCTGCCTTTCCGAAAAGCATGGATAGTAGTACAGTGTGTTTTTTCGATATCCTGATTGCATACATTCGCTCAGTAAAATTAGGATATCTCAAAAACTAGATTGAATATTTACAATCTGTAAATTGCGTATGATAAATTATACTGTTACCTATCATACACAAAAAGCAGATTGTAAAAATTCGATCTAGTTTCGAAGATATGCCAATTTTTCTATATTGTACCAAAAGCCTACTAAAAACATCGATTTCTACCAAACGGGTTATGTAAACGAACTGAAATTACGACGAATTTTATTTATTTAACTTGTATTATCATAATTATTAGCTTTGAAAACGATTGCGAACAAAAAGTTTTTTCTGCCTTTCCGAAAAGCATGGATAGTAGTACAGTGTGTTTTTTCGATATCCTGATTGCATACATTCGCTCAGTAAAATTAAGATATCTCAAAAACTAGATTGAATATTTACAATCTGTAAATTGCGTATGATAAATTATACTGTTACCTATCATACACAAAAAGCAGATTGTAAAAATTCGATCTAGTTTCGAAGATATGCCAATTTTTCTATAATGTACCAAAAGCCTACTAAAAACATCGATTTCTACCAAACGGGTTATGTAAACGAACTGAAATTACGACGAATTTTATTTATTTAACTTGTATTATCATAATTATTAGCTTTGAAAACGATTGCGAACAAAAAGTTTTTTCTGCCTTTCCGAAAAGCATGGATAGTAGTACAGTGTGTTTTTTCGATATCCTGATTGCATACATTCGCTCAGTAAAATTAAGATATCTCAAAAACTAGATTGAATATTTACAATCTGTAAATTGCGTATGATAAATTATACTGTTACCTATCATACACAAAAAGCAGATTGTAAAAATTCGATCTAGTTTCGAAGATATGCCAATTTTTCTATATTGTACCAAAAGCCTACTAAAAACATCGATTTCTACCAAACGGGTTATGTAAACGAACTGAAATTACGACGAATTTTATTTATTTAACTTGTATTATCATAATTATTAGCTTTGAAAACGATTGCGAACAAAAAGTTTTTTCTGCCTTTCCGAAAAGCATGGATAGTAGTACAGTGTGTTTTTTCGATATCCTGATTGCATACATTCGCTCAGTAAAATTAGGATATCTCAAAAACTAGATTGAATATTTACAATCTGTAAATTGCGTATGATAAATTATACTGTTACCTATCATACACAAAAAGCAGATTGTAAAAATTCGATCTAGTTTCGAAGATATGCCAATTTTTCTATAATGTACCAAAAGCCTACTAAAAACATCGATTTCTACCAAACGGGTTATGTAAACGAACTGAAATTACGACGAATTTTATTTATTTAACTTGTATTATCATAATTATTAGCTTTGAAAACGATTGCGAACAAAAAGTTTTTTCTGCCTTTCCGAAAAGCATGGATAGTAGTACAGTGTGTTTTTTCGATATCCTGATTGCATACATTCGCTCAGTAAAATTAGGAGATCTCAAAAACTAGATTGAATATTTACAATCTGTAAATTGCGTATGATAAATTATACTGTTACCTATCATACACAAAAAGCAGATTGTAAAAATTCGATCTAGTTTCGAAGATATGCCAATTTTTCTATAATGTACCAAAAGCCTACTAAAAACATCGATTTCTACCAAACGGGTTATGTAAACGAACTGAAATTACGACGAATTTTATTTATTTAACTTGTATTATCATAATTATTAGCTTTGAAAACGATTGCGAACAAAAAGTTTTTTCTGCCTTTCCGAAAAGCATGGATAGTAGTACAGTGTGTTTTTTCGATATCCTGATTGCATACATTCGCTCAGTAAAATTAGGATATCTCAAAAACTAGATTGAATATTTACAATCTGTAAATTGCGTATGATAAATTATACTGTTACCTATCATACACAAAAAGCAGATTGTAAAAATTCGATCTAGTTTCGAAGATATGCCAATTTTTCTATATTGTACCAAAAGCCTACTAAAAACATCGATTTCTACCAAACGGGTTATGTAAACGAACTGAAATTACGACGAATTTTATTTATTTAACTTGTATTATCATAATTATTAGCTTTGAAAACGATTGCGAACAAAAAGTTTTTTCTGCCTTTCCGAAAAGCATGGATAGTAGTACAGTGTGTTTTTTCGATATCCTGATTGCATACATTCGCTCAGTAAAATTAGGATATCTCAAAAACTAGATTGAATATTTACAATCTGTAAATTGCGTATGATAAATTATACTGTTACCTATCATACACAAAAAGCAGATTGTAAAAATTCGATCTAGTTTCGAAGATATGCCAATTTTTCTATATTGTACCAAAAGCCTACTAAAAACATCGATTTCTACCAAACGGGTTATGTAAACGAACTGAAATTACGACGAATTTTATTTATTTAACTTGTATTATCATAATTATTAGCTTTGAAAACGATTGCGAACAAAAAGTTTTTTCTGCCTTTCCGAAAAGCATGGATAGTAGTACAGTGTGTTTTTTCGATATCCTGATTGCATACATTCGCTCAGTAAAATTAGGATATCTCAAAAACTAGATTGAATATTTACAATCTGTAAATTGCGTATGATAAATTATACTGTTACCTATCATACACAAAAAGCAGATTGTAAAAATTCGATCTAGTTTCGAAGATATGCCAATTTTTCTATAATGTACCAAAAGCCTACTAAAAACATCGATTTCTACCAAACGGGTTATGTAAACGAACTGAAATTACGACGAATTTTATTTATTTAACTTGTATTATCATAATTATTAGCTTTGAAAACGATTGCGAACAAAAAGTTTTTTCTGCCTTTCCGAAAAGCATGGATAGTAGTACAGTGTGTTTTTTCGATATCCTGATTGCATACATTCGCTCAGTAAAATTAGGATATCTCAAAAACTAGATTGAATATTTACAATCTGTAAATTGCGTATGATAAATTATACTGTTACCTATCATACACAAAAAGCAGATTGTAAAAATTCGATCTAGTTTCGAAGATATGCCAATTTTTCTATAATGTACCAAAAGCCTACTAAAAACATCGATTTCTACCAAACGGGTTATGTAAACGAACTGAAATTACGACGAATTTTATTTATTTAACTTGTATTATCATAATTATTAGCTTTGAAAACGATTGCGAACAAAAAGTTTTTTCTGCCTTTCCGAAAAGCATGGATAGTAGTACAGTGTGTTTTTTCGATATCCTGATTGCATACATTCGCTCAGTAAAATTAAGATATCTCAAAAACTAGATTGAATATTTACAATCTGTAAATTGCGTATGATAAATTATACTGTTACCTATCATACACAAAAAGCAGATTGTAAAAATTCGATCTAGTTTCGAAGATATGCCAATTTTTCTATAATGTACCAAAAGCCTACTAAAAACATCGATTTCTACCAAACGGGTTATGTAAACGAACTGAAATTACGACGAATTTTATTTATTTAACTTGTATTATCATAATTATTAGCTTTGAAAACGATTGCGAACAAAAAGTTTTTTCTGCCTTTCCGAAAAGCATGGATAGTAGTACAGTGTGTTTTTTCGATATCCTGATTGCATACATTCGCTCAGTAAAATTAAGATATCTCAAAAACTAGATTGAATATTTACAATCTGTAAATTGCGTATGATAAATTATACTGTTACCTATCATACACAAAAAGCAGATTGTAAAAATTCGATCTAGTTTCGAAGATATGCCAATTTTTCTATATTGTACCAAAAGCCTACTAAAAACATCGATTTCTACCAAACGGGTTATGTAAACGAACTGAAATTACGACGAATTTTATTTATTTAACTTGTATTATCATAATTATTAGCTTTGAAAACGATTGCGAACAAAAAGTTTTTTCTGCCTTTCCGAAAAGCATGGATAGTAGTACAGTGTGTTTTTTCGATATCCTGATTGCATACATTCGCTCAGTAAAATTAGGATATCTCAAAAACTAGATTGAATATTTACAATCTGTAAATTGCGTATGATAAATTATACTGTTACCTATCATACACAAAAAGCAGATTGTAAAAATTCGATCTAGTTTCGAAGATATGCCAATTTTTCTATAATGTACCAAAAGCCTACTAAAAACATCGATTTCTACCAAACGGGTTATGTAAACGAACTGAAATTACGACGAATTTTATTTATTTAACTTGTATTATCATAATTATTAGCTTTGAAAACGATTGCGAACAAAAAGTTTTTTCTGCCTTTCCGAAAAGCATGGATAGTAGTACAGTGTGTTTTTTCGATATCCTGATTGCATACATTCGCTCAGTAAAATTAGGATATCTCAAAAACTAGATTGAATATTTACAATCTGTAAATTGCGTATGATAAATTATACTGTTACCTATCATACACAAAAAGCAGATTGTAAAAATTCGATCTAGTTTCGAAGATATGCCAATTTTTCTATAATGTACCAAAAGCCTACTAAAAACATCGATTTCTACCAAACGGGTTATGTAAACGAACTGAAATTACGACGAATTTTATTTATTTAACTTGTATTATCATAATTATTAGCTTTGAAAACGATTGCGAACAAAAAGTTTTTTCTGCCTTTCCGAAAAGCATGGATAGTAGTACAGTGTGTTTTTTCGATATCCTGATTGCATACATTCGCTCAGTAAAATTAAGATATCTCAAAAACTAGATTGAATATTTACAATCTGTAAATTGCGTATGATAAATTATACTGTTACCTATCATACACAAAAAGCAGATTGTAAAAATTCGATCTAGTTTCGAAGATATGCCAATTTTTCTATAATGTACCAAAAGCCTACTAAAAACATCGATTTCTACCAAACGGGTTATGTAAACGAACTGAAATTACGACGAATTTTATTTATTTAACTTGTATTATCATAATTATTAGCTTTGAAAACGATTGCGAACAAAAAGTTTTTTCTGCCTTTCCGAAAAGCATGGATAGTAGTACAGTGTGTTTTTTCGATATCCTGATTGCATACATTCGCTCAGTAAAATTAGGATATCTCAAAAACTAGATTGAATATTTACAATCTGTAAATTGCGTATGATAAATTATACTGTTACCTATCATACACAAAAAGCAGATTGTAAAAATTCGATCTAGTTTCGAAGATATGCCAATTTTTCTATAATGTACCAAAAGCCTACTAAAAACATCGATTTCTACCAAACGGGTTATGTAAACGAACTGAAATTACGACGAATTTTATTTATTTAACTTGTATTATCATAATTATTAGCTTTGAAAACGATTGCGAACAAAAAGTTTTTTCTGCCTTTCCGAAAAGCATGGATAGTAGTACAGTGTGTTTTTTCGATATCCTGATTGCATACATTCGCTCAGTAAAATTAAGATATCTCAAAAACTAGATTGAATATTTACAATCTGTAAATTGCGTATGATAAATTATACTGTTACCTATCATACACAAAAAGCAGATTGTAAAAATTCGATCTAGTTTCGAAGATATGCCAATTTTTCTATAATGTACCAAAAGCCTACTAAAAACATCGATTTCTACCAAACGGGTTATGTAAACGAACTGAAATTACGACGAATTTTATTTATTTAACTTGTATTATCATAATTATTAGCTTTGAAAACGATTGCGAACAAAAAGTTTTTTCTGCCTTTCCGAAAAGCATGGATAGTAGTACAGTGTGTTTTTTCGATATCCTGATTGCATACATTCGCTCAGTAAAATTAAGATATCTCAAAAACTAGATTGAATATTTACAATCTGTAAATTGCGTATGATAAATTATACTGTTACCTATCATACACAAAAAGCAGATTGTAAAAATTCGATCTAGTTTCGAAGATATGCCAATTTTTCTATATTGTACCAAAAGCCTACTAAAAACATCGATTTCTACCAAACGGGTTATGTAAACGAACTGAAATTACGACGAATTTTATTTATTTAACTTGTATTATCATAATTATTAGCTTTGAAAACGATTGCGAACAAAAAGTTTTTTCTGCCTTTCCGAAAAGCATGGATAGTAGTACAGTGTGTTTTTTCGATATCCTGATTGCATACATTCGCTCAGTAAAATTAAGATATCTCAAAAACTAGATTGAATATTTACAATCTGTAAATTGCGTATGATAAATTATACTGTTACCTATCATACACAAAAAGCAGATTGTAAAAATTCGATCTAGTTTCGAAGATATGCCAATTTTTCTATATTGTACCAAAAGCCTACTAAAAACATCGATTTCTACCAAACGGGTTATGTAAACGAACTGAAATTACGACGAATTTTATTTATTTAACTTGTATTATCATAATTATTAGCTTTGAAAACGATTGCGAACAAAAAGTTTTTTCTGCCTTTCCGAAAAGCATGGATAGTAGTACAGTGTGTTTTTTCGATATCCTGATTGCATACATTCGCTCAGTAAAATTAGGATATCTCAAAAACTAGATTGAATATTTACAATCTGTAAATTGCGTATGATAAATTATACTGTTACCTATCATACACAAAAAGCAGATTGTAAAAATTCGATCTAGTTTCGAAGATATGCCAATTTTTCTATATTGTACCAAAAGCCTACTAAAAACATCGATTTCTACCAAACGGGTTATGTAAACGAACTGAAATTACGACGAATTTTATTTATTTAACTTGTATTATCATAATTATTAGCTTTGAAAACGATTGCGAACAAAAAGTTTTTTCTGCCTTTCCGAAAAGCATGGATAGTAGTACAGTGTGTTTTTTTCGATATCCTGATTGCATACATTCGCTCAGTAAAATTAAGATATCTCAAAAACTAGATTGAATATTTACAATCTGTAAATTGCGTATGATAAATTATACTGTTACCTATCATACACAAAAAGCAGATTGTAAAAATTCGATCTAGTTTCGAAGATATGCCAATTTTTCTATAATGTACCAAAAGCCTACTAAAAACATCGATTTCTACCAAACGGGTTATGCAAACGAACTGAAATTACGACGAATTTTATTTATTTAACTTGTTTTATCATAATTATTAGCTTTGAAAACGATTGCGAACAAAAAGTTTTTTCTGCCTCTCCGAAAAGCATGGATAGTAGTACAGTGTGAAATGTTTTTAGTGTAAGTGTAACCCAATTGCATGCCTCTTGAAATTGCTATTACTTTTAAGTCTGCACAAACTTTCCACTGATAGTCGTTGTATTTAATCAAATCAATGATTTTTTTTATTGATCCATAAGTTTCCTTTGTGTTTGTGCTGAGTGCAATTGGAACGGAATTTTTTTAGTTGGTAACGTGGAGGAGAACTGTCTTCAAATTGCTTTGGAGGAATCGATAAACAATCCCCAATCTTCGGAATTATATGCATGGTGCATTGTGGAAACCAAACCACGTATATCAGTACAAAAAGCGAGTGAATTATTCTCAATTGATTTAAAAAACTTCGTAAAATAACGATGACGATTTATTGCTCCATATATCTGAACATTTGGAGCCAAAATGTTCACTTGTTTTAAAAGAATGAAGATTTCAATGTGATTGCATGGCGCAGTGACATTTGATGGTTCTTGATTCATTGATACAGGTGTTTCTCCGGTTTCATCAGATTCAAATGTTGGTGGTAAATATTCTTCAGTTGGGTTTGATCTTTCCGGGACAAGAATTTCATGTGAATGCGGCAGCGATAATTGTGCATATGTCGTTGCAGTATATGTCAAGGAACCAATTTTTTTCTGTTTGTACCGAGAATATAATTCACGCACCCATAACATTGAACTGGATCTTGTACTTGTGGATCTATCCATATCATCGGGACACCAAATGATATTGCGGTTCCAGTGTTTTGCGATCTATAAGCCGTACAAACAATAGACGTCGTCCAATTTACACACCACTAATAAGATTTTGTGAAAAGTATAGTCGATATAAATCAGCGGTTTCATCACTTATTTTGCGGCGATTGGTCATAATTTTAAATTTTCCAAACACATAACAAAAGCAATTGAGTTTAAAACATCTATCCATATTTTACCAGATTTCACAAACCGATTTTCACTTTATTTTTTGTGTTTTTATTTCTTCCTTATTGTGACAACTGTTGTTTGGCACCTCCTTTGTTGTTAAGTTATGGATAATTAAGCCATAAATTTTATTGGTGTTAATTTTGTCGTTAAGTAATTTGTTGTTGCTTTTGTTTTTATATATTTCCAGCTCTTCTAACCTGTCTAATTTCGGTCCTTTTTTGATTCTGCGTAAAATGGTTAAATTTTTATTGAATTCAGTGTACCTATGATTTTTTATGTCCTTTTTGGTTATATTACATTTCCATTTCAAGAGTAATTATTAAATTATTTTAAACCGTTTTTTAATAATTTAAATGTAATTTTAGAACAAACTGACATTTAAACTGTTAAATTAGATCAATTAAAAAAATCTCATGCAACCACCGACGAAAAATTTCACTCAGATCACTATCAATTAAAACGGTCCGTTAATCATTTTTGGGTTTACATACGGATGCATACGGATAATACAAATAATCCTTTATTTATGTGAATACGAGTGGAACATATTTCAAAATGTATAGCCGGTATCGACATCAACTTTTAATTTATGATACAAAATTATTTAGAAACAAATTAAATAAACTTTTCTGTACTAAGCGGCAACAAAATTGTAATGCAACCTAAATATATTTCTTTGAAACGATTTGCACCATTTTGCAATTAACAAAACTTTAATTTCAACTCAACCTAATTCCAGTCCCATTCATAGACCGGAAACCTCGTAATAGATTCCACAAGCTGCGCCAAAAATATTACCATATTGTGAGTTGAAATTAGATTTTAAATCATTGCAAAATGGCGCGCACCTTTTTCATGAAATAAAACTCTATAAAGGGTGAAAACAGCAAGAGCAGCGTATCAGCAGCAATATACGTTAATTTGCTTGAGTAACTTGCTTGGCGTATTTTGAGCAAAATTTTAAGCAAATTTTATAAAAACGTTCAAATATTTAATAATTTTAATAAAAAATGTCATTTTCAATGGAATCAAAAATCGTCTATTTGCTTTTCAAATTATGTGGTAGTTTTTTCTCTTCAATTTGTGCTTGACGTTATTCGTCGTCTGCCAGATTATTTGCCCAATGTTGAATAAGACTCGAGAGAAGAAATCTTGTGGATAAATTTTTATTTTTTTGTACCAATTCAGTGACTTCATTGAGTGTTTAGATAAAAATTATCCCAGAAATAATCTGGCTCGGAACAGCGATCTTAAAGGAAAATCTATCATAAGTGGAATGTGTGATGTCGCGCTGCTCTTAGTGTGTTTCACTATTTAACATTTTATTTTTTTTACATCAATCACACATTGATTTATTTTGAATATGTCAAAAATTATCTTAGGAGTTGACTGATAATTTTAGTGAGTGCGTTTGTTCCAAATACATGTCAAAAATTAATACTAAAAATATCACAGGTTTCGGACACGGTCTAACACGTGTGTGTTGTGTGTTAAGATTATCGTGAACAGAGCTTTTTAATGGCTGGACACAGTCTTAGACTAAAGAGCAAAAATATTTTATGCGTAAAATGAATCATAAACTATATTTTTTTATTACCAAAACCAAAATGATAGAATAATGTTTGGGCATTTTTCTTATTAGTTGGTTTTAATATATCCTTTAGGACAGTGCTTTTCAAACTTTTTCATACTGCGGCCTCCGATATCCGAAAAATAAAATCCAGGGCCCTGATGATTAATGTCCCGTATCTCTTCATTTCCATATCCCGTCAGTTCAAAAACATTTTCTATCAATCCAGAATATTCCTTCAGCTGATATGAGGGATTAAACGACTACGGCGCAAAATGTATCTACAAGTTAAGGAATTATTTAAAATTAGAAACTGGAAAAACTCCGGAATTAAATATTTTAACTGGACATATTATGAGTGGATCAGAACAGTTAACAAGGTGACTAAAATAAGGCTAAAGCTGAATATTTTTGAGCTGACTACTCTAAATTTATTAAAATTTAAGTTTTTGCTATGTTTCTTTAATTCGTCTGCAACACAACTTATGGCTGATTTACATTTAATCTTTTGCTTTTTTTAAAAGACCAAAGATGTTCGACAAAAATGCATTTTTATATGATTTCCTAGTATTAAAATGAGAATGAGTACTCAAAAAGTATTATTCAATACTATTTACTGCAACACACATTTTTTTTTGGTGGAAAGAATGGAAAAATCTGAAAAAGATGAAAAGTTGCTCAACATTTATAAAATCATAGTAACATTTTGAAAGGAAAATATGAAATTTTGAGTATGCCCGTCTCATTTTTATATATGGATAAAATGTATTTGGACTTTATTTGGTTGCTATTGTTTTGGAATAGAACGAAAAGGTTGAAGACGACTATTCGACTGTGATTTTTTGTGCGAGTTTTGGTCCACACACTTTTGCTCAAAATATTTTTCGTATAATAAGCTCATAATTTTAGTTTTTTGGTATCATTAAGTTGATCGTCTGCGAATATTTTGCTTAAAGTTAAAAATATTTTATTTTGGTGGGAGTTTCCATTCGATCAATTTGAGTTATTTGATTGGCGGAAAAGTGTGAATCTAAAAATTCGCACAAAAAATCACAGTCAACAGGCTTGAATGTAATTCAACTTTAAGAATGAAATTTTTAAATTACTAAATCTCAGTAATTTGCTCCATTTGAAATTTTACTGTAGTTTCAAATTATTTTGTCGAATTTTAGCAAATTTTAATTTAATTTAATCTTCTGAATTATCGAAATGTGAGAACTCTGGAAATATCTGAAACGTTTAAAAATTAAAATTTTTCTACATAAAGTTATCCACAATTTTATTTTAGATTTTTCCAACTACCAATTTTCGATAATTAACCAATTTGAGAGTTTTGTCAATTTTATATCCACAATTGAAATTTTATTTAGAATTTTGGAGTTTTGGGTTTGGAGTATTGAACGCTAACTAGGTTTAACGAAATTTTTTAAATTACTAAATACCTAAATTTTTAATAACCAATTTTATAAATTTTCCTATTCCAAAGTTCCTAAATTTTACTTTAAATTTAGATTCTATATTCCACGAATTTACTTCGGATATCGACCTCAAGTTAGAATGATTATTAAGGAATTTCTTAATTCGGAGTCATGAATTTCGAATTACATTAATAGTTGAAACTAAATTTTTGGAATCGAATTTTTGTTTTAGATATACCCAAAAATGAAAATTATGACACACAAACCATTCGCAGATTATGTATCTCTATGTCCTCGGCTCGTTTTTTGTTGCATAGCTCAAAAGCTATAATTTTAACCAGGATTTGTTTAGCCCACAGACACAGATGAAGTAGTTTTTGAGATTTGAGATCCCTTTTTATATTCATTTTAGAATAAGAACTCGTCTAAAAGACCCTCGTGAATTGGTCTACTTTACAGACAATCAAATTAAAATGATTAATCAATGATTGTAAAATCAAACCTGAAAATAATAGAAATTCTTTTAAGGAGTATTTCTAATATTGTTTCCCAAGAAACATCAATACATGTACTCGTATTGTTAAGTAGAAATTTTATTTTGTGGCTCTTAACCTTATATAAAAACTATTTAGAAAAACTGAATTATTTTGCGGCTTCCTGGTAATAGCTGTACGGCTTCGCAGGAGGCCACGGCCCACAATTTGAAAAGCAGTGCTTTAGAAGGATCGTTATAGATAAAATATTGTCTGCATCTTGAGCGTAAAATGTTCTATGCACTCGATTAATTGTTAAACTCGGCTAACGCACCTGGTTGAAGAAACTTTCAATCTCGTGCAAAAACACATTTTACGCTCTTGTTACACCGATATATGTAAATATTTTAAAATGTACTCAATATTTAGGGCTAGCTTTGCTAGAAATAGTAGTTCTTTTTGAAGACATACATATTACTTATGATCCTATGTCTTGACGCTATAATTAATTGGAATATTGAACGAATTAAGATCATAATTTATAATTTATAATTATAATTATAATTAATTATTCAAATTACGATCATATTTATAAAGTTTACTATTATGAAGTAAGAAATTAGGACAATGATGTTGGAAAAATCATAGTAAATTGGCTTAGTATTCACTCCTTAGCAATATGTCAAATTAGACCAATTTTTAAAGTTAACATCAAGACAGAAAATTCAATTTATGATGCTAAATTTACTTTTAGTACTAAAATTAATTATAGCGTCAAGACATTTATTTAGAAAAATATCTCTCTACATTCACAATTTTTTATTGTGCTGCGCGAATAGTTCGATATTTTTTTGGTATATTTCCCGGCCTCACATATGTATAACAAATATCAATTTAAGTACATAGTTTCATTTTAGTTACAATAATTTCCTAGAAATGTGTAATGTTTGGGCAGAAAATGTCATGGATGGTACATTTATTAAGGATTAATTACGCCATTATAGCAAATAAAATCGACACAGCAAGTCAATCACACAATGAATTTCTTCTGAAGCTGAATTTATTTTTCTTAATGCAACAGTTGTATCCGAAGTAATTATTTGCGCTGAATCTGGAAACAGAATTACCCTATCATGTCAGATTTTTGAGATATTCTAACCTTAAAGTGTTAAAAAGCGTGTTTTTGGTACTTTTCCACTTGAAATCACTCAAGGCCAAAAATAGTTAGGGCAAATCAGACAACGTGACCTTATTTAGCGTAAGAAACACAAGTTATGCGTGCTTATGAAATTCTTAGATTACGCATAATGAGAACTTACGAGACTTTTTAATACAAACAAATTTTTTTAAATTCTTTTTTATGCTTACTGTATAGTATTCCGTAGATTTTGGAACGCTAAATACATACGATCCCGTGGTCAAATTTGCCCTATCTCTTTTTTTAGTTTTGAGTTATTTCAAGTGCAAAAGTGCCAAAAACACGATTTTTGATACTTTTAGGATAGAATATCTCAAAAACCTGACGTATAGGGTAATTCCGTGGCCAGATTCGGATTCAGCGCAAAAAAATATTTGGGATACGACTGTTCAATAAAATTAAAAAACGCTTGAATGTGCTTGAAAATTTTTTCAAATAAATTTCAAAAGTTTTAACTAAAAAATATTAACATGTTAATCACATGTTTCGGACATAGCCTTAGCCAATTAAAATTATTATTTTTAATTCACTTGTGAATATTTTTTAAACATAGAAGAATTCAACGTGTCTTATCGGGATTCATGCTTCACTAATAATTTAGCAATAACTGTAAGTTCCGTAGGAAATTATGTTCCACAAGGCGCAGTATAATTTTGATTTGATAGCTATCAAATTTTAATACCTATTATATTTTATTTTATTTTATAGTAGAAGAGAAATTTATGACAGTAGATTATTGATAAATTAGTCTAGAAACATTTATGTGTATGTATTTTGAAATTATTCTTTTTCGTTATTTTGTTTTAATTTTCTGTTTTTTATGAATATTTTATGCGGTGTAAAACCAACTACGGTAGATAGTAGTAAAATAGTATTATACTATTTTGCTTATCTACTCCGTAGAATTTCTACGGTGTAAAGCCAGTATTAATAAAATTCACTATTGTATATAAAGGATGTGTCCGAAACTCTTGATACATATTTTTTAGTACAATTTTTTGACGCTTATTTGAAAAATACTCCCATGCGTTTACAATTTTTTATTGTGGACGTTTAGCCTCCTCGCAAGATCTTTTGTGCTTGGACCCTGCTTTAATCCGTCCAGTGAATATTCAGGCTCTTAATGAACCTGATAATACTGCTGGCCGTTACGCGATACATACTATCTGGGTTTATTGCTCTCCCTCCTAAATATTTACTTTAGCAAGTACTTATTCTAGAAAGACGGTAACATTGATTCCCAAGGTCTTCGAGAGGGCAGTCCCATTCCCATATATTCTTAGCCCTGCCCCGTCTTCCATTTTCGTAATTTTCATAATTTTCTATTTCGGAATTTATTTATCGGAAATTCACTACACTCTTACACTACAAATATTCTATCGTTTAACACTCACTTTTTTTTTTAGTTTTATTTATTTTCCAAGAAAAACGAATATACGAGCATATCGATCTTATACAGGAAAACATCATTCAAAATTAGATATTAAACAACAAATCAATAGTACTTTAAAAATTAAAACATAATTACGCCATTTAAACCAACAATAAAGATTACAGCGAAAGGATTCAAATCGAGGCCCAGTTGAAGATAAGTCATTTTCATAACAAAGAAAATCCATTTGATAATTTGGGTGTGTATGGTTTTTTTAAAAAAAAGTGTCAAATGCACTTCCAACTCTCAATTTTCATTTTACGACCAAAATCCTTGTTCATATAGGTATTGAGTTTTCAATACAAATTTTTTTGAAGGCTTGCGATAATTCAGCAATAAACCGTGTTTGTCGATTTACACGTAGGATTTAGTACCTAAGCTTTAATAACGAATTTTGAGTGCCATTTAGCTAAATTTATTTTTTTTCTTCTAAAGTTTCCAACTCGAAATTTGAAACTCGAGACAAAATTGGATACCAATAAAATAATCAGATTTGATAAGCTCTCGTTATTCGATATTCTATAAAATTAAAATTACTTTTTGTATACATATTGTACATTTTAGAATTCGGACGTGCCACCACAGTAACCCCTAATAATTTTTGTGGTTATTAAACCACAGAAAAAAGGTGAAATACCTATAAAATATCCATTATAATATCGACATATAGGTGTTTGAATTGTTATTATATTATGTATACTATAGCTTAAATACAATCTCATTTATGATTTTTATGTATGTACATTTATGTAGTTTCGATTTGGAAAATGTCAATGAATTTTTTTTTTTGTTCTATTCATCGTCTATATAGGTATATAGTCCTTACTCGTATAATGCTAGCCAAGCAGTAATTTTCTCTGCGCTGAAATTATTATTTTATACCTTTTGTATTTTCCACTGAGTATTGAGTGTGTGTGTATGTTTGTGTGGAAAATCTTTTTCCATTGATATCGTGATTGTTTTATAGAGACCGGTGTTTTTTTTATTTTTGTATTATGTTGCATAAGAGAATTTATAGAACGCATATTATACAAATCACACAAGAAAAGGTTATCCGCCGCTGTTAAATATTTCCCCTTATTTTCGACGAAAAGTTTAACTTTTGCTTTTTCCCGCATATCAATTCGTGTATACCGTCCTTTCTTTCTCTTTCTCTCTCTCTCATTAGAATAAAGAAAATTCCGTTCATTTTCGTCGCCGAATTTTCTTTTGTGTGTTATGTATTTTTTGGTTACAACAACAATTTCATTTTATTATATAATTAAAATAATCATACATAAATAAAATTTGTTCGTACAACAATCGGCAATGTATCCTTAACATAAATTGATATTGAATTTTTAAAATAATATTTTCGAAATTAATTTAGATTAAAAAAAATAAAAAAAAAAAATTTAAGCATTCGAAAAAAAAAAAAAAAATTAAATCTGTCGTTCGTGTGAGTATTGTGTGCTCTGTGTTTCAGACGAGAGCACGAAAAAAGGAAAAATTGTCTAAGCGGGTCAAACTAAAGTCAAATTTATATATTTTTGTTCTAAGAAAATATCAAAATAAGAGTTTTTTTTTTTATATTTGATTGTTTTTTGTGCCGCGGTTGTGTTTTTTTGTGCTGATTTCCATGTATCGAAGGAAAATTTGTTGTGCATGAAGTTTGACCGAAACAGTTCGTACAGTTAAGAAGTTTTTTGTTAAATGGGATAATATTTGTAAAAAATCGATAGTGCAAGCTTAAAACTATTAAAATTTAGTGAATTTTAAACTTTGAAGAACTAAACATTTTGGCTTGGTAAGTTTGTGATTTAGGTGTTTTTTTTTGCTTGTGCTGTTGCTTCAGAATTTTTGACATACCCGACTTAAATAGTAATGTAGCATATAAATGCCGAAAAATCGTTAAAATTAGTGGGTTGACTTCCTACACAACAAACGAATAATATTTCTATCTATTTTATTTAATAGCTTGTCTCTAAGTGGATGGTCTAAAAATGAAGTTAATTGAAAAATCGATTAAGGTGTATTGAACAACAGAAAGTTAAATATTTACATTATTTGTTATTTTTTTTATACTACAGCTTTCTATCGATTTTTCGAAAACAAAAATTTTTTGAACGGTACACAACTTTCATTCCAAATCAATGTATAGAAATTCCAATGGGATACGTTTAAAACTTTTTTTTATCAGTTTCTTGTTTAAATGACACATCTGAAGCTTTTATTTTTTTTTTAAAGGCGAAACCATTCATTCCAGTTGTATACAATCTACAACTTGTATACAATACAGCATACAAGTAGAGATTATAAAAAAAATTACAAACTACTAAAATCAAGCACAAGTGGGATTTACAAACAAAAGTTTATTTGTGTAAATATGTATTCAGCTAACGACTCATTTGAGACTTGAAACTGAAAGGATAATTAAAATGGTAGTGGTATAGTTTTGTTTTGAGTCTATAAGGTAAAATTTAATCTATATTCACGAAATAGTACTAGTATATAGTGGTAGAATTTGATTGATTATTATAAATATAACAAACAACAAAATAAGTTTTGTTAAATTGATTACGTGCACGGTATAACCACCGATATGCCCGAAACCGCTTATACTGTATTAAGTATGTCAAGACCGTTTAGTATCTCAGTCGTCATTTAGTATACATTCAAATTCTATTAATTATTTAACTGTATACGATTTACTATAATTATGGTATGTATTGCGTTGTGACATAATTTATATTTGTGATGTTTTTCCGTTTTAGACAATGGTTTTACTAACATGGACTCTAAAAATGTGCCCTTTAAATGCAAAGTCTCAAATTTCCTTATTAGAAGTGCACATACCACTGAAGTCTAAAACTTAAATATTCATTAATGTTAATAGGTAAAATGTTGTTACAATAAACCGAAACATGATCAAATTTGTGCAGTTTAAATACATATCTAATACAAGAACTATACAACAGCTGAATCGAATACCTATACAAGCCTGGGAGTATTTATACTGGGCTTCAGCAGCACATAGAAAATGTGGCAATAAAAATGCAAAGAACATTGTTTTTCTAAATTAGTAGGTATGTTAGTAAATGCAGAAAATCTTTAAAACCCCACGTAAGATTTTGATTCGTAATTAAAGCCAAATTTCTTATTGTTTTAGAAAATGGTATAATGTTACCATTCAAATAAAAATTGGGAAAGTTTTCAGTCGAGATCGCGTATTTATAAATAGAAATAGCTTGTGATTTAGACTCATTGAGGACAAAAAAGTTCTCATTAAGATAGTTGAAATATCACTAGACAGAACCAAAAATAATATATTTGTAAGTACATAATCTGCAAACAAGTGATATGACAATGTGCTAAGTACCTACTCGTGGTAAACTATTAAATTATAAAGAAAACAGAAGCGGCCCAAGAACTGAGTTTTGGGAAACACCACATTTTAAATCAGAATAATCTGAATATACCCCATCAACACATACTGTTTGTTTACGGCCCCTTAAGTATGCATTTTTCAGTTTAATAGCAAAGTCATGGTTAATTCTGTCAAATGCTTCGCTAAAATCTAAGAGAATTAAAACTGTCATATTCTTAGAATTACAATACATTCGAATTTCATTACAGATATGTGTTAGAGTAGCTGAAGTAATGCTCGCGCTAAGGTTTAAAACCTGCATTGAAATTCATAAATGTAAGACCCTGCAACAAGATACTTCATAAGTTGATCTTTCAAAACATGCTCAAAACATTTTGGAAATTTGTCAAGAATCTGGAAAGACAAATGTAGTAAGAATTGTATTAAACAGTTTAATCAAATAGGCAAATATTAAAGGAAGAACTAATTTCAAAATAAATTTTACTTAAGGCCATTTCTAAATCGGAAAAGTCAATATTACAAAATGAGAATCCTATTGGGGGTACAAATAAGTTTTGAGTTTTTTTTTTATAACTTCAAAGCTTTATTCAGAGAATTTTTTTTTTCGCTGGCGCTACACCCCATAGAGCAATTTGGCCGCTTCATGATGAAGTTTCATAATCAGTTTTTTAACGGATAATGAGTGATTAATTCATTGATCATTAACTAGCCGTGATTTGTTCATCACCCGCCGGGAATGGAACCCGGGACCTCCGGAGCTTAAAGCAAGCATGCTAACCACTGTGCCACCGGGGCGGCATTCAGAGAAATTGGTACAATGTATTTTATTCAAAGTATTGTCCATCGTTAGCTATACGATTTTTTTCCTTCTTTCAGGCAGCATACATTCTTTCAATCGACCCAATCTTTGGCTTCTTCGTAAGTGGTGAACTGCTGCTCGGGCAGGCCATGAGTCATTGACCGGAACAAGTGGTAGTCGAAAGGATTAGGTAGTGCCTGTTTCACTTTCTCATATCTTTTGGCATATTGTGGGCATTTGGGCTTCAATGTTCGGCTTAATTCCATCAATTGTTGTTGATAACGTTCTCCAGTGATGGTTTTATTAGGCTGGAGTAGCTCATAGTAGATCACTCCGAACTGATCCCACCAGATGAACAGCATTAGTTTCTTGCCATGAATATTCGGTTTGGCAGTTGAAGTTGATGCATGACCGGGCTTCACCCATGATTTTCTGCGCTTTGGGTTGTCATAGTGGATCCACTTTTCGTCCCACATCATGATTCGATGCAAAAAACCATTAGACTCATTACGATTAGGTATCAATTCAGTTTGCTTATTATTGCAAATTTTTACAAATTATCCAAGATTATGAATATTCTTAAAAATTAATCACAGTTCAATAGTGCGTTTATATTTCTAATTTTACAAAGCCAGATCACGCTCAATAATGACTCCCTTGATAGTACATATATCATTAACCCATATAGCGGATCAGAATTGCAATTTATAGCGCGGTAAGTGGAACAGTTTTTATAAAAGCATCTAGATTTAAGATTTAAATTTATCTTTATTTAATATCTTTAACTTAGAATTAAAATTAGGTGCAATAAAAATCCCAGTACAAGCTATCAACATAGAAATTCATAAAATCACAATCAATAACACAAAATATCGAGAGAAACGTAGAACGGTAGAACTATCAGAACTTCCATCACCATTAACTGTAATGCGTGTAGGTTAGAATTCACAATAAGTAAATTAAAAGAATCGAACTTTCTCATCAATTTCTTGATAATTATTAATTAAATTAATATTCAAATCACAGACTAAAACCTTCTCATAGGGCACACTATATTTCCTAAAAACATCGATTAGCTCTTCCTATTTGCTATATTTCGACTATTTATAAACTATGATCAGAATGAACATTTGAAATAATTGGAATAGGGCCGAAATGTCAAAAGGCCAAATGTCGAAAGGGCGAACGCGGAAAGGTCGAATGTCGAAAGGCCGAATGTGTCGAAAGGCCGAATATGTTAAAAGGCCGAATGTATCGAAAGGGCGAAAGTCGAAAAGCCGATTGTGCACTTAGGCCGAATGTCGAAAGGCCGTTTGTGTCGAAATTGATTTTAATTTTTCACGTTGGCTTCGTCATCTAGAAAAAAATAATACAGAATTAATAAAAATTAGAATTTATAAAATGTCTGTCGAATTTGGAATGTGTTGGAGCGAATTTCATGCTTCGTAAATGATTCGTCAACCTTTCAGACACAGATCAAAGAAAATGTATCGCTCATATCACTTCTACTGATCGAGTTCTACCACAAATGTTTCAAGTTACTTTGTGGTTGGCTTAATTCGTTGGGTTAGTATGGCATCGACGAATGTATTGGAGCGAATTGCGGATTTAATGCTTCGAAAATACTTCATTAACCTTGCAGACACAGATCAAAGGAATTCGCTCGTATCGCTTCTACTGATAGATGTACCACAAATGTGTGTCGGCCTTTTGACCCATTCGGCTTTGCGACATTTGGCCTTTCGACACATTCGGCCTTTCGATCCATTCAGTTTTTCGACATTCGCCCTTTCGACACATTCGGCATTCGGCCTTTCGACATTCGGCCTTTCGACATTCGGCCTTCCAAAATTCGGCCTTTCAACATCGAACGGAATAATTCACCTCGCAAGCCATAATCTCTAAATTTCGACAACAAACCCCCTGATATTGACGATATACCTTTTCTCCCCCTTCAAGCATTCAAGTACAAAATACCTTGTATATCATGGAAAAACGGGGATTTGGGGCGGCAGTCCCCTTTTTCTACGGTATCAAACGAATTATAATAATAATTTAAACAAATTTCAAATTTTCTTCTGTTATTTATTATAATTTGCGCATTCGAAAATCCAAGTGGGCGTGCAGCACACATTGTTCATTGTTGTTACGCCCAAATGATAACAAACGCAATAAAATTTAAATCATATAAGGAAATGCGAGGCGGCAAGTGTAACACATCAGTCCAAGAAGATCAAAGCATTGCTCGATTTTCGCGCTTTGCCTTTTGCAGTTAAGAAAATAAAACTGAAATTAAACTTTCCAGTGAGACATTCTACAATTGAGAGATGACTCCAACAAAACCAAATAAAACCTCGCAGTCCCAGAAAGATACCATGCTCTCTAAAAAAACATATCGCGAAACGGACAGCATTTCCGAAACAATATGTATATCATGACCCAGTACTAAATGGCAAAATATTTTTTGGTCAGACGAGAGCAAGATAGTTTTGTATGGTAGAAGACGCATTCGTACAACCTCCGCAAAATACCGATTTCGATCGTAAATATACTGTCAAGTCAAATCTGTAAAACATGGTGGGACTAGTATTACTATTTGGACTGCTTTCTCATATTATGGGGTGGGCATATACATTATATCGAAGGAATAATGGTCCTGCATAAATATGTAAATATTCTGCAAAATACCATGCTGCCCTTGCTAGAGATGAAATATTTAATATGGTCATTTTAACAAGACAATGATCCCAAACACACTAGTAAAACGGCTATAGAGTAGTTTAGGGTCAATAAAATTAATGTTATTGAATGGCCTTATCAGTCGCCGAACCTTAACCCCATTGGGAGTTTATGGGGGGATGTAAAACATGGCATTGCTGAACTAATACTTAATATTAATAATACTAATGCTTTTTTCATGATGACAGCTGTATGTACAAACAACAAACAAAAATTTATTATTGCAAGCACAATCAAAATCAAAACAAAAAAATACGAAAAACTATTTTTCGAGTAATTTTGCTCGTTTCGTTTAGTTGCAACAAGCCAAATCAAAATATCAAATTGCAAGTAAATCTAGTTGTTCAACTCGGAAATTTTTTTTGGTTTAAGGAGTAACCAGCAACCGAGCAATTTGACGAAATTATTTCCTTCAAAGAATATTTGACATATCAACCACCGAATCTGTAATAACTGACAAAATAATGCAGTATTAAAATTGTAATAGTTGCTTTCCAATCGACCAACCGCAAGCACCCGCTAGTGAACCGCTAGTAGAATGGTTTTTGTCTTCGCTACATTTCTATAGATAATTTAGCGAAGACAAAAACCATTCTACTAGCGGTTCACTAGCGGGTGCTTGCGGTAGGTCGATTGGAAAGCAACTAATGTGAATAGCAAAATTATTATTTTTTGGAAAAGTGTGCCGTGAAAATTTTGATTATCAGTTTGCGCGTTTATTTTCGCTCTGTTAAGTGACATCTGAACTGAACGAAAAGTTGAAAACATGTACTTTCTGTATATCGCATTCTTACTTAAAGTTGTTACTGACTCGCTGGTCCCCCCATTACTTGCAAACAATCTTTGATTTTTCGTGAAATTTCAAAATTGTTCGGAATTTGTTTTGTTTTGAATTTTTGTTAGTTTAAATTTAGTGAAATCACTGAATATTTTAGATAATATATTTAAACTAAAAATAAAAACTTGTGCAAATATCTTCTTGGATAATGGCTGAGCCTTGGCTATTGGGTAAATTTCAACTACTTCTAAATACTTTCTTATAAAAAAAACCTGTTTGCATTGTCTCAAAAAGGAAATGTTTGGCTACCATTGACGCGACTTTCCATGAGCAAGTTGATCGCTGTGAAAAATTTACTTTCGAGTGAAGTTATAGCGTGTCATCCGGTATACGATATTATGGCTGTACGTATTAAAGCCGATATTTCTTTTATCTTCGTGGTCGCTATTTATGTGCCCTGTGGATCAACTTTAGAAGTTTATCTGGAATTTATTGATTTTTTCAATTCAGTAATGTCTGCCGTGCATATTGATGAACAACTCATGATCATTGGTGATTTCAATCTTCCAGACATTGTTTGGTTTGACGTTGATGGTGTTCTCACGCCCTCTTCTAACGATCAAAAAGCATTAGCCATCACCGATTATTTTGCGAGTATAGCAACCAAGCAATTGAACCAAATAAGCAACAGTCGAGGAAAACTATTGGATTTAGTATTTTCATCTGATGTTATGTATTCGGATATTTCTTCATGTGAGGATTTTACTGGATGTGGGAGTGTCTACCATACTCTAATAACGATAAATATTTTTCATGAAAAATGTAATACTAATTTTTCCCTTGATAATTCTTTTCATTTTGATTTTAGACCGTGCTGACTACATTTCTTTAAACGAATTTCTTGTCAACTCTGATTGGGAGTTCCTTAGGCGTGGGAAAAACTTGAACGAAGCTGTTTCTTTGTTCAATGAACTACTCAAGACTGGTGTTGAAAGGTATGTCCCTTTAATTAAAAATGAACCTCGGTTTCGTGAACCATGGTACAATAGGAAACTATTGCGCCTGGAAAAACGGCGTAACAAATTTCATTCATTATATAGGCTACATGGGGCTGAGTTTTATTCTAGATTCGATGCAGCTCGAAAAGAATTTAAAATTTTAAATTGGTTCCTATATAATAACTATATTTTGCAGATTGAAGTGGACTTAACGTCCAATCCAAGAAAATTCTGGAATTTCCTCAATGGTAAAAGGAAAGCAATTGGGTTTCCTTCACCGATGATTTATCAGAATTCATTGGCGAGTTAACTCCCTGATATCTGCAATCTATTCGCCAAATATTTTGAGTCCGTGTACGAACCATCCACGATATTATTTTCATTACATAACACGTCTTCATTAGCTTGTAATCGTACTGATTACAATTTATTAAAATTCACTAAAACGGAGGTTTATGATTGCTTGTCTCTTCTTGATGTAAGTAAGGGGGCTGGTCATGATGGCATTCCACCCATCCTCATAAAAAATTGTGCAGAAAGTTTAGCCCTTCCGCTTACCCACATCTTTAATGAAAGCCTTCGGACTGCGATTTTTCCTGATCCCTGGAAAATAAACTTCATTCGTCCGTTTTTTAAATCTGGCAAAAGATGTGAAATTAGCAACTATCGAGGAATTGCTATTCTTTCTGCTATTCCCAAATTTTTCGAAGCCATGGTGCAGAAATTTTTGTTTTTTCATGTGAAATCTCTTATTTTGCCTGCACAACATGGGTTTTATCCGGGAAGATCTACAATTACCAATTTGACTGCATTCTGTGGACATTTATACAGCAGAATCGAGGGCCGGCAACAAGTAGATGTAGTTTACACTGACTTTTCAAAAGCTTTTGATAAAATTGATCATTCAATTCTTATCTATAAGCTAGAGAAACTAAATTGTGAGTTCATCCCTATCAAATGGTTGGAATCTTATCTGTTTGGCCGGTCACAATACGTTAAGATTAATGATTCTGCTTCTCATTTATTTCGTGTAACTTCCACACCACAAGGTAGTCACATTGGTCCACTTCTGTTTTCATTATTTATTAATGATGTTGTGGAGTGTTTTGAATTTGCACATTGCCTTCTTTACGCAGATGATATGAAAATATTCGCTCCGATTTCTTCAATTTCTGATTGTTTAAAGTTACAAAGTGATTTGAACACATTTTGCAGTTGGTCGTTTAACAACAAATTGTTGTTGAATGTGGCCAAATGTAAGGTTATCTCTTTTTTTAGAAAGCGATCACCTATTCTTCAGCAGTATTTTCTTTGTAATATGGTGGTTGACAGAGTTGAGTTCATGTCTGACTTGGGTATAATTTTCTCTTCTGATCTTTCCTTTACAAAACATATTGATTCTATTATTGCTAAGGCTTACATTATGTTAGGCTTCATTAAGCGTAATTGTAAAGACTTTTGTGACCCGCTTATACTAAAATCTTTATAGTGTCCTTTGTTCGGTCTATTTTTGAATTCGCTTCTCAAATCTGGTCACCATTTTATAAGTGTCATTCAGATAGAATTGAAAGTGTTCAAAAGCAATTTGTACTGTATGCTCTTCGTGGTCTACCTTCTGATAGAGTGAATAACTATGTTCTTCTGCCTTATAAAGATCGCTGTAATTTATTAAAATTACAACGATTAAATCACCGAAGAGACATAGCATCAGCTATCTTTGTGCGCGATGTCTTGACCTCACGAATTGATTGTGATGAAATACTTCCGCGTTTCAATTTTTACGCTCCTACGCGTTGTTTGCGGCGACGAGACGGTTTCTTACACATTGATTCTGTTACTACAAACTACGCACTTTCTGAACCAGTCTTGAGAATGTCGCAAATTTTTAACGCTGTTTTTGAAATTTTTGATTTTAATATGTCAAGAAATTCGTTTAGAAATGAGTTATTTAAATTTTTTGCTATTGATAATTAATATTTTTTGTACCATTAACGTATTATTAATATTTTTGTATTGCATTATAATTTCTTATTACCGATTGTACTTTACTGTAGGCTTAAATAAATAAATAAATAAATAATATTAAATGTTTGTACCCAATTTCCTTTATAAAAGACTTACCCATAAAAACCAAAACATGTCGGTTCGATATTTCTAATTTTTCAAAAACTTGTTATTCGTTCAACGATGAAATTATTAAAAATTACCATCTTACAAAGTTATAAAACTTCTGCGATTTATACCTTTAATCGGTCGACATGTTCAAATTCGGCAAACAAAATATAAAAGTGTATTTACTTTAATGAAAATTTTGTAATTTTAACAAATTTTTTAAAGTTATGATGCAGCTTTCAAAATTCAATTTTTTTTTTAAATTGTTTCGTTGTAGAAATAACAATTTATTAAAAATTGAAAGTTTCGGTTTAAAAATTCGAACGGAAGTTTTGAGTTTGGCAATGCCTTAAGCCAAGAAAATAATAATATTTTTTAACTTCTCAAACCTCGCCTTAATCGATGCTATTTTCAAAAAAAAGTCTATTGGCCTTACATTTTTATTTTTTTAGAAAAAAAACAGTAAATGTTTACGATTTTGTAGTGCTATAATTAGCATTTAGAAATGAATTAGTTTATTTATAATTATCAATTATTCGAACTAAGATAGTTTAGAGTCGAATGTTGTCAATTTTTTGGGTTAAAAAAATAGGTATGGATGTGTCCCCTATACAATTAACAAAAACAAACTCATTCGAAAATTCGTTAGGCCAAAAACAAAAGGCAGAAGTAAGGCATGTGAGTTAGTATTTGGAGATAAAATCACCGAAACAAATAAAGTCATACCAAAATTTGTAGCGTCTCGCTCATGCTTTGCTGTAATAAAATACTAAGCAAACACAACGATCAACCTAATAAGTCATATCTGCGTAAAGCAAAATTCTTCGTCGGCCAACAAAGCCTTTGATCAGCCTTTGGTAATCGCTTAAGTTAAATTTGGCCAAATTTAACCGAGTACACCTTGCCCGCCACTGCTGCACATTTTTGATTTAAATTAATGAGAAATAATATAAAATCACTCAAATTATTAATTAAAACAATAATTTAACCAATTTAATTGAAAAATATCATTTAAGTCAAAATGCGTTGCTGGGAATGGCAGAAATGAAAAATGCTCATTTTAAATATGCTACTTTGCATGTTTATAAATGGAAAATATGTTTCTATTAAAACGTCTCAGGACCCCTCCATGTAGTTCAAGTTGAAGAAATTGCTATTAGCTTCATTTTAGGGAATCATACCCTACCGATATATTGAGACATAAATTCATATTAAACTAATGACCTTTGTCATCAGTTTCTCTCAAGCCCGTTTGTAATTAATTTATGTATAAATTAAATTTTTAGTTGATAATATGTAGTAATTATAAGCGGATTTTGCTAGGTCAAGGTCCAACCCTAACACCCACACATGACAAAAGTCCTGATCAACACTCTATGCAACATTAGCTTATCGAATTTCCAAGATATTTGAAGTTTAGCAGTGAACTTATGTAGATGACCCAAAGCTCGGCCGCCAACGGCAGCAGATCCCAAGTATTTGAAATCTTGTCACTCCTTTAAATATGTAGTTACCACTGCTGAAGTAAATTGTGTCATGGCCTCTAAAACCACAGATCACATTAAAGAGTATCGGCGACAGAGCATCTCCTTGTTGAATGCCGGAGCTAATTGCAAAAATTCTCGATAGCTTGTTCTCAACTTTACAAATATTTTGGTTAAATCGTTTGGTTTTTTATAACAAAGAAAAACCACTACTTTTAAAATGTTTGTTCTAATTTTAGTTTCATCCATAGTTTGGTAATAAATAAAATCATTAAATGCGATATTGTCAAAGCACGGTACAATATAGACATCACATAACCTAGTAGCCTTTTTTTAACAGCTGCATTCGCTTATAGCGAGAACTTTGTGCTGTTGGTTAGAATCGATTCATCATTCATCATCAGACAAACGTGTAAAAAACCGACATAGTTTCAATAAAAGTTTAGTGAGAATATATGTGCTGGTGTCATTGCAAATTAATTTGATCATTCAGGCTTCCTGAGGCTTTACTATACTTCTTGAGGATGTTCCGAAAGCACTGACGAAGAATATTGTATATAAGCATGATGATGCTTCAGCTCATTTTGATCGTGAAAGTAAAGATTGGTTTGATGATAATTACAACAAGCAAACAATTATTATAATCGACACTATTTTGAATTTTTTTGTATATGTGGTAGAACGAACGAATTTAAAAAATTAATCTTGGAAGGGTTTTCCATATGGCAGTATGATATCAACAAAACAAAGGTAATAGCAAATCCTATCCAAAAAAACTTAATATAGTTTTTCGATTAGACTCGATTTCGCTTGTTCCGTTCTCTGGTAGCTTTACATTTACTTAATTCTCATTTGACTTAATTCTAAAGCTTCATTAAAGTTTTCTTAGCCATTCTGCTTTTCCATTTTTATTTGCAGGCGTATCGATATTCTCTGACTCTCTTTGGGCCTTAAAATCGTAGGTCGTTTCTTAAATTCTCAACAGAGCGTGGCAGGTCACTAAGTTTTTCGATTTAGCTTTTTAGATGCTTATGTGTTGGACAACATAATATTTGAAGGTAAAGTTTTACAGGTTAAAAACCCATTTAAATTACAAGCTAAAAAGAAATTTTTGGAAAACTGTATTTAAAATAATATCCTTTTTTTATTCACTTCATCCAAAGTCTCAGCACTAAATAAAGACTTGAACGTCAACAATTAATTTGCTTATTTTTCTTACGCTGCTATACCAAAATCAATAAATACCAGCGCGATATTTTTCATTTAGTAGGTCTCTGAGATAATATTTTTTTATTTTTATTTTTATTTATTTGGTAACATGACTTTGGAATTTTCACAAGTGACTTCCACTCCATCATAAACACTCTATTGATGATTCTTCAAATTTTAATTCAAAAATTAAAATTTAAAATTTTCAAAAAAATGAAAATAAAAATATTTTTAACGTCTGGCTGACTGGAAAGTCAAAGCCTACCAATTGGATAGAGTATAAAAGAATAACATTATAAATTCCAAATATTCTAGAAATAATAAAAATGTGAAGTGCATAATTTGCGCGATTGTATATGTTGATGGGATTCAAATACTGGAACTTAATCCAAATTAAAGTGTAATGTCTGGTATGAATCTAGTTTGTTTCTTTATGTGAAACACGTTTATTTTTGGCATCAACAAACGTGCGCGGTCAAATGGTCTTTAGAATAAATTTTCTCGTTATCCCAGCTACAAATATTTAATTCCGTCAACCACGTTTAACACAAACACCCCATTTTACCTCTATGTGAGGTTAAAACTCTATTTTAGTTGAATATTTAATTTTACAGACTATAATTATAAAACATTGCAATTTACCTGGCGTCCCGTAATCAATTTTTGTAATCACCAGCCATGATAGTTTTTCGTATATGGAATATATAGTACATACATACATACACTCATAATATTTTAAATCATACTACAATTTTTCAAGTTCATTTACAGAAGGGTGCGTCCTTATTCTCCATGTTTTATCGTTCCATAAAATGAAATGGTGCACAAAGGTTATAATTTAATTTTTAAATCGATTTCAAGCATAAAATATAAAAATGTTTTTTTTTTAAATTTCAATGTTATAAAACCACTGTTAGCCCCAGTACGTCTGTCTACACTTTACCTGAAATATAAATATCGTATAAAATAAATCAAATAAAGCATCGGGTGATATTGATAAAAGCACAAAAATATTTAACGAACAAATTTTATAATTTGAAGTTTAACAAAATCATAGTTTATTTTAGAAAAGATATTGTCGCATGTGTAGCCAAAAAGATCAATATTTTAGTTACGAGTTTGGTATAAAATTTCTAAAAATAAAAAATCCAAGCACAATTTGATTACAGTTCAGTCAGTTTATGTATACAGTACAGTACATAATATACTTTCAATGTTACATTAAATATGAACTATATATGACGATAAACCATAGTAGTTGTAAGATGAAACAATTACGTGTTAATCAACTATTACAATTTGAAATTTATTGAATTGTAAATTTTAATGGTTATGTTTTTTGTGTACATACATAAATATATAGTAGCATTAAAAAAGTAACAACAAAATCATAAATAGCTTTGTAGATTGGACTGAGTCATAAGTACTTGAGTTTATTTTAGTGTAGCGGAATTTCGTTTTTTTTTTTTCTGATTAGTGGAAGGCAATTAAGTTTTTATCTCCTATTTTTCTAGATTTCTATTTACTTAACAACTACCACCCTAAAAGTTGGGTGTTTGTTTTTCATTTGAAAATTATAAGATTTGCATGCGATTCACTAGAAAAGTAAGGGTGATAAAAAAAAATGTTTGGACAGATGTTGCTGTTTATTTAATTTTCTGCAAGTCCTTAATAATATATAGGCATCGTCTTCCGCTTGTTTCAATGAAATATCTTTGCATAACAAAGCACATTTTACAGAATAATCTGTACTCACAGCAGGGCCAAATACACTTAAAAACTTTTTTGAAAGACGAAGCAAATTATTTCCAATGCAGTTACAAAATTTTGTAACAGAAGCTTTGCATAGAAAAATAAAAACTGTAGTTTAACCATTATACAGGGTTATTAACAATTACAGGAACAGTATATTTAATTGATTTTGTGTTTGACCTTTAAAGGCCTCGTCAAGGTTATCATGAAAATGGTAATGGCAATTGGCAACCTGTATTCATTTCTTTTACGTTAGTAAAATATAATTTAGTAGTCATGACAATTTTCGAATTTGAGATTTTTGGGGTCTATTGAGTCTGAAAAATTGAGTTTCGATGTGGTGCCTGCTAGTTAATCTGTATGTTTGTCTGTATCCCCTTTCTCTACAGCCCAGATGGTTTAAAGCAATTGAACTAGGTAGAAAATGTTCCAAATCAAATTTGTAGGAAATTTGCCTAATAAGTTAAATTATATGGGACACACCTCATTTATTTTTTCTTTGTATAATAGAAGTCAAACTTTTTCAAGCACAATTTTGCTTTTAATTTGAACCTAATCTTTCCGAGTTTTGAGCTCGATTGTTATTCAAAATTACCGTATTAACGGTTTTATCGAAATTTTACAAAATTACTTGGATTAGAACCTATCTGTGTCTTAAGAGATTCTTATCAGTGACGATGATGGTGTATGTTGATCGGATTCGTTAAGGCATAGTAAACAATGTGATCTAGCAGAGGATCGAATTATCATCTAATCAGTATGTTTTTGATGATCTTCCCAAAGTCCATTTTAACATTGTACGACAGAGATTCAGTGCGTTGTTTGAAGAAGGCAATTATCCATTTAGGACCAGTCGAGTAATTGCGAATCAAATGTGAACCAGAACGTTGGCTTCAAATTCGCGAGTGTTGGTTTGATCGAAACGCTTTTGATGTGGCGGCGTTTCTATGTCAATTAGGTTGCTCATATTAAAGCATTTTTTGATTTGCTGATTAAAAGCAATTCAAAATACGACCGCCTGGCGAAGGACCCAGGAAACGTTCTATAAACGAATTAAAAACATTTTTAATATTTTTTTTTTCGATGGCCTGGATTAATTTCCCTAGCAATTCCTCGTAATATATCTGTGAATGTGTAAAGGGCTGGCCCAACTGATCGAGTTCTGGTCATGTAGGTTGAATTTAAGCTTTTAATCTTTTATTGTTGAAACATTTGTGGTTTGTTTCAAATGAAAAATCTCGGCGAGCTGACGTTTCATTTGGTTTATAGTATTTGATGCACAAGACAAAAGACAATTTGTTTTCGTTTGGCAATATTTTTGCCTCGGAAAAGGCGATCGCCCATTGTCCTCCCTATGTATCAGCGTCTGACGATCGCTTAGTTGTTGTGCACAGCATAATGAGTTAGGCTCAACAAAAATCTAGAAAAACGACAATGGAAATCTCCCTCTCATACCTTTTCCGTTAGCCACATTACCTATGATGTAAGTCCTTCTGACAAGGATGACCTCCAAAACTTTTATAACGAATCGATTATGACGAGTATTGAATTTTGGTATGGTATATCGAAATCATGTAGCCGTAAACATGGATGTGCTGTTGGCTCCCAACCGAGCCTGTTTTCTTGAAATTCACCCAAAAAAAATCACCGGTGATTTTCTTCAGGCTTAACAAGAGGTACATACATGCCTTAACCAGACATTCGAGTTTTTTTTATGTTAGGGCACCAGACGTAACTTCGTGCCACAGCTATCATTTGCACTATTACAGAGTTTCTGGCATTTAATGCATCTAAACTAATTATTTGGTTAGCTGGAAGAATGATAGTCCCACAATAAGTAGCTGTTGACTGTGGAGATTTCATGTCTACGGAGATAGCAAGATTTAAATTTTGTTTGGTCGCTTACTAATATTTCTGAAAATCCTTTTAACGCCCAGTAGAGAACACGGCAGTAATCAATCGAAATGCTATTTGAGACGTATTGAGGACAGGTTTTGTGATTGATTAGGAAAACGATTAAGAAAATCGTTGTTTACAATGAATTAACCATAAGTGTTCAGGAAAACTCGAATTTAAAACATTTGGACTTATATCACGTTAGGTATATATTTTTCGAGATGGAATAATCCAGTCGATGATACGTGATGATCGTAAACCGTCTTCCATACATATGTAAGTAGATATGCATTTTCTTTAACCCTAACTATGTTGTATACGGCTTCTCGACCATCTATATGAAGTTCCTCTCCGCTTTAAGAAGCGCCTTTTGATATGAGATACGACCACCTCAATTTCGTATGAAGAAGCATCACAATACAGAATGAGTGGAATCCCCTCATGATAGGGTGTGAGAAGGCTGGTTGATAATAGGAGCTTCTTGGAATCGTCGAAAGACTTTTTATGTACTTATTAAATTCCACTTTCACCTCTGATTTTTATCAAGCAGGCGATGAAGAGTCTCAGCGAAGTTTGTATTGCCTTATTCCGATGCATATGAGCCCAGAGCGCGTATTCTTGAAATTCACCCGAAAAAGTCGCCGATAATTTTCTAGTGAAATTCGTCGTTTCAGTCGAAAATTTAAATTGTTTTATACTAAAGTCACCGGCGACTTTTTTCGGTTAATTTCAAGAATACGGGCCCTGATCCATAGAAGCCCGATGATAAATTTTTTATTAGACTTAACTTTATCGTCTATCACAGTTAGCGTTCATTTGAGTTCGTTTACTTAAAAAAAAAATATCTTTACAGTTTTAAAACGAAATTTAGCGTTGGTTGTGAAGAAGGAATACGTTTATCGTTCAGATTCCGTTTTGTTTTTATACAAATCGGCCATTTTAGGACAAATCGTCACGTTTGGTATTCTACATATTAACATTTTTAGTAAGCTCTAGCATTTCGAGGAAAAAAAATCAGGTTTTAAGAAGAACTTGTAAAGTTGATCGGAGCGCTGCTCTCAACAGATGTATGAATAACCGAAGAATTTAGAATAAGGTAGATGCAAGGTTTTCAGTTGGCCCTGATAAACGATTGTTGAATAAATTAGGGTAAATTTTTGCAAAGTAAAATGGTTTTAAGTGTCTGCTCTAGTTTAGTTGAATATTATCGGCGAAGAGAAAAAAAATTTCGTAAAGTTGAAATAAAAAAAACTGTGTAAGCCGTGTTTGGCTTGATTGGGCAAAGAAAGGCACAAGATAATTGAACTCGGTAGAAAATGCCATTCAATTCCCATCTGTGCTATTTTAGCCTTAATTATCGCTTCTTGTTTCTTTGCCTACCACTGTAGTTGTTTGTCTGCCCCAACGAAATGTGTGCCGCAATCACTGAATATTTTCAGATACATTGCTCTTCTTGATATGGACCGTTGGTATGTGGCTCCGAAGGCGTCTGTTGATAGGTCACTAACAAGTTCGAGTATGATGACTAGGCATATGAATATAGCAATGTTGTGTTTTATTACAGCGGCCGTTCCATAATTTCATGCTAATTGGGCTTGCATAGTCTACCCCGCTATTTGTGAACGATGATGCTGGTGTTACTCGTCTCGTTATTTTAATAAACATCATGCATGATGGTGTGTTAAGGCTCCAGATTACCGAAGAAGCTAAAGACATTGGGTTTGCAGACGATATTGCGATCGTAGTGGTGGCTAAACACAAGGAAAGGTAATCCGGATTTGTAATGAAGCCGTTCGCATGATCCACAACTGGCTACAGTCTTACAATTGGCTGAAGAGAAGACGGAAAGCTATACTAATCTCTAGCAGGAAGCTGAAGGAGACCGTAACTCTGGATGTAGGCAAATTCACTATCACCTCATAACCAATAATTAAGTATCTAGGTATAACAATTGATAGCAGATTAGACTTTAAGGATCATATGAATAATGCTGCAAAAAACGTCTCCACTGTAAACAGCGCACTGTCTAGAAAAATGCTGAATACAATCAGAGCAAGACAGAAACTAAGAATGCTCTTAGCCAATGTGGTTTCATCAATAATGCTGTATGGAGCTCCAATTTGGGCTGACGAAATGAAAATCTCAGCCGCCCCGGTGGCACAGTTGTTAGCATGCTTGCTTTAAGCCCCGGAGGTCCCGGGTTCAATTCCCGGCGGGTGATGAAAAAATCACGGCTGGTTAATGTAGGATCAATGAATTAATCACTCATTATCCATTAAAATAATGATTACGAAACTTCAATATGAAGTGGCCAAATCCCTCCATGAGATGTAGCGCCAGCGAAAAAAAAAAAAAAAAAAATGAAAATCTCGTATAGACGTAAGTTTAAACTCCGTTTATCGACTTAGCGCTCTAAGGGTGATCTGCGCATTTCAAACAGTTTCAGACGATGGAGTGTGTGTAATCGCAAGAATGCCTCCGCTGGACCTGGCAGCGGTGTGAATGTTGCCGAAAGGAGGAAGATTGCCCGAGAGGAAACTACGACCGAGTGGCAAACTAGATAGAAAGGAGATATGGGGAAGCTGACTACTATCTTTCTCAATTCTTAACTGGACATGGCTTTTTTCGAGAGTATTTGTTCAGATACAAACACGGCAATAGTCCTTATTGTCCAACATGCACTGAAGTAGTGGAGAATGTGGAGCATATATTTTTCGAATGTCCACGGTTTGCAAGAGCAAGACATGTGATTGAGAGAAGTATCGGAGAGCATGTTACTCTTGAAAACATATTACAGAGGATGTTACATTGTGAGGAGACTTGGATCGCTGTGAGTGGTAGTATCTGTGACGTGATGCAACAGTTTAGGAGGCTCGAAAGGGAAAGGTTCGGTAGTTCATCCGTGCTTTAACCGTCAAGGGGTAGAAGTGTAGCTTTTGCTGTGTGCCTGCCCCGCGACCTAATGTCTAGCGATAAACTCTTTCGAAGATCTTCTCCCAAATCAAAAAAAAACACACACACACATACACGGTTAAAAATAAAAGAATAAAAATCATCCTTTTGCTATCCTTTAGCAGGATAACTATACGTCCACCCTTTTTTTAAGCCAAAAATTATACTTCTCCTAAGTAGGTATTTTATTCTTGAAGATTACTAATGTTTTATCCAGTTTTGCATAAGCCGTTTTGTTTTTAAAAAAGAATAAAAAACAACCTATTACTACAATAAATTTTATGATTTGGTCCAGTGTTAAAAACAATTAATAAAAAAATATAATTTATCTTAAGAGAAGATAAATATTATTTTTATTGGTAAAATAAATTTATGTGGCAAAGAATTAATTTTATCCTTAAAAAATTAAAAATTGATACTTTATTAACTAACGCCCTTTATTCCTTTTTTGATAAAATTTTGTTCTTTTAAGATCAAAATGAAGTGACCTTTCACTATTCTTTGTCGGATAAGATTTTGTTCTTTAAAGGTAAAAAAATACGAATTTTTCATTCACTTTTTATTATTTATTTATAATAAAATGAAACTGAAATATAATAAGTACATAATTTTGAAGTAAATTTAAATTAAGAGTTTTAAACACTTCATCCCATGGGTGATGTGGTCATCTGGTATTTTGTAAAAGTTACTTTGCAGACGATACACTTTTCGAAAAAATTAAGGTTTTTTGATCCGCGTTCGATCCATCCGAAATAAGATATTGCATTTCGGTTCCCCCAAAAGCAATCAGTTGTGGTTGTGGCTGACTTTTACAGTGTTTCAGCATTTCAGCTTCGGGTGTAGTCATAGGGCAAAAAACTAAAAAATGTTGATGGGAATCTGCCGTAGACGTCTTGGTACGACGCCCATCTGTATTAACAGGCGGTAAGGTAATAAAATTAAATGCTTCAAAATGAATGCCCTGGCTGTATTCTGAAATTAAAAAACGAGCATAATTAAAGTTTAAAAGGTTATTTTATTTTTAAAATTAAGTATATTTTGAAATGAATGAAATATTTATTTAATTGGTTTAAAAAAATTAAAATATTTTTTAATAAAAACCACATCCGTTGATTCAAAGAGTGGACTTGAGCATGATGGAATGAACAAAAAAAATAAAAACACTAATTAAATAAATATTTCTTTTAAAATTATAAGTACATAATAATCTAATAATTTACCTTGTATTTTAATTTTTATAGTTTCATTTTTTATGTTGAATTCCTGATCTATGTCCCAACTACAATTATGTCAGTTTTCCTTTAAATTTGGAACAGTTCCGAAGTTGTTTAGTAGGTTTAACATATCAAAATCCACAAGTATCTGACAAAAAATAAAAAATAAATAATGTTGGTTCAAATTTCGAAAAATGTCAAAGTTATTTACCAATTCTGGTTGCGCTTTAATTATTGCGAAATCCTCAAAAATGGTTTTATTAAATCTCCTTCTGTATTGACTGGTCCTTTCTAATTTGTCCCTTATATCGTCTTTTTGATTTATAATGCAGGCACTTTTCAAAAACAAAATTTTATTGGTAAAATTAATAACTTCAAAAGGCTCGTCACATTCTCCGATAGCGGGGTTCAGCTATGTCTGATTGTTTAACTCTTTTCCATGTTTACATATTTGCGTTTTAAACTCTGACAGCACTTCATGCTATCATAAAGCCAACAGGAGAGCGATTTAGAATCATAAAGTCCTGATCATTTAAAAAATATATCATATTATTAAAGAAACTTTAGATTTGCAAAATATTTAATTTTGAAATATTTACCCACTCATTTTCAGATTTGACGTTTATATAAATTGGCAAAATCTGAATGCATAATTTGGCGTAAAATACATACTCTGATGAACTGCGGGATAATACCCACAACATAGAATTTGATAAACCATTCTATTTTGTGTACACAGTTGGTTTGGTTTTTACAAGAAGATTACCACATATACGAGGTCATCATAACTCAGTAAATCATCTACCAGAATATGTACTTTTAACCACTTTGACCTATTTCAGTAAACAAATATTAAAATCATTTTTTTACACGTATCACACACATCACTACTGATTTTTATTATTAAATTTAGATGCAGATTGCATAAGAAGCTAACCACGCTCGTTACCAAAAATAAACTAAACTTTTCAAAATTAAATGCGACCAAAACCACGAAAATTATTTGAAAAATGGATTACATCTCTTACTATTCTATTAAAATAGCACAAAAAAGAAAGAAGGAAGATTAAACAAACAAAAAAAAAATTTAATCTTTAAAGAATGAAAATTATCCTTTTTGAAAAGTATAGATTGTTTGTACCAAATAGAATAAAAATGAACAATTTTTTGTTTCATCTTAAAAGTATAAAACGTAAATTTCTCAATGCAATTTTATTCAGAAAAGTATAAAAATTATCCTTTCCTTATTTTTTGTGCCAAAAAGAATAAAAACGAACAGTTTTTTTAACTTAAAAGAATGGAACGCAAATTGCTTATACAATTTTATAAAAAAAGGTTAAAACAAATTATTTCATATGTATAAATTGACCTAGCCAATGACCTTCGATGATAAACTTGAAAGATTATTTTGTTTTAAATAAACGAGTTTAAAATCGAATCCGGGCCCGTTTCTTGAAATTCACCCGAAAAAGCCGCCGATAATTTTCTAGTGGAATACGTCATTTCAGTTGAAAATTTAAATTGTTTTATACCAAAGTCACCAGCGACTTTTTTTTGGTGAATTTCAAGAATACGAACCCTGGGTAGCAACTCCGACTGCATTTTCGTTCGTTTTCTGAGACATTTTTTTGAAGATCAGAAAATGAAAATAAAAAAACACAAAAAATTATTTTGTTATAGTTTGTACAATTTTATGATCATAGCACAGATAAGAATAGACAGATGGCGATCTTGTATGGGCCATATTTATATTCTAAATTTCAATACCAAATTCTAATCTAATCCTTTTAGAGCAGGACGTATATATTATAAAATACAATTTTGTTTGAAGTTGGTTTATGTTTGCTTTGATATAATCAAAATAACCATACGTAAAAAAAGATAAAAAGAGACAGAAATGTACGTCCTGCTTTAAAAGGATTGGATTGGAATTTGGTATTGAAATTTTGTATTGTAAATATAGCCCATACAAGATCGCCATCTGCCTATTCTTATCTGTGATCATAGTTAGAATATATACGGTTGACCTCCAATTTAAAAAACAAATTCGGACGAAAGATATCCTTTAGCGGAATTGTATTAAATTGAAGCCAAAATTGATTGAATATTGTGTAATTCGTACTGATAGTTAGTTGGAACGTAAGAAAAACGATTAATTAGGGGAGATTGGGGAGTTGTGAGACGGGTATTGTTTTTGAACTTGAACTACTCCACAGTCACAATATTCTTCATATCTGAATGTTTTAAACTCTAGTTCGACAGTAATGGCAGCTATTAGTTCATTCTTTTCATCGAAAATAATCATTTTTGTCAAAATTTAAATTTCACGAAAAAAACATTCATTTTTCGAATGTTCCAAAATTTTGGGGAGTTGTAAGACACTTCTTAAAAACAATTAAAATGACATATTTTGATAATTATTTTTTATTCAAGATGGAAAATAAGAAAAATGATACATTTTTAATGAAAAAATCTTATGAAAATGTAGTACAATCAATCCGACTCGCAGTGAACGCATGTATAATATCCAGCTTGTAAATTGGGACACTTTAAGTGCACAGCTGAAACAGAAGTCTTCTTCAGAACACAGCTCAACACAGAAGTCTTCTTCACAATCCGATGAACTTGGAATATGACGGAGGATGGCACTGTCTCACAATTCCCCAAATCGTATATATATTCAAGATGGTCTCATAGTTATTAGCACATTGTTCATGCAATCATAAAAGTGTGTCGAAACTTCATTGACTAACGATTCATTTGTATACATTTATGTATTTACCTTTGCAATTCGCTTGAAAAACTGATCGAAAGTATTACAAACAAAATTAGTCAAGAAACTTTTCGAAAAATTGTAAAACACATTACATGAAGAGACGCTCAGAATGCGTGTTTACTTAATGAATTCTAGCTACAAAGTGAGGTTGCATTGAGAAACAATTTTGACACTTATCAACAACGTCAAACTTCTGAAATATGACGGAGGATGGCGCTGTCCCACAACTCCCCATGTCTCACAATCCCCAATCTCCCCTACATATTTTATTGAAAAAACTAAAGTTAATAAGATTTGATCGTCCACAATGGACTAAAAACTAAACGCAGTAGGTTCGCCGTACATACAAAATATAAAATTTTAGCAGTATGTTTTGAAACTACTATCATAGACATTCATAATAGATATCTCATTTGACTAAAAACACAAAAAAAAAATAAAAAATTTCCATTCAAAGGTTATCGATGTATTGCATATACGTTTTTGTTTTTTTCCTTTAGTTACTATGAAATGAGAAATCTAGTATGAATGTCTATGCTACTATACCGGATGTTTCTTTTAAACTGAGACGATCAAATATCTCGAAAAATAGCCACTCTACGGAAAAAATGTCCATAATCAAAATTTAATCATACCGCGGGGGAAATACATTAGTGCAAAAAAATAGTCCTCCACCCCCCCCTTTATAGGTGGGGCGAGGTAATTTTTAAACTAAGATAGGAAGCCATATTTTTTATTGCAGATACGGATTCTACGACTAAAAGTACGTATGATTTGAATGAAATATTTTGTTCGGTTCATGATAGATGGCGTTGTAATCGACGAAATTCAATTTTTTCAATTTCTTCTTCTTAGAACACACGCATTCGATTCCGCAATACGTTTGAAATAAAAAACATCACGTTTTCATTGGAAATACTCGAAATTCGTCATCAAAACAATTTATTCAGTTTTGTAAATCACATTTAACGTTTGTGTTATTTCTTATCTTCATGTTTTTCGTAATTGCAAAATAAACGATAAAATACTTTAGAATGGACCGTTTAACGGTGCCAGAGAAAATTGAAATGGGTCTGGTTTATGCAGAAGCTGGCAAAAATCTTGGAAATGCTGTTGCTATTTACGCTCAACGTTTTCCGGAAAGGATTCGTTCACGTGCTTCATTTGGCCGTACTATCAAACAATTTATTGCTGATGGAAATGTTAAACCGAAAAAGAGGACCCGTAGAGCAACAGTCACTGGAGAAAATAATGAAATTGCTGTATTGGCTGCAGCGACTCATAATCCTCATGTTAGTACACGAGAAATAGTTCGCGATTCCAGATTGTCCCTCACCAGTGTTTGGAGAATTTTAAAACGGCACAAGTATCATCCATATCATGTGTCTTTACACCAAGATCTTCATGGCGCTGATTTCCAAAATCGGGTAACTTTTTGTCAATGGGCACGTGAACAAATACAACAAAACCCCAATTTTTTTCGTTGCGTAATGTTCTCTGACGAACCGTCGTTTACAAACCATGGAACTGTTAATCGACACAACATGCATTATTGGAGTGTTGAAAATCCACACTGGCTTCGCCAAGTTGAACATCAGCGCGCTTGGACTGTCAACGTGTGGTGTGGAATAATTGGCAACCAACTCATCGGCCCCCACATTATTGAAGGCAACTTGAATGGTCAAATGTACCGAAACTTTTGGAAAATGAACTGCCAATATTACTTGAAAATTTGAACTTAGAATTGAGACGGAACATGTGGTTTCAACATGATGGTTGTCCTGCACACTATTCGTTGGTAGCACGTGAGGTACTTGATCGTGATTTCAATGGTCGCTGGATCGGTAGAGCTGGTCCGATAAATTGGCCCGCCAGATCATCAGATCTTACTTCGCCAGATTTCTTTTTGTGGGGCTATCTCAAAGACAAAGTTTACAAACAAGAACCAACGACACGTGAGAACATGATTGAGCGAATTAGAAATGCGTGTGCTGAAATTCAACCAAACACACTTCTCAGTTGTGTACAATCATTGGAAATGCGTATTAATAAGTGCATTGAAGTCGCAGGCCATCATTTTGAACACTTATTTTAAGCTAAAATTCTTTTATTCACCTGCGATTTACATTAATAAATTGTTTTGATGACGAATTTCGAGTATTTCCAATGAAAACGTGATGTTTTTTATTTCAAACGTATTGCAGAATCGAATGCGTGTGTTCTAAGAAGAAGAAATTGAAAAAATTGAATTTCGTCAATTACAACGCCATCTATCATGAACCGAACAAAATATTTCATTCAAATCATACGTACTTTTAGTCGTAGAATCCGTATCTGCAATAAAAAATATGGCTTCCTATCTTAGTTTAAAAATTACCCCCGCCCCACCTATAAAGCGGGGGGTGGGGGACTATTTTTTTGCACTAATGTATTTCCCCCGCGGTATGATTAAATTTTGATTATGGACATTTTTTCCGTAGAGTGGCTATTTTTCGAGATATTTGATCGTCTCAGTTTAAAAGAAACACCCGGTATACTACAGATTTAAAATTAATGTCTCAAGGCTGCTGGTTTGCCAAACCTTTTTTTTTATTTAGAGAAAATTCAAGAGATGTAACTTAGAAATTGAGCCAAGGAATGGTAAATACATATTAAGGCCCGATTGTATGAACGAGGATAAATGATTAATTCTCTGATTAAGGCCCGATTGTATGAACGAGGATAAATGATTAATCCTCTGATTTAGCATAGTTTGCATTGTTTAATACAAGGCAAACTACGCTAAATCAGAGAATTAATCATTTATCCTCGTTCATACAATCGGGCCTAATTCTACCAAAATATAAATATTATTTAAGAAAAAATTCGAGTATTAGAAGTCTGAATTATAGAATGTGTTACGCTAACAGTTCAAATTTTAGGAAAATAATAATATAATGTACCAGAAATGGCATTGTGTTAAATTGTATTTCAGTTATTTTTTCAATTATTTATTTAATACAATATCATTTTCAACAATCTAATTAGAACAATTTATATTTAACAATAATGTAATAGTCTGAATTATTAGTAGGTATAATCTAAATGTTTCTCTTGAGGAATTTTAAATGACATGGGTGTTATCAACCATTACCAAAGTTGTTAATCCAATATATCCAAATCAATTTCCTTCTTCCGTTTGATATCTTTGATAATGGGTATTTTCTCTGTCCGTGTAATGCTTTTCGAGAAAAACGACGTGCAATGTTTGCCAGACCTACCTGTGATATACACACATACTTAATCTTTGTTGGTCAAATTTAATTACTCAAAATATACATATGTGAGTCAAATATAACTTTTTTATGCTTTTATGAATAAAAAATACTGGTAAGATTCACATTTTATGCTTTTTAGGTTAAAATAATTTTTCAAGTTTTTACCCTCTTTTGCATAAAAAAAATGTATTAAACAGAGGATAATTTTTATTCTCTTTAGATTAACAAAAATATTTTTGTTTTAGATATCTTCATCATTTATTTGCTAAAGAGTAATTTAATAGAATTAGTTTTAAAAAGTATAAAATTTATTAATATAATTTTACGTTTTATACCGTATTCTCGGATAATTGAAAGACATAAAATTAATAGTAACTAAAAGAATAAACTTCGTTCAAAATTAAACCAAAAATGAATAAGTGAGCGAATTTAAATTTTGTCTTTTAGCAAAGAATGAATTTAATGTTACAAATTGAACTAAATTTATTCAAAATCAATTCATACTTAGGGTAAACATGGTTTCTATCCTTTCATTTTTAACCGTGTACACATACGCAGACACACACACGCGCACATACCCACACACATACCCACCCACAATCGCGAGATTTTTAACCTAACTTAAGCCGATGTATCATGGTAGAATACGAGATTTTAGAAACGGGATTTTGGAAACGGGATTCAGTAATACGGGGTTTTGGAATACGGGATTTTGGAATACCGGATTTTGGAATAAGGAATTTTAGAAACTGGATTGTAAAAGCGGGATTTTGGATTGCGGGATTACGTAGCCAATCCAAATTTATTCTCCCAATGGAAATAAATTTGTATGGTTATGCCGTAGTGTACCATATGTCGTTTTAAAAAAGTGCGTTTTGAAATATGCCGTATTGTACCACATGCTCCAGTGTACCATATGCCGTTTTGAAATATTCCGTTGTGTACCTTATGCCGTTGTGTACCATATTATGTCGTTTTAGAATATGCCGTTTTGAAATATGCTGTTTTTCCATATTTCATAATAAAATTTGCCATATTGACCGGGACCCACCTCTTATACAGCCATGAATTATATTGCTCTTATATTGCCATGAATTTAAGTTTATAAAAATTCTAGAGCCGAGCAATGTTGGATATTTCAGCTAGTATACAGGGTGAGGAAAAAGTATGGAAACTCTTAAAAATCTCGCGGAGTTGGTCCAAAAAAAAATGAGCAAGCTTTATTCTTAGGTCATTTTCAACAATGAATTTAATGGTGAGCTTGGTTGTGACCTTAACCTTTATTTTCAAGGTCATTTGGAGGTCATGATCATGTTTTTAAATTAGAACCCCTATTTTTTATGACAAAATCGAAAAGAGCGATCAATTTTACGTCAGAGTATGCATTTTCCATGACCACCAAGAAGATCTGAAGCACTTTACATTGCGAGGTGAAAGTATGGAAACCCCTAGAAATCTCGCGGAGTATGTCAAAAAAAAGCATGGTTTAGTCTTAGGTCATTTTCAACAATGAATTTAATGGTGAGCTTGGTTGTGACCTTAACCTTTATTTTCAAGGTCATTTGGAGATCATGATCATTTTTAAAAATTAGAACCCCTATTTTTTATGACAAAATCGAAAAGAGCGATCAATTTTACGTCAGAGTATGCATTTTCCATGACCACCAAGAAGATCTGAAGCAATTTACATTGCGAGGTGAAAGTATGGAAACCCCTAGAAATCTCGCGGAGTATGTCAAAAAAAAGCATGGTTTAGTCTTAGGTAATTTTCAACAAGGAATTTTACGGTGAGTTTGATTGTGACCTTGACCTTTATCTTCAAGGTCATATTGAGGTTAAGGTAATTTTTTTATAGTGAAACTCCTATTTTCGCCATCGGATTCGAAAAGAGCGATCAATTGTACGTCTGAAAATGTATTTTCCATGACTTCCCAAGGTCACCTGAAGGAATATAATGCTTATGATTTGCTACGAACATTAAAAAATATAAAAATTAAAAAAATTAATTCTTTATTTTTAAATTTTTTTTTTTTTTTTTAAATTTTCATAGCAAATTATAAGCTTTACAATTAAAATATATTCCTTCAGGTGACCTTGGGAGGTCTTGGAAAATACATATTCTAATGTGCAGTTGATCGCTCTTTTCGAATCCGATGTTATAAACTGGGGTTTCCCTATAAAAAATTACCTTGACCTCAAAATGACCTTGAAGGTGAAGGTCAAGGTCACAACCAAGCTCACCATTAAATTCTTTGTTGAAAATGACCTAAGAATAACCCTTGCTCGATTTTTTTTTTGACCGAACTCCGCGAGATTTCTAGGGGTTTCCGTACTTTCACTTCGCAATGGAAATTCCTTCAAATGATCTTGGGAGGTCAAGGAAAATACGTACTCGGACGTAAAATTGATCGCTCTTTTCGATTTTGTCATCAAAAATAGGGGTTATAATTTAAAAAAATGACCTTTCCCTCAAAATGACCTTGAAGATGTAGGTGAAGGTCACAACCAAGCTCACCATTAAATTTCTTGTTGACAATTACCTAAGAATAAATCTTGCTCATTTTTTTTTTGACCGAACTCCGCAAGACTTTTAGGGGTTTCCATACTTTTTCCGCACCCTGTATACTAAAAACTGCGGGGTTATTACAGAAGTAGTTATTGAAAGAATTCTAAATCTTCTTCATTGCTTTAAGTTAAGATATACATATTACTTTTCTTATCATTTATGAGGATATTACTTGAATATTGGGTGATATTGGTGATTATTATATTTAGGTTTATTGTTTTTATTTTTATGTTAAACAAATAAAATTTTAATTTAGTCCACTTGCTTTAAAATTTATTTATTGTCTTTATTTATTTGCAGAGTATGGTATACTGTGGGATTGCTGATTCCACCGGTAAGTTATATACAACCTCCTTATATAAAACAGTACATTTAGTACTACAAATTATTATTTTTAAATAATTTCATTTTGCATTTTGTGTAAAGTTTCCCTCGGGGAATTTAACAACGATATGAATACAAAAACCATCGCTTCATATATGAATAACACAATTCGAGCGATTATTAAAATGAAATTTTTATTTTTATGTTTGTATGTAACGTATGTAGCTACAATAATAAAATATTTATAGTGTGTACAATAAAATAAAATAAAAATTCTAACTACCTTGCATATTTATACACAAATAATAATAATAATAACAATGACTAATTTAAAATTATTCAATAGCAGCATAATTTTTTTTCCTAAGTGCCGATAATTTTTGTCGTTCCACCTGTAGACTTTGTTCTAATGCTAAAATGCTAACTTGCATTTCGATTTCAAGAGTTTTTGCCTGGTGGACAGATAATGTGGCGAATACAAAATCATCTTGTTCTTCTAATTTTTTATTACTATCTTTTGCCACGGCGACTACACCACCCGTCGCTTGAGTTACTTTTTTCGATGCATCGTTGAGTGCATTTAAACTTTGACTTCCATGCGGTGCTTTAACACGACTTGCGACAACTAGTTGCGCAGTTGAAGCGGCAATTTCTTGGGCTGCCACCACTAAATGGAGTTGTTGCTTGGCCTCACCGGAAACGGCTTTATTTGCGGCATCCCTATATATTTTTATATAAATTGATACGATTTAAATATGTATTGGCATTATAATATTTTAGTAAATATATACGTACACTAAAAATTTAGCTCCCTGTGCCACATTCTTTGCCGCCGAAATCATACCTTCAGTCCACTGATGATTTCGCTTATAAAATTCTTTAGCGGACGATGAACCTTTTCCTACTGTTACAATTTCGGCTTGAACAGCACGCGATTTTTTTACCAATAGGGCAATCGCTTTAATCAAATCCGTGCAACTATCTAAAATTTTTTCGTTCACCTCTAATTTAATTCCGGAATCTAATTTTTTCGATGCCTCCATCATATCCTCAATTAATTTGGCCGCTGCTTCAATTGATTTATCCATTGTATTTAATTCGGATTCGATTAAGTCACTTAATTGCTCTGATTCGCATGCCCGATTCGCTGATTCATTAATACGTTTTACAATTTCTTGCAGTTCATTTTGTAGCTCATTGATTTTTGTGCCAACCTCGTCACGAGACGATTTATTTAAAACTAGTTGATAGAGAGTTAAAACGTTGCGACAAAATGATTTCAGTAGTCCAATATTGTGTTCTGCTTTTTCAATGTCGGACGTGCTATTGCAAAAAATTATGCCTGTTAGGTGCATAACGCTAAATAAATGTCCGGACAATATTAATCGGCGTACTAAACCTTCAACATTTGTGTTGTCTGATAAATATTTGTCGTATACGATATTTAATTTGGCGAGAATATCTTTTAGCTCTTCAGTGATCACCATAAAATAGGTGATAGTACCAACCGATTTTGTTGTATCCGAATCGAATATTGTTCGTTCTGTTAAATTTTCGGATGATTTAATGCATACTTTTAGCAGGGCGTCTAGTGCTGTTTCGCCATGGATTTTTGATTCGAGTATTTCCGTATTTAACACAGTTATCTTATTTGATTGTTCTTTTTGCTGGAGAAGCAGGTCCTGTAATTCATTTTCAATTTCGTTTTTTTCCGATACCACACGTTCGTGATCGTTACTAAGCTGATCATATTTTTTAATTTTTTCGTTGAGTTCCGATTCGATATCGGCGATTTGTATTGTGCAGAGCTCTTTGAATGTGGTATGCTCGTCCTCTAGGCTAGTATATTGATTACATTTCGTTCCGAATTGGTCATGTAACTCACCTAATTGTAATTCTAATTTTGATTTTTCTTCTGTGATTTGTTCAATATCGTGATTTAATTTATTTTCAGTTTCTGCTAGTTTTGATTTTTCTGCCACAATTTCTTCGGCTAGCGTTGATTTACACAACTCCAACGCTTCTAATTTGTGCTCCAAGTCAAGCTTGTTGGTTTGTAATTCATTTGTAATAGATTTAAACGTTTCAATCTCTGATGCCAATTGTGATTTTTCGACCAACACTTCGTTGCAGGTCTTTTCCAACTTTTGGTGATCCGACACACTTGTCATCAACTCATTTTCTAATTCAGTGATTCGAGTAATATTTGCTTCTTTGAACGTCGCTAGCTGTTGTTCCAACTGCACATAATCAGATGTTTTTGTCACCAAAAGTAATTTAGTATTTTCCAATTCCTTAACGAACTCCTGCTTCTGTGTAACTGTTTCGTGAATTTCTTGTGACATGTTTGCCTCAATTTCTGCCAATTTTCGTTTTTCCGCTTGAATGCTGTGCTCTAAAGTGGTATTGCAATTTTTTAGTTCATCTATTTGTGTACGCAACTCACAATGTGCATTCAATTTGGTTGTTGCCACTTTTAATCCATCAATTTCCATTTTCAATTGTTGTTTTTCTTCACCAAGTGTTTCATTTGTTTTTATAAGGTCCTCAATTTCTGTTGATTTTGAATTTAATTCTGTTATTGCCTCATTGTATTGCTGTTCAAGATTAATTTTTGTTGACGTTAGGTCATTCATTTTTTGCTTCAAGTGATCGGTTTCACGTTTCGTTTCGTCCAAATTGATTATGATGGCACTGTATTTGTTGGACGAATCAGCTGTTGTCGATGAAAGTTTTTGGTTGGTTTCGATGAGTTCATGATTTGTTGAATCCAATTTTTGGAGCTTGATTATTAGGTCCTTGTTCCTTTCTTCGAGATTTTGTACTTGTTCGACTAGCACTAGAAATAGGTTTTAAGTGTTTAATGAATAGTGGAAAATTTATGTAACAATGCACTTACCATCGTTAAATTCTTTCTTCTCGGATTCCATTTTCTGCAGCATTTCCTGTGTTGCTTCGTACTTTCCTTTGAGTTCTGTTAATTCATTTTCAACACTAGCTTTATTATTCTCTAACCGTTCAAATGACTTCTTCATTTCATTCAATGCCTTGTTGGTTTCTTGATTCTGTCGCAATAAATTTATATGATCCTCCCTTGTTTGCGTATACAATGGCATCAATTTGGCAAACTTTTCTTCCGTTTTTGATTTTTCCGAATCATGGTTTTGAATTTCTGAGAAAATACCGAAAATTTTGTTGTAATCTCTGTAGTTTTAGGGCAACTAACTAATACTTACTTTGTTCTAGGAGTTGTTTTTCTTGTTGAATCGTTTGCAATGTATTATCCTTGCTATGAATTTCATTTTTTAACACCTTTAATTCATCATTCAGTTTTATAAAATTTTGTTCATACTGCTGTCTGTTAAATTCGGTTGTTGATCGCATTGTGGACGATTCGGTTTGTAGGTGTTGAATTAAATCATCTCGCTCGCGTATTAATTGTTCAAAATAAACCGATGGTTGTGATTTTGGTTCCTCCTGCTCAGTTGAGGCATCGATTAGTATAAAGTTATCCGTTTTAATTTCCTTCGTAATTTCCTCTTCTCTGACCGTTTCGATAATATTTTCTTCTGGTATTACAACAGTTGGTGGTTGATATTCATTTATTTCACTTTTACTTGAAAAATTTGGTAATTGGCCCGGTAGTTTTGGTACGGTGACTAGATTAACAAAATATTGAAGATTGGTCGATTGTTCATAGAATGACCTTAGTTGAAGGAAAATTGCGTTAAACCGCTTTCGATGTCCATCTAACATGTCATGTGATAAATGTACATGCAATTTAAACATAAAACGTATTGAAAAATCGTATAATGGATTAGCATCTTCGATACATGGTATTAGTGCGGCGACGCGGCATTGTCCCGCTAACGTCATAGAGTTTACGTGATATTGTTTCAATGAATTGAATACGGTTGCTTGTAATCCGATGAGGGCGTCTAGGTAATCAAAGATTTCGATTGTTAACTGAAATCTAGATGCATAATAAAATTATTTATTTGAACACGCGATAATTATAATCATCGACTTACATAGAATCTATATCACCGCCACCGATTTTTTCTATTTCAATGCGTGACATTTTTAAATTTCCCGGAAATCTTGGATTTCGTATATGAAACTCGATTTTTAATATGAGTAATTTCGTATACTGTAATATACAAATTCCATAGCCATCTGTTAGATGGCTCCATAATTTTCCTAGATCGGATAAATATTTAATATTGCGCTGTGAATCTTGGCAGCATAAAGAATGACCTTCACGAAGTATTTTATGTAATAGGTGGCAAAATTTCCATGCAGATATCCGATTTTCCTATAAAATTTAGTTCATTAAAATAAATATCTTATCATTATAATCGCAGATCGATAAGCGAATTTTTTTATGATACTAACTTACCAAAATAGGTTGCCTAAATGCAAGCGCCCAAAAGTTGGCTGAACCTTGATGATGATATGTTCCGATAATTGCAGCTCTGGCATGTTTCACTTTTAAGGGCATTTCAATGCCCACCAAAGCTTTTGTCAAACTTTGTTGCTATATTTTTAATGGATATTATCAGATATTTATTATCAAGCACAGTTATTAAGGTACTTACCAGTTGATAATATTCTTTGTCGGATGTATTGGTAGCCATTTTCAATTTTTTTTTTATTTATTTATTTTTTACACTTAAGCACACAGATATCAAAATTATTAAATTTTCATTGTTTAATGAAAACGAAACACCTTTATATTTTTGCCAGCTTATTTAAATTCTAACTTTTCTCTTACTGAATAAATTATTTAGTTTTTTGCAAGCACAAAAATTGAAATTGAAACTACCAGTGGTGTAAACAAGTGAAAAAAACAAAAGTTTTTGAGTTATGCAAAACTTGTACGTAACTTTTGTAGGTATTCAAAATTCGATAAATATTTCAGAACGGCGACACACAACTCAACTTTTTTATTATTATTTTTTGTTTGAAACCTGAAATGAAAAAGAATCACTTTTTCAATGAACCGAAACTTTGTGATTAATAAATAAAATGAAAATGTTGGTGCTGATTTTTTTTTTGCCGGAATTATCTTAAAGATAACAAATTTATAGGGAGATAAGATAAGAAGGTGGGTATTATGCGATATCAACTTGACTTGATGTGTGATTAATTACTGTATAGTGTTTTTTTTTTGCTGTGACAAGTTTTATTTTTCAATAAATCGATTTTAGTACTGTAAAAACGTAAATATTCATACAGTAACATAAGCCTAATCCAATTTGATTAGAAATGTTTAAGGTGCTTTTCAGCACAATGTGTGATTCATTTGTATTTTGTTTACGTTTAAGTTATACCGATTTATCTTGTATATACAACATTATCGAATTTAGTTGCCATATTTTGTTTAAAGTGAATGTAAATACTATGGTGGGTGACACATTTTATAAAGTGTTCGATACGATTTAGATTGATTGCAAAAATTTTAGATACTTCTGCATAATTTAATAAATGTATTTCAAATTCTATAACATTTAATTAATTTAGATTGGCATCATAAATTTATCAAATTTGGTACACATTTCATAGAAAAACTTATTTGGGTTCAAGGGCGAAACATGATTAAATTATTTTTAGTAACCTTGAAATTACCTGTCAAGGTCATACCAAGAATTTTTAAATATGAAGTTTCATAATTTGTAGCAGAAAATAATTTTGAAATGTCTGGTATTTTTGTGGAAACTCTCCCAAATAAGTCCAGAAAGTCTATAATAAGTCTCTCGAGGAGGGTAATTTATTGTAGAGTTTCAAATAAGTCAGTCTACACAAAATAAGTCGAGAATTGAACTTCAGCATTAGTTTAATAAAATATTCAAAATATTGACCTTGGAATGTAAGGTACTTGTCAATGGGTTAAATCAATCGTCGAATTTGTTTTTCTTGTGGATCTCCTTAAACCAATATTATTTCAAATTAAATTCAACTAATAAAGAGATTACATGTAACAGGAGAATCAATGAAGTTTAGTATTTTCATACCATATACTTATGCTAAATATTTTGGTCATAATTTAACACCACGAATTACATTGTATTATCTCGGAAAATAGGTGCCTTGTAAAAAAAGTGTTTCTCATAAAAGTTGTTTACTTTTTTGTGGGAAATACAATGCTATTAAGAAATATTACATATTATTTGTGATATACGATGCTATTAGCATCGTATGTATATTGATCAACATAAGTTTACATCATTTTATGATACAAGCCTTGCTTCGAAATCTGTTTAAACGCAGAATTTAGACGCAGCCATTATAATTAGCGCTATTTGTAATTATGGTGCAATTGCATCAAATTAGGTTACTGTGTGTATCGCAAATTCTTTAATTAAAAATAAAAATGTTCATATCATTTAAAAATGATTAAATACACATATTTGAAGTATTTATTTATTATTTTTACAAATGATACAATAAAACTCTTTACAATGTCAATTTCCCAATGGGTTTATTGTCCTTTGAAGAGTAATTGATATTGTAATTCACATTTTAAAACATAATAGTTATAAAATTATTTTACATAATACAATACAATCATTATAAAAATTAAAAATTTAAGAAATTTAATTATTTATAAGGTTTCCATAATAAATTTTCAGCTGGTTTCTAAATTGAAGAAAACTCATTGAAGCTTTCAGTGATTCTGGCAACATATTGTAATTTGAAGGGCCGGAAAACCTTATCGATTTGCGCCCAAATTCGTTACTGATAGATCCACGTGATACGGTATTATCAAATCTGTATAGTGAGACTTGATATTCATACAACGTACCTACTGGTAAAACACCCTTGGACTCTGTTTCATATAAAACTAATGATGGAAAACGTGAAGACAGCTTCAAAACAGATTTAAAACTTTTGTTTTGCATGATTTGACAAGATTTAAATCTGCTGCGACTTGCAGTTCCGTACACAATAAACGAGTGAATAAATGTAAAATACATCAGTCTCAGTACATATAGCTCGGCACACAAAAAGAAAGTTTCCTTATCAATCGTACTAACGGAGTCATTTTACTACAAATGGTTTTAGTGTGTTCAGCCCAAGACATATCTGTGTCAAAAGTTTCATTACTTCTAAGTACTTGAAAAACTCAACTCTACCAACTACAATGTTACACGGAAAAAAAAACTGGTCCTCAGCTAAGAAAACGGACTTTTAATTCAAGAAAATGTACTTTTCTTGATTTAAAAGCTAAGTTTCTTATTTCTTTCGAGTTTTTCTTCATCTAAGAATTGTGTTTCTTGAAATGAAGAAAAATTCGAAAGAAATAAGAAAATAATCTTTTAAATCAAGAAAAAGTACATTTTCTTGAATTAAAAGTCCGTTTTCTTAGCTGAGAACCAGTTTATTTTTTTCCGTGTATTTATAGTAAAATAAGACAAATTGATAGGACTTTTATGTGGAGAATGAAAGATCATAAATTTCGTTTTATGTAAATTCAGAGAGATCACAGGTCCTTTGTTTTATAAAATACTACAGTATCATCTGTGAAAAATGGAATATGTTCATTTAAAGGTAGTAGCGAGATATCATTAATAAATATCAGAAACAGCAACGGACCTATTGGTTATGTTTTTGTGTGAAATTTTTCCTCAAAATTTTGCTATAAAATAAAAAAACAGAAAACACGTTGCCTTTGTCTATTACATAAAGTTTCGAACTTTTTTCTCTTTCCCTCTTTTTTACTATCAGTCAATTCAGTCAAGTGGAATAGCACCTTAAATGAGATAATTATCTGAAAAAAATAGTATTTTTAAAATACTCCCTTTGTTATAGATCTATAACTTATAATATCATCCACTGAGGCTTCTTATCTTATAATATTTTACAATATACAATTTGAAGAGAAAATTTCATCTATAGGTCACTAATATCTAAAATCTTAATTTTCTAAATTGCCTTTTCAATATACAAAAAATTCTCTCTATAACATAAACATTCTTATCAAAGACAGTTTGATATTAAAGTTAGTTTGGTCTGTTACTAAATTTCCATTATATATCTCTATAAGCTGTTAATAAATTAGGCAAAAGGGGATAATCACAACCCCAAACTGCATGTTCCTCAGATGTTAATAATGCATTATCGATTGCAGTAATTATCACAAATAGCTACGCACGTTAATATCGCCGCCGGCAGTACACGCTCGATATTGATTTCAGTGCCGTGTGTACCGCCGACGGTGCACGATTAGATGTAATTTCAAAGCAAAATTATATGTTGGCACTCTTTGAATATTTTTATACCTATGTATGTATATAGCGGCATTCAACGTGTTAAAGGGTGGTCAACAAAATTCAATTCAGTCGTTTTTGGGAATTAATGATATATTCACTCTAGATAAATTGGTATGCGTCTTTTTCGTGTTTTGTTAATGAGATTATTCGATTTTTAATTAATGCGGTTGTGTAATCTACCTCTTGCAGGTACCTCAGGATAGGTAATGAACTTGATCCCTCATATTATGAGGGGCGTGCTGCTCATTATCTCATTGAAACAACAATGCTAGGGAATTTATCACAGCACAATCATATTGTAAACTGCATAGTAGTATTCTAGATTTCATATTTTCCCACTTAAGTAGTTCTACAGAAGAAGTCATGCTTTGCTCGGATCCTCTTTCAAAGATAGACAGTTTTCATCCCCCTATCACAATCAACATACTAGGCTTTTCGCAAAAAAATCTAACTAACTAACTTACATAGTTATTCATATATTAACGTAAAACATCTAGACTATGTTTGAATTATAGAACAACTGTCTGTCCATGATTGGGATTCGCAGTTTGCCTATACTAATCGTGATGTTCATAGCGCTATTAATTAGTAATTGTACTCAACAATCAGCATTTATCTAGAACCAAAGTCTTCATTGAATAATTCACGCTCTAAGTTTCCATTTTGGTATTCTTCAAAACTACGGTACTTAATTAATCAAAAACAAAAATTTCATTCGATCTACCGGATCTAAAAAAATCACAATGACCATGTAATTGTCTCATTCTATCGGAAATTGGTTAAAAAGGAAATTCGCATTTGTTATGATCAATATTTAAGAGCCATCGAGCAAAACCTAAAGCATAACCCCAAAGCAGTTCTGGACTTTCACTAATTCCATTACTTCCAAATCATGTTATCCTACTTTTATGCGACTTGGTAATCTGGATTCTCATAATAGTGAAATTTTTTGTAATATGTTTGTACATTACTTTGAGTCAATTTATGTACCCGCAGTTTTGCTTTCAATAGCGGCTTACTAAATGTACCCAATATACTAATTGGGTATCTAATACCATTTCATATTTTACGGTGAAAGATTATTGTATTAAATTCGATTGACGTAAACAAGGGTCCGGGTTCGGATAACATATCGAATATTTCATCTTTCAGTTAAGATAACAATTGGCTGCACCTCTAGTATATATTTTTAACTTATCATTAAATTCTGGTATTTTCCTTTCTAGGTGGGCACTTTTGGTGCTAATTTTCAAAAAAGGTGATAAAAGTATCATCGAAAACTACAGGTCCATTGCTCTTTTAACAGCATTTAGTAAAATTTTTGAGAAACTTGTGTATAATTTAATATTTCATGAAGTAAAATCTAGTATTAGCACTTCACAACATGAATTTTATGAAAAACGCTCAGTTTTGACAAACCTTCTGGAATTCTCATGTTACACGTTCGATAGTGTAGACAAGGGCTTTCAAGTTGACTGTATTTATACTGATTTTAAAAAAGCTTTTGATACAGTATCTCACGATGTACTCATTAAAAAATGCTACAAAATTGGACTTTCAGATAAATTATGTATTTGATTATCATCGTACCTTAGCGACAGGTTTGTAAAGCTTGTTCTGGTGTTTCGCAAGGTTCTACTCTGGGGCCTCTTTTTTTCATGATTTTCATTAACGACCTTTCGAACATTTTTGATTGTCTCCATCTGTTATATGCCGATGATTTGAAAATGTTTAGAAGAATTACCGATGAGACTGCACCTCTCTCTTTGCAAAGGGATCTTGATAAACAGCAAAAGTGGTGCCTTGTAAATAAACTAAATTTGAATACTGAAAAATGTCTAGTAATTACGAGTACCTTCACTAAGAAAATTCACCCATTATTAGTCATCTATAATATTGCAAATTTCAACTTAAGGAGAGTTACTCCAATTGCTGATTTAGATGTTATTTTTGACAACAGCACACAAAATTCTTGGAATTATTTTCCGCAGAGGAAGAGAATTTCGTAATCCCGAAGTTCTAACTATATTATACAATAGTCTAGTAAGAAGTAAAATAGAGTACGCTTCGCAAATTTGGAACCCTTTCTATGAACTATATATTGAGCAAGTTGAGCGAGTGCAAAGAAAATTTACGAAGTTCCTAATTTTTAAAACTGTACCTTATGTATAGGAAGTATCCCTTACATTACTAGACTTAAGATATTTAGCATGGCAAGCTTACAGAATAAGAGTTTAATATTAGTTGACTTATTGCTTTACAAACTATTAAATTCCAAAATCGATACCGTCGTTCTAAGTGATGTGAATTTCTATATTCCAGGTTATTTGCTCAGAAATAATCTACTATTGTTTCCTATACAATCGCGAACAAATTTAGGTTTTGCGAATCCACTATCCAGACTTCACTGCAGCCACGCTTACTTATTCTTTAATCTGGACTTGTTTTCATTATCTTTGAACCAAAGTAGGTCATGTCTCTTTAATTTGATCAGTTAACTATTTTTGGTGTTGCCTGTTAGTTAATATCATAATTTAATATCGTTATAATATGTAGTTTCTTATAAATTTTGTGTGATTATTAGTATTATTATTATTTAGTTATTGTTACTGTTATAGTAGCATTGAATTATTATTATTATTTAAGTATTGATGTATGTAATTCTTAGTTTAGAGGGTACACGTAATTGGACTTTGCCTGGGTCTTGCCCAATCATGGAATAAAAATAAATAATTAAATAGGTGCAGAATGGCAACTTTTATTTGGTATCACAAGCAGATATCGAAAATGCTTCATTTTTGAGTGTGCATTAAAACTCAGGAATAGGAATTTTATTAACAAAAAAGTATAAATAAATATTTTTTAATTTAATTCAAAACTAAAGTGTTAGTTTTTTTATTTCGTGAAGAATATTAAACAAGCATTTTTCGATATTTGTGAATGTGAATAATTATTCTTCAATTTTCTGTTTTTTTATTCTTTCATCAAATTCATAAAATAAACCGAAAATAAGTCTAAATCCAAATTTACTTAAAAACAAAAACTGAAACGATAATCGGTCGGGTCAAAATTAAAAAAAAAAAATGTCACGATTTGTTTTGTTAGAATCGTATCTGCTTAATCCCGTGTTCGGCAGGTGAGCTTGGAGTTGTGCAGGCTCGTTTGGTCGATGGTGAACGAGGTGGGGATGGGCCTTCGTCGGATCAGTCTCCTTGAATTTTCGCATGAACCACGGTTTGCAAATCCGAACATAGTGCTGGCCGCACGTTTGCCTAAGGCATAAATCATAAACGGCAGTAGTTTTCGTGTCTCGATCCTTCGACCGGAATTTTACATTGCTCACATCTGCACGCAGTTTATTTACATTTGTGGGAACGGTCGCTTAAGACTGATTTACATTCAAAGATTTTCGCAGATGCAGATGTCAAATCAAAAATTCGTTTTCTTTAGACATAAAAAATAAATTTAAACAAAAAAATGTCATAAACCAATACAAATGATTGGTTTTCTTGTTTATGTAACCTTATTATAGTTATTTATTCACGCATCAACGATTTTACAGAAAACAATATGAAACTCGACATCTGCAAAAAAAAAAGCGATGAGCAAAGAGTGATCCGTTTGGCCAAAATTTTTTTACCCAAAGCATAAAAACAACGTTTCCCAAAAAAGACTTTTCCAAAAATCGTTTCACCAAACCGATTTTTCCCAAAAAAAAAAAAAATTGCTCAAACTAATTAACCCAATACATAGTTGAATACTCAGAAGTTATACAACAAGAGGCTCGAAAATAATCGAATATGCAGTTGATAGGACGAGATGTGTTGCTTAGGAAACACAACGACACCGTAGGTGGAGTTGTGTTTCTTAGGTAACACATCGAGTCCGCAACTGTATATTCAGATGATTTTCAAAGCTCGAGTTGTATATGTTAAGACTATACAACGAATCAACCATGTCAAATGTCAAAAATATTAATTGTTTGTTTATATTCATGGATGATATGATTTATTTGTTTGCGGCCGGAACACCACTAGTTGTGTTTCGCGAAACACAACTTAGCAACGCAAATAACCGATGTTATACAGCGTAACTAAGGAAAATTCAACTATCTGATTGGTTTTTTTCCAATGAGTTGTATAGTCAAAATTATACTGTCGGAGTATCCGGTATTTCCCGGGTAAATTTATTCATATTTGTAGAATCACATTTTTGGACGAAAATTTTTTGTAAATTTCCTGTAATTTCCCAGTAAATTTATTTTAATCTTTTTAGGTTATTGCTTCTTGGTAAAGAATATGTTCGGTTTTTTATTGGGAGCAAAAATTTAGAGATTCAGATTAACTGTTGAGCCATGTAACTGGTGGCTTCAATGAATTGAAAGACTCTGTTAGATAGAAAACTATATTTTGTTGTTTTTGTGATAATGTTAATGGATTTGTAGTATAAGGTGGTTCCAGAAATTCAATTTAGAATGTGGGTATCTTGTTGACGGGGCAGTTTTTTGGAGTTATAGATTGAAATTTTATTTACATAAACATATTGGAGTTGATAACCATCTTATTAACAATTTGCCAGTCCTGCATCGTATTTAAAGTAGTCTCCAAAATTCTTGATTATCTAAACACAATTTGTGAATAGATTTTAATGTAATTTTTATTACATATATAATTCGCTTGCGAAACTTAAACAAATAAAGCTAAGTTTGATTTACTGTAAAATGCTGTTATATATCATTTGATTTTTCGTTTTCGGCCAATACGTGAATGTTACGCTGCGAAGAGACCCGTGAGCAAAACCATCGTCGATCGTTGGTTCCTAAACCATCGTCGATCTGCAACTGAGGTAGCCTGAGTTACCAAAAATGTTGCCTTTCTTTATTATAGCCACCAATTTTTGGACTTTAATTTTTAAAATGCGAGTAATGTGGTCATGCATGTCAGTTGCTCTTTTCCGGGTAACAATTCAGTGTTGATCTCTTTGCAATGGCGATTGCACATATACGTTATATACAGATCAGGAAACACATAATTGCCTACATACGTAAATGCATCCTGTGTATATTCATGGAGGTATTTGGAATCATAAAATGAGGACGAAAGATTTACTATTTGCCCCAGTTGATTTGGATTCACGTTCGCGACGTTTCTGACTTCATCTTATAAATGTATGTAATTTTCTGCCCTTAATTTGCTTTGATTCAATGAAATAAAACGTAGATGCTCGCTTTCCACCTTGACATTTACATCAACTACAATTGATAAAGAAGCTGCCTGCAACTTACAAGTAAATTGAAATCGTCGTGTAATAACATCAGATGATTAGTGAAATGAGGGCTGTAAGGCCGGCTATTATGGCTAGCAACCGGTATATGAGTGGCGGGCTTGTATAGCATACTATATCATACCACCATACCATTATACCATCTTGCTGTCAGCAACGCTTTAGCTACTGAATTTTTATGACGAATATAGTCCTTGTTTCATTTTTATTTAAAATCCAATTTACTCTCTAAAAACAAAATAACGAAATTGAAAATTTGTTGACTTGCTGCATGTAGAATGTTTTGAAAACAACATTTTTGAACACTACTCAACCCCCCGAATGATAAATACATGGTACATAGCCTATCTTACTCTCGGCCATAAAACTTATCTAACTGTGAAAGCTTCATTAAAATCTTTTCAACCCTTTTGGTGTGACACACAGCAATCTTCTGTGATCGCAAATCAACGTGCTTCAATAATTCTTTAAAAAAATTTTGAATTTTGATTTCAACAGGATGGATGAACGCCATGGCCCGGATCATTTGGATATGAAGAGCGACAGCTTCATTTGTACCGCATGCAAGATGAAAATAATAACCAAGGAACCGCTTAGTCGGAAACACAACCTTGAGAACAGAGGTGAAAGCTTTCTCAAAATCAGCCAATACAAAATTTGGCTTCAAATCTATGAAATGATCCCAGGCAACTTTTAATACTTCGTAAATCATTTCGTCATAACATTTCCGCGTCTTTGACGTCATCAATCAAAAAAGCGCCAGTTCGGCAACTCCGTCGGTTTTTGCAAAAATCATAAATAGTTGACTAAATATGCATGGAACAACGGCAAATGTTCCATCCATCAGCCAACAGTTTGCTTTTTCGAGCATTCGAAATGACTTAATTGTGTCCATAAGTAAATTATACTCACTGCCAAACTGTGCCGTCTACTGTTCTTAGATTTTCATGAATATTTATATCACGGACTGTAGTTTAACTAAAGATTGTCGAGCTCGCTAATAAAGAAGCACATAAATCCAAGATAAAGGATTTTTGTGATTTTTTATTAGGTAAATTAAATACATCCTAGCTGTTGTAGGACAGTTGACAATACTTTAGAGATATCATTCAGTCGGGATTTTGTGGAGTGAGATTTTATTACTCTAGATTTTCTGAATCGGGATTGACTACCATACTCCACTTTAATACTTGTTGCATCATTAAAAAGATCACCAAAAATCTCAAAATTTTGAATTAGATGTTTCGTGCGAAACATCCTATTCAAAATTTTGGAATTTTTGGTGATCTTTTTGGCAAACAAATTTTGGATAAAAAATTTTTGGGCAAACTATATTGGATGAAACGATGTTTCAGAAAACAGTAATTGAAGAAATGTTTTTTTTGGGAAAAAAATGTTGGGCAAACGTTTTTGGGAACATTTTTTTTGGGCGAACAAACCCAACCCTTGGGAGTCGGGTTGGTATTGTTGTCCAAAATAAAAATAATCCCAAAAAACGAGTTTTATAAAAATAACAAATTTTTGAAATATTATTTTAATTCGTTTTATCCTTGTTGGATGGGGGCTGCCTCCTCCAACCCCGCCCTGACAATTTTTTGAAATTTTAATATTCATAGTGATTGAACAATTTTTGAAAAATTTGTATTTTTTAATAATAATTCACATACTAAAATAGAGAACTCCCCAAAGCCGCTTAGCATTGGACCCTTTGCGCAAGGATTACTGGAAATGTCAGAAAAATTTCAAACAAAATATTAACATTTGTAAAAATATTTACGTTTGTATTTCACATACTAAAATAAAAAACTTCTCAAAGCCGCTTAGCATTGGTCCTTTCCGCGAAAGGATGACATAAAATTATGTAGATTCCTTTTGTTTTCATATTTTAGTTATCAAAAATTTATTGGGTTCTTCCCTTTCGATGGGGCGGTTTTATAAAATTTATAAAATGTCTATCGAATTTTACTTTTTCCGTATAAGGTTCTTAATATTTACGATAATGGGAATTGCTTCGTCAACCTTCCAGAAACAGATCAAAGGAATCGTATCGCTCATATCTCTTCTACTGGGGATCACTACATTTGCCTGAAAAAATATCCAGAAATTTTAAAATCCAGAATAGTTGGAAAGTAAAAATTTAGAAAAATAAAATCCCGAAAAAAAATCTAGAAATTACCGGAAAAGCAATCCAGAAAAAATATTTTGTGTAAAATAAATGAAAAAAGATCAATTTTATAGGCATTTTTAGACTTTTGACATCACTTGAATTATTTGTGGTACATCTATGTGTAGAAGCGATACGAGCGATACAATTCCTTTGATCTGTGTCTGCAAAGTTGACAAAACATTAAATCCGCAATTCGCTCCAATACATTCGTCGATGCCATACTAACCCAAGCCAACGAATTAAACCAACCACAAAATAACTTGAAACATTTGTGGTAGAACTATTAGTAGAAGCGATATGAGCGATACGATTCCTTTGATTTGTTTCTGCAAGGTTGACGAAGCAATTTCCATTATCGTAAATATTAAGAACTTTACGGAAAAAGTAAAATCCGATAAACATTTTACAAATTTTAATTTCAATTTGGTCCGCACTTTGATAATTGCGTTTCTTGATTTTAGTTTTCTCAATTTTTGGTTTACTGAATTTTTTTGTTTCTGGATTTTTTTCTGGTTTTTTTTCGGGATTCAGTTTCTGTATTATTTTTTTTTTTTCTAGATTAGGTAGCCGCCAACCCATCAAAAAGATCACCGAAAATCCCAAAATTTTGAATTAGATGTTTCGCGCAAAATCTTTTTGGCTAAAAAAATGTTGGATACAAAATTTTTGGGCAAACTATATTTGACGAAACGATGTTTGGGAAAACAGTAATTGAAGAAATTTTTTTTTGGGGAAAACGTTTTTGGGGGATTTTTTTGGGCATACGAACCCAACCCCTGGAAATCACAAACTCTCATTGGTAGTGTGTTCTTTGGATGAACTGAAAGGCAAATTTAAATTCATTTTGAATAGATTCCAAATATGGCGGATTGGAGCCAATTTACTTACTCGCAATCGTTCCACATGAGTTCTTGAATTGCCGAAACGCAAAAACAGACTAATTTGCTCCAATCTCTCTAATGACATCACTCCTCTATAAAATGGCATATGAGACTTGTTTTAGCTGTAACGCAATGCAACAATCCGTTAAACCCGTACATTTCATCCACATTGGTATCTCGCCAAGGTCTCAGTTTTTTCGGATTCTGTGCTTATATATTCGCTGCATACATATGTTGCATATGCAACAAAAGATCAATAGCTTACAGAAAGAGCTAAACCGAATCGACTTGCTTATATTTTTTTTCATTTTGGCCCCAACCGAATACGTCGATTTTGTTTAATTTTTTTTTATCATGAGCATGAGAATACCCGAAAAAGTTAAATTTATGAAAATTTTAATTTTATTTTCTCACGAGTTTCGTTATTTACCAAGATAAATAGATTATAAGATTATGCAACTCATTCTCTATTTTTGAAACTAACTAAAGCGTAACCACTCTATATCTCCCTTTTTCTCTTTTTATTTAAACTTTGTTTCATTCATCATTGCCCATTGGTTCTTCAATTATTTGTTTGATTTTGCAGCAATGTGAGCGGGAAATACGAATAAATAAAAAGATATTTCTGAGCGAGACGTTTGATTCTGGTCATATGATCGTATAGGAGGTATTAACGAATTATGTCAAATGACTGTGGCCAATTGAATAGCATAGAATATACAACAATTCTCATAATTTGATGCTACCAAGCGCAAGAATACTTTCAGAATTGCTATTCCAATTCATGCAGGATAACTCGCTAGTGCAGACGTCTGCTTATACAATGAATTGGTTTGCTGATCGTTCCGGAGTTAAACACTTAAAAAGTGGCCGCTCTCCAGCCCCGACCAGGGGAGTCACACTAGGCAGAATTTGGACGGTCCGTAAATTTCGTGCTTCATTATTGGGGTGCTGTTGTTTTTTAATACTACGATTCGGAACATAGGCTACTGTCGGCAATGCGTGTTTTCCAGATTTCTTCAATATTTTGGAATACATAGTTCATCTAAACTCCTGGAACTTTTCTTTTTTAATCGTCACTTAGCTTCTGCTCATAAATTTTCTCGATTGTGTTAAGGTCGGGCTTTGTGGTCACCAGTCCAAAAAATATTTATTCTTTAATCCGCAAACAAACATTTCATTATCTAGATAATCAAATATGTATTTCGATATAATTGAAATATAGACACAATATTAGACACAAATTATTAAATATTAATTTTTAAACACGCAATAAAACATGAACATTTATAGAATATATATCACCACCATCGAGTTTAATATCCGCGAGTTATATTTTTAAAGACGCCGGAAATCTTGGATTCCATAAATGAAACTCGATTATGTGATATGAGTAATTTCGTGTACTGTAATATACAAATTTCATAGCCGTCTATTATATGATTCCATAATTTTGCTAGATCGGTTGAATATTTAATTTTGCGCTGTGATTCTTGGCAGGTTAAAGCATGTTCATCACGAAGGATTTTGTGCGCTGGTGGGAAAATTTACAAGGCAGATATTTGGTTTTCCTGTCAAATTTAATTGTAAATAAATAAAACAAGATTTTTTTATGAAACTTACTTTTTAAAATAAGTTGCCAAGTCCAAAGGGCTCAAAGATAGATTTTCAATTTTTATTTAATTTTTTAACTTTACATTTTAATTTTTTTTTTTTTTTTGAAGAGATTTTATTAAACAATGATTTAAATAAATTGTGTATTTACAAATAATTTTTTGTTACCTCTGTCAAAATAGGTACGTGCAATCAATTCGAACGGTTTTTCATACTTATATAAGATGGCGTCAAATAAGTGAATAAGGCCCTTTCCGAAACCGATACTTATTTTGTGAAACCTAACTTATTACATAAGAAATTACATTGAATAAGTTAGGTTCCACAAAAGAAGTATGTATCAGTTTCGGAAACAGCCTAAGTATCAAATAAGTATCGGTTTCGAAAACAGCCTCATACCAAATACCTCATACTTATTTTGTGGAATCTAAATTATTCAATGTAATTTCTTTTGCAATAAGTTAGGTTCCACAAAATAAGTACATATCAAATAAATATCTTTAACGAAATAAAATTTGTTTTATTATATTTTCCTCGAATCCCAATTCCCGTGCTTCTGTGTTGCCTCATACTTTGTTTTCATTTCTTGTAATTCTTTTTCAATTTTAGCCTTATCATTCTCGAGCTGTTCAAAAGATTTCTTCAATTCGCGCATTGTCTTATTGGTTTCTTGATTCTGTCGCAATAAATTTATATGCTCGTTCCGGGTTTCCATGTACAATGGTAATAATTTTGCAAATTTTTCTTCCACTTCTAATATTTCTTTATTATGATTTTGAGTTTCTGGAAAAATAATGAGAACTAAGTTAAAGATTTTATAAAGACTAAGGCGTACAGCACATCGAGCGCGAACTGCGAATTGCGAATAAATTCCACAATGCGATATTCGTAAATAGACGCGCATAGAGCATGGCGCGAATTAAATAAACGTCAAATATAAAAAATCTTCCGATACTTGACGCTTATTAAATTTGCGCCGTGCTCTATGTGCGCCTATTTACGAATATCGCCTAGTGGAATTTATTCGCAATTCGCAGTTCGCGCTCGAGGTGTTGTACGCCTAACTGTACTATAATACGGACTTTCTTCTAGAATTTGTTTTTCTTTCTGAATTGTGAACAGTTCGGTGTGCAGTTGTTGAATTAAACCATCTCGCTCGTTTACCAACCGTTCTGATTTTTCTGAATCATAATTGCGAATTTCTGTAATAATTTGGTTATACTCTTGGTAGTTTTAGGGTATCTAACTAATACTTACTTTCTTCTAGGAGTTGTTTATCTCGTTGAATCGTTTGCAATATATTATCTTTGCTGAGATTTTCATTCTTTAACACGATTAAATCATCATTCAATTTTATAAAATTTTGTTCATACTGCTGCCTGTTAAATTGGGATGTTGACCGCATTGTGGACGATTCGGTTTGTAGGTGTTGAATTAAATTATCTCGCTCGCCTATTATTTGTTCAAAATAATCCGATGGTTGTGATTTTGGTTCCTCCTGCACAGCTGTGTTATCGATTTCGACCGTTTCGATAATATTTTCTTCTGATACTACAACAGTTGATGGTTGATATTCATATATTTCATAATTACTTGAAAAGTTTGGTAATTCGCCCGGTAGTTTTGGTACGGTGACTAGATTAACAAAATATTGAAGATTGGTTGCTTGTTCATAGAATGATCTTAATTGAAGGAAAATTGCGTTAAACCGCTTTCGATGTCCATCTAAGATATCGTGTGGTAAATGTACATGCAATTTAAACATAAACCGTATTGATAAATCGTATAATGGATTAGCGTCTTCGATACATGGTATTAGTGCGGCCACGCGGCATTGTCCCGCTAATGTCATAGAGTTTACGTGATTTTGTTTTAATGAATTGAATACGGTTGCTTGTAAACTGATTAATGCGTCTAGATAATCAAATATTTCGATTGTTAACTGAAATCTAAGAGGCATAATAAAATTAAAGAATATTTATTTAAACGCACGATAATTATAATACATCAACATACACAGAATCAATGTCACCATCGCCGATTTTGTCTATATCCATGCATGACATTTTTAAATTTTCCGGAAACCTTGGATTTCGTATATGAAACTCGATTTTTAATATGAGTAATTTTGTGTATTGTAATATACAAACTCCATAGTCACCTGTTGCTTGGCTCCATAATTTTCCTAGATCGGATAAATATTTAATATTGCGCTGTGAATCTTGGCAGCATAAAGCATGACCTTCACGAAGTATTTTATGTAATAGGTGGCAAAATTTCCATGCAGATATTCGATTTTCCTATAAAATTAAGTTTATTAAAATAAATATCTTATCATACTTTATATGACTAGTGGGCCGCTTATTATCGATAATTTTTTTCAAACGTCACGAATGTGAATTTATTGATTATTGATATTTGAGCGTACTATGATTTATATTTAGGTAGAGAATATAATGAATTTGCATGAATTGTTATGAAAAGATGTTTGCTCTTTTGTGTATTAATAAAAATCGACAAATAATAAAAGTAGGGTTATTGCCGCCATATCAACATATATACCACAGTGACAATACAACACTTTTTTATTATCATTAATTAATGACAAAAATAGCAATAAAATTGCCTAGTTAAATAAATAATTTTTAGCTATGAATTGTGTTCTCATAATAATCTCAGATCGATAAGCGACATTTTTTATTAAACTAACTTACCAAAATAGGTTGCCGAAATGCAAGCGCCCAAAAGTTAGCTGACCCTTGATGACGGTATGTTCCAATAACTGCAGCCCTGGCATGTTTCACTTTTAAGGGCATTTCAATTCCCAAAACAGCTTTTGTGATACTTTGTTGCTTTTGTCAATGGATATTATCAGATATTTATTATCTGGTAGTGCACACAAATTTATTAGGGTACTTACCAGTTGATAATATTCTTTATCGGTTGTATTATGCATTTTCAATTTTAACTTAATTTATTTATTTTTACACTTAAGCACACAGGTATCAAAATTATTAAATTTTCATTGCTTAATGAAAACGAAAGACCTTTATACTTTTGTGAGCTTATTTAAATTCAAACTTTTCTCGTACTGAATAAATTATTTAGTTTTTTTAAGCACACAAATTGAAATTGAAACTACCAATGGTAAACAAGGGAAGAAAAAAAAAGTTGACTTATGCTTTTGTACCTATTTACAATTCGATAAATATTTCAGACCGATGACACACAATTTTTTTATTATTATTATTGTTTAAAAAAATCTAAAATGAGAACGAATCACTTTTTCAATGAACCGAAACTTTGTGATAAATGAAAATTGAGGTACCTACTTCTTTTTTTTTTTTTTGCTCGAACTATGATAAAGATAACAAATTAATAAGATAAGATAAGACCATTCAAAAATATTAATAATATATTAATTTTTGATTGATTGATTGATTGATACGGGTGTACGACCAAGCCTCAGCAAGATTCCCGGATACGCCGGATCCACCGTACACCCTTTACATAAAACAAAACCGAGGGATAGGAAAGGAATGTTAGTATTAGAGACTCGACCCGGTTTCAGCCACCTATGCAGTCGATAGTTAGTAAATTGTTAGTAATAAATATAGTAAAATAGTTAACACAAGGCAGCACAATTTCTAAACTACAAGCTTATTAACTTTTTGTTGACACTGGAGAGCTAAATTAGGCTGTAAATGTATTCTGAAAAACGGGATTAAATATAATCCTTATAAAATGATTAATTCTGGAACTATGTTAAATTCTGAAAATTAAGTTATTTATCAGTAAATTAAGAAAGAGATCCCTTTATATGTATGCTCTTCACACTTATATTAATTAATAAATAATAACTGATGAATAGGGTGCCGTAACTGGTTTGTTCATCCTGGAATCCCAATGTATCCAATCCGATCCGGAAACTACAGTTTAACCCTAAACCTCTTAACAAGAGCCTGACAGTCTCTATTTTTTTATTTATCGTGCATTTATACAAAACATTTTTATTTAAGCATGTTTATTTTTTTAATTTCAATTTACCGCTAACTTTACGAGGAAAAGAACAAACACATTTTTTCAAAAATAATCCCGTTATATGTTAGTGTTTGCTTTTGTTTACATATCTACAAAATATGTTAAGAGCTTTAGGGTTAATTCAAAACTACTATTATGAATAAAGCATTTTCCTGCACCTACCACTTAAATTATAGCAGTTTGCTCTGTGATAACTATTTCGTAATGAATTACAATTAGTATCACCAGCACCCAAAATTAAAATTATAAGACATAAATTAGTATCTAAAGTATGAATTCAGAACTAAAGATCTGTAATATAGGAGGATATAAATCAAAACAACAGAATTTCTAAAACTACTTGTCCGCTAAATGCTTTAAATTTCTGGGAATCTGCGTTGAATTTCCACGAATATTTCTGAAAATTAAGGTCGAAATCAGCTAATTATCATTAAAAACTACTTTTAGAATTTAAATTCACATTATTAAATCAGCGCTTAAAACCGCACTATTTAATTGTTAAATTTACTATAGATCAAGTAACTAATTAATTAAATTCATCGCCATGGTCATCAATATTTCTGAAAATTCAAATCAAATATTAATTCATGTAGTTGGAGCTCGTGAACCTAAGTATAATTATATAAATAATTAATGTAATTTGATAATTATTATAAAACATAATTATAATAGATGAACCCGACATGATCCAAGGAGTTCCAGAAATACTAAAATAATTGGATATCCCCCGACTACCAAATCTCATCATCTGCACATTTTAGCAGTTTTCATCATTCGCCAGCTGCAAAAACAACTCATCTCATCTCATAATATGTAGCAGAAACAAATTTTTACCCAACCTCAGTTAATGATTTAAATTTGAAATTAATTCGGCACAAAGTGTCTGGAAATCTATATTGTGTTTCTCTGAATATTTCTGAAAATCAAAATCTAAATTAGTTAATTGTCACCAATTACTATTTTTAAAGACTAAAAATTATTAAACTATAAAATCCTCCCGGTTTAGTTGATAAAATGGCTGTAGTAAAAGTAATTAATAAACACATCATTAAGCTCATTAATCCTTCTAAAATTCAAAGCAACTTAATTATATATTCGTTATTTCTAAGGAATTTATAATCATTTATTTAAACTATATTTAAAATTTATAGAGCGGTATCTCAAAATTCGACCTAGTATAATAAATCCAATTAGTATCTTCCCATTCAAAAAATCCTCGTCATACTAGTCATCTTCTAAATTTAAAAATATATCCACCAACTTTCCTCTAAGACAACATAAGTCCGCCCCTGATGAAGGTGGGATAAAATGTAATAAAATAAAATAGAATAAAATAAAATAAACACAATTAAATAAGGATAAATATAACACAACTTATATTGTTGCTGCAGTCGTTTCATGACTTGACTGCAGCTATGTATTTCCATGCCCGTCACAATTTAAACTGTAAAACTATAAACCATAACCAATATACCTGCCGTCATACCTTGATAACCAAATAAATAGTAATTTGTGCAAAACAAACATTAAATAAGCCAATAAAATTTATATTATCAAGTATCAGAATATCGACTAATTGATACTTTCTCCCACAACAACAAACCATTCCATTCACCTCCCATTTGTACTCCTACACTCATCCCTTAAAAGGAATGTACACGGCAAAATATGCAAAGCTCAGGACAGCACCACTCCACCATCAAAATAGCTGTAGTATAAGCAATTAACAACTAAACAATTCGAAATACAAGTATTAAAATTAAATTGATTGTAATTATTAAAATCTCAAATCAGAAGCAATCTGACGGTTAACAAAATTTGTTTTTAATATTCAATTCCCACCAATCATTTCATTGGCCAACGAGAATGCCGCAATGCTCTGGAACCCTATTTAAACTAAAACTTAATTATAAGACAACCATATTTTGTTGTTACAGCTCACGTCATCCAATCGCATCCCCTTCTATGCTTGCATCAAGACCAAACCTATAAAACAACATGGTGACTTGGTGACTTGTTCTATCTTGATCCCAAAAATACCGTTCAAGTTAGATAATTTACCAATAATAAAATAATTAATAAGTTAAATAGAAAAAAAATTAAATTTAAACTACATATATATTAGATAATTACACATAAGACTCCATTTAAATTAATTTAATAATTAATATAATTCTACATTTTCTCTACTACCCCGTATTAAAACCAAAATACCCAAACAAATCGTGTTATATGAAATACCTATTCATATAATGATTTAATATGAATTATATGACCCATTCGATTCAATTCGCTCGATTATACGAATTATTCATATAAGAATTTCGAATCCCATTTGGATCGAAAACATAATATTTGTGTTGCGTATGTGTCGCTCTTGGTATATAAAGAGCACTTTAAATGAAACAACGAATGAAAACAACACCAGGAAAAATATTAGAATCCTAGCACAATATTAAGCCCTTCACACACATACAGAAAATAAATATTCTCATATGCGTAAACGTAATCAATATGAAAATGCATCCACATAAAAACATTCTCATTTCATTTAAATCCTTTATATGTATGCATTATGTCAAAACCTGCTAAAATTCTCTTTAGAAAGCCTGCTCATTTTGCTGATACGCAGATACATACTTATAAACCTCAACGTCAAGGCGTAGTAGTGACTACGAAAAATCATAGAAAAACAATTTAAATTTATTTGTTTATCACTAACACCACACCACGTATAGGTCACACACACTACTAACGTCGATAATTTGAGCATTTTTTACTCTCTATTGTTTGCAAACCTACTAACACCACACCATGTATTTATCACACATACTGCTAACACCGATGATATTTGAGCATTTTTACTCTCTATTCTTTGCTTTGATCTACAAACAAAATTTCAGACGTCACACAATTATATTGCGCAATTTAATTGTACATGAATACCGGCCTTAAAGGGAATATTTCCGAATAAATTATTTCCGAACAATTCATATAAATTATGTAACATCATACAAAATAAATAAAAATTCATATTTTAAATAAAAATATAAAATATGTAATTTAAATCTTCTTTGTGATTTACTAATTTGACAGATTCGTTTTTATTGTTTTTTTATGATACATTTTACTCTCTTTCAGTTTCGTAGTATGCGATTGTTTATGTTTTTTCTACACTGTATTCACAACCGTATATGTACATGGTGACGTATCACTAATACAATCTCACATTGAGGTATTTTTACAGCAATAGTATACAATACATTGGGCTTTCTAAAGAGAATTGTAGAAGGTTTTGATTATGTATAGCCGGGACGTAACAATAAGTATAAGTTTTCATTTATATCACACTACACACACAACACTTCAATGGCGGACAAAATCTAATTATATTTATATATACATTACATATAATAAAGATATATATTAAACATTAAAACTATATATACAAAATTATATAAAAATTTATATCAAAATTAATCCAACATAGTTGTCTATAAATTAATCTTCCATATAATCCATTGTATATAAAACAAATACTAAAATACGTATAAGTATTAGAAAATGAAACACGAACAAACAGGAATACATATTAACTGCGTATCAAAATGGATTAATTTTAAATTTTATATTAATTTGATCAAAAAAACGAGACATGCATCCAAATTTTTTTACACAACCACACAAATATTACAGCCAAAATCATGCAATTTATCAAGAAATCAATAAATTTGATTTCTATCAATAAAAACTTAAAATATTGCCTGGTAAATGCATCCCGGTGGATTACATTTTCCAAATTCACATTAAAACTTTATTATCACTATTTACTATTATTAATAATATGTAATTAATTATGGCACTATTTGTTACACTTAATATTATTTACATTTATTTAATACACTAAACAACTAAAACTAAAAAATCACTGTATAACAAAAATAAAAATTAAAAATTAAATTAAATTAAATTTACGAAGAGGACGACAAAAAAACACGTCCGTCTTCTTCGATCGTCAACGACCGACCAAAAATATTAATAATATATTAATGTAACAAAAATATTAATTATCAATAGAAAATAATTTAAATAATAGCGTCGCTCTACTACCATTGACCTGCAAATGCTTCCCCTTCTGATATTTCTTTATCATGATTTTGAATTTCTGGAAAAATAACGAGAATTTAGTTAAACATTTTATAAGGGCTAACTACTATAATACGGACTTTCTTCTAGAATTTGATTTTCTTTCTGAATTGTGAACTGTTCGGTGTGCAGTTGTTGAATTAAACCATCTTGCTTGCTTACCAACCGTTCCGATTTTCCTGTACCATAATTGCGAATTTCTATAAAAGTTTGGTTATACTCTTTGTAGTTTTAGAGTGCCTTAGTTATTAAATACTATTAAATACATATTTAGTTTGTTCTAGGTGTTGTTATATTCCTTGAATCGTTTGCAATATATTATCATTGCTGTGAATTTTATACGTTAACACGATTAACATTCAGATTTATAAAATTTTGTTCATACAGCTGTCTATTAAATTAGGATATTCACCGCATTAATCCGTTCAAGAACGATTCGGTTTGTCCGTGGTCGCTTATTAGTTGTTCAAAATAATCCGATGGTTGTGATTTTGGTTCCTCCTGCTTAGTTGTAACATCGGTTAATATAAAATTTTCCGTTTAATTACGTGCTTTCTGACCATTTCGGTAATTTATACTTTCTTCCGGTACTGCAACAGTTAATGATTGATATTTATTAATTTCACAATTATGTACTTGAAAAGATTAGTAATTGTCCCGGTAGTTTTCGGACGGTGACTAAATTATAAAGCATGACCTTCACGAAGAATTTTAAGTAGTAGGTGGCAAAATTTCCATGCAGATATTCGATTTTCCTATAAAATTGAATTTATTAAAATCAATATCTTATTATACGTAATACAGTGGTGTTCAATAAAATATCTCACTCGTTGATTTGTTTGCAAATCCAAAATTAACAAAAAACTACTTATCAATTTTTTTTTAGTATAAATATAAACTTACAATTAAATATTAAAAAATCACATTTAATTTATAAAATGAGTAGGTAAGTAAAATAAAATAATTAAACTCTTTATTTTACAAACGGCTATTCAAAATAATAGCACAGTTAATTTCAAAATTCAATTGCCGTCTTATTTGTGTATGATTAAACCTATTAAACAGTTTTATTGAATAGTATTAGTCGTGTAACCTTTCCTTTGAGAATATACCGGCACCGGTACCTCCGTAGAACTCACCAGCTCATGGCATTTGTGAACGGTTATTTATTCCAAATTCGGCAAATTTAAATTCCAAAATTTCTATTTATTTTTGTGTTTCTCATTATTAATAGCTACTTTTACTTGATTCCAAAATTTTGCGATTGGACTCAGATCAGGTGACTGGCTCGGCCATTGCGCGATTTTGTAATCGTTAAAATAATATTTTGCCTTCTTTGGGTCGTTATCTTGCTGAAAACACCAGCCTGGTGGTTTATCGTCTTCGGCATAACTGTTTCCCGTGCAATAAATTATCCTTTTCTGTGCTAGAAAAAAATCACGCTATACCACAATGGACCACCATCATGCTAACCTTTTTTTCCCGGATCAGATCTTTCAATTTATTTCGAGCAACTGTTTGCGAATGACGCCTTCTGAATAATTAAGATTTAGGAAAATCTTTAATTCGTTAGAGGTGATAGAAGAATATTTCTTGGCAGTTCGGACAATTAAAGTGCCCATTAGGTTGGTATGTTCAGCAACATAACGACCACGCATACCGCAACAAACGACGGGTGTAATAAAGTAAAAGACAATGGCCGGATCAATCACATGATTGCAACCAGGGCCTAGATTCTGATGAAATGACAATTTTTCGTGACATTTTGTTATTAGTACAAAATATTGTCACAGAAAATTTGCGATTCTGTCGAAATGAGTTATGACATTAACAGCAGTTTACAGTAGTTACATTTCTAGTTTACCGCAGTCATTTTTCTCAAGTGCTTGTGTTGTTTATTTACAAAAATATAAAATGTAATTAATAAAAATTATTAAAAAAATTGGTTAATTATAAAATTTGATATATTGTTGTTTTTCTTAATATTCTAAATTAATATTCTAAAATAATTATTGATTTTTGGCAGTTCTAGATGATGCTAGAGAAACCCGACCACAAAATCTTTCTGAGCATTTGTCGCATACAAAGAGCTCGATGATGCACACTCAGTTACAGCTACACATTATATACATATGTATATAAAAATAGATAAAATATTGTTTTATTTTAATTAAAATGTAAACAATTAAAATTTATAACATAAGAATTATAAAAATTAACAAAATATACTCACAAATATTTTATTTTAAGATACAGTGAGAAAAGTCACAGAAAACCAAATCAATGACAATTTTGTTCAATTTGTCATTTTTTTCTTGTGACATTTTGAAAAAGTCACATAATCAGAATCGCATTTTAGAACTCACAACCATATTGTCATTTTATAGCAGTTCAAATTTTAGTACAAAGTCACAAAAAATTGTCATTTGTCACTTAATCAGAATCTAGGCCCTGGGGGTCAATTCTCGTTCTATGAAAAAATCCAATGAAAAAAATCTTTTCATTTACATCTAGTTAGCCATTTTTATTTTTTGAATGCAAAAAACAAAATTATATAATTTTCACAACACTGTGGGCCGATTCTGTTTCCATGAAAAACACCGTGAAAAGATTTCTCAGTGGAAAAAATCATAACTCGAAAGTGTTTTTTATGAATACTTGATTATTTTCGTCAAAATATTCTCATATGAAAAGAATTTATTCACTGAGTATTTTGGTGGTGAGAAAATCAATAAAATGTGTATTAATGTATCGATATACCGATAAACCAAAAGTTGTATTCCAAATCGCAAAGGGTTGTGGTTGATCGCAATCAACTGATTATACTTCAACTATTTGTAGTATATGAGAGCAAGCAAACTTGGTAGTTTTGATAGTTTATGAAAATATTGAAGAACTTTTGTTCATTTTCCAAAATCCCAAACTATTTTAAATGTATATTTTTGAAACTTTTTGATTCACATTATTGTAATGGTTTTAGTTTCGCAATATCTCTATAAATATGCCTCAAATTTCTTATTGTAAATTTCTTGAATTATTAACATCGACTTTAATTCCTCAATCTCTAAAATATCCCTTTTCAGTCTTAATTTCCAAGTTTTATAATTCCCTAAGCTTCTTTAATTTTAAATGCAAGCACCTGATTTCTACTTCTATTTTAAAGATCTGTAAATTTAGAATATCTTATTGAATCTAAGATTTTAAACTAATGTCATATACAAATAGTTTTTCGAAGCAACTGCATTCAACTACTTATTTACTTATTTATAGTAAATTAAATTTAAGAGTTTTACCAGACAAGAAACTAAAATGTTTTAATGATTTTAGAATACCGCTTCACATACTTACAATATTATCGATATTTGAAGATTTTTCATATTCTAGGTGTTTCAAAATAAAGAAAATTGGTGAAATTGTTAAAATTATGAATTGTTTAGACTTTTTAGAATTTCAAATTTCGAGATAACTTATCTTTTAAATATTTTAATATTATGTATTTCAAACTCTCTTGTGTTTTGTCCTAATACGAATTTTAAAAACGAATTTTAAGTATGGAATGTACAAATCTTCAGTGTAAAATCTCAAAATACAAGTTCCACAAATAGATACCTCTCAGTTAAATGTTAAGCCTAGTTTAAACCTCTTGTGAACATGAACGTGGAATATGTTGAATTAATTAGTTTGTTTCATATCGAAAATCGCCATGAACAAAACTCAGTGGTGTCACCTGAATTTTATTCATGTTTACAATTGCATTTGCGAATTGCCAGTAAAACTTCACTTATCTCAAAAGAAAACCACAACATGTGATTATTTGGAGAATCAGGCAAGCATAATTCAATGAACAAACAAAAACGGTATGTTCACAACGTTTTTTTACTCTCCATTGCCGTTTGGCATTCGAAAATTAACTGCAGCTGTAAATATCAGCCTCTTGATACAAAAGTCGATTAATAAGTGTCTTGTGTAAACGAATAATTACTTGTCGTTACTGTTCCTTCGTTATAAAATTTATACATATATTTAAATTTCAGAGTAGGCGCAAACCAAAAAAAAAATTCAAATTGGAGCTTGGTTTACACAGAATTATTTTTTCATTTCATTTTTTCATAGAACGAGAATTGACCTCCTGGTGGGCAATTTAAGAAATTAAGTAAGGAATGAAAAATATAAAAATAAACAGAAATTATGGAATTCAAATTAGTCGGATTTGGAATAAATAACTGTTCACAAATGCCAGGAGCTAATGGACCTTATAGGCGTACCGATGCCGTTAAGTGGTTCGAAAGAAAGATCACACGACTAATTCTATTCGTTTGGAAAATAAAAAGTTTAAGTCGTATGTGCATTTCAACTATTTTATACATTTAATGTGGTACTCTCTTATACAATTGTTTCATCAGGTTTCGAAGTTCACATTGGCCGACATGTATTTTGTACATGAATAATACATTCCCCCAAAACAAAGACTATTTGTTCCAATTTTCTCATAAAATTGTTCGACTGGAAACAGTTTTATTTATAGGGACTATCACCAGTCGGACTAGGTTCTCCATCAGCTTGTACAATTATGTTTCGTGGTGAATAATTTTCTATGTCAATTAGAGCACCGGACGTTACAGTTTGGTGTGCTGAACTAGATTCTTCTCGAAGCTAGAGCACTAGACGTTATCGTGTGTAATGCTGATACTTTATTATTTTTTTGGCTACGAAATCTTTCGGATTTTTATTTTAAGTTTTCTGTTTAATTTCTTTGGTTGTTTTATTTGGCCATTTGCGTATTTTTTTCATTTTCTTCATTTTTCTTAATTCGCTGCCTTTTCTCTCTTCTTTTAAAACTCAATTTTTATTTGTTCTTCCTTTCGTTTTTATTCTTCGTTGTGTATTCCACCAAAACTTTAGGTAATTAACTAATTACAAAACTTTTTTTGGCTTTATGAGCCTTGGATCCTTTTCTTAGCGGTGTTACAGGCCAGTCCAATATATCTTCCAAGGGCGCTTACGACTGGTTTAAAGTTGGTTGGTGAAATGTAGTACTAGGGCTGCGGTCGAATTCTCGGGCAAATTCGCAAAATTCGGTAAATGCATTTACCTTTTATAGCTGGAGAGTAAAGGAAATAAAAAAAGGTAAATCTTTTACTTTATTCTTTATTGTTATAAGAATTAAACGAGTAAAAAATAGAAAACAATGCGTAATTTAACAGAAAACGAACATTAAAAATCTAAATTTACCGCAGTAAATGATTTACCCGAGAATTCGACCGCAGCCTAAGTATGGGAAGTTCAACATCTTGAGCGATTTCTAATGTGTGGTAATCGTAGATTTCTGTTTTTCCTACAGGCCAATTAAATTAGCCTAATATAAGTTTGCGATGAAGAACTTGGGATTTGGATTAATTAGGAGTTGTAACTGGAAGCACCTGTAAGATCAAGCTCTACTGGAATAGTTTCTGGTGTATGTAGTTGTATTCTAGAGCGATGATGATCCCGCATCTTCTTATTTACTTGTTCACGGTAAATAAACTAATTAGCGAACTTTTGTTATTTACATTTTGTTCACTCTTTCTTTCGAATTTATTAAACTTAAAGAAGTTGTACAGTTTATGTAGATGTTTGAATTTCTCCGATCTATCTTTAATTTGAGTTGCGTTGCCAATTTAATCCAATACATCAACTTGCTGATTCCCTAAAATACTATTTGTTGGGGTTCTGACGCCTCCATTCTAGAACTGCACTATACAAGCAACATTAAGGGGTTTGAAAGCAGCTACGTTCGACGGCTGTAGAGAATGAAAACATTGCCGTTAAACTGGATTTATCAACGACCGCTTGAGGTTTTGTTAGTTATGTGCTACTCAATAAGTATTGTTCTGGCTTGCAACATTTAAGATATTTAACAAATAAAGTTATATTTTATATTATTTCTTATATACTCAAACCTACATGATCAACTAATGTTCTTCTGGAGTATGGTTTACATGGTTCTGTCAAGTCTGTGATCATAGATCTTCTTTCAACCGAACCGAGATCAAAAAGGATATGGATCTAACTTTGGGCGAGTCTGCACCATCCTATGAAACTGTCGGTTTTTGGGTCGGTGAATTTTGTTGCTATTTGCCTCTGATTTTAATAATTTTTTCTAATTAATGTTCTTACCAGTTGATAATACTCCTTATTTGTATTCCAAAATTCTGTAGTTAGTAAACGTTCATAAACTTGTAATTTTTAAAAAATTTTGTTCTATTGTGACTTGACTACTCAGCCTTATCAATAGGATAGCTTTGCGGATAGTAATGGTAGCACGTTTTTGTGTTGTGCATGACAGTATTACCTGGAGGTTTTCCCACAAAGGGTTGCCAACCATCAATTCCTGTTTTTCATTAAAGTTATCTAGCAATAAAGGAACTAAAACTCGATAGTAGGGAAATAAAATTCAAGATGAATAAACACAGATCAAGTAACTGGCCAAAATGGCACCTAAATTTAATCATAATTTAAAAGGAAATAGCGCAAATTTTTTATTATATTTTCCTCAGATCCCAATTACTGTGCAACTTCTCCCTTGTCTCATACTTCCTTTTCATTTCTGTTAATTCTTTTTCAACATCACCCTTATCATTCTCGAGCTGTTCAAATGATTTCCTCAGTTCGCGCATTGCTTTATTGGTTTCTTGATTCTGTTTCAATAAATTTATATGATCTGTCCGGGTTTCCATGTACAACGGTAATAATTTTGCAAATTTTTCTTCCACTTCTAATATTTCTTTATCATGTTTTTGAATTTCTGAAAAATAAACGAGAATTTAGTTAGAAATTTTATATAAGTTGTAACTACTATATACGAACTTTCTTCTAGAGTATGTTTTTCTCTCTGAATTGTGAACAGTTCGGTGTGCAGTTGTTGAATTAAATCATTTCGCTCGTTTACCAATCGTTTTGATTTTTCTGAATCATAATTTCGAATTCCTGTAAAAATATTGACAATTTGATTATAGCATTAGACCTTTAAGAGGATCTCGTTAACACGTACTTCCTTCTAGTATTTGTTTTTCCTGTTGAAACTTTTGAAATATATTATCCTTGCGGTAAATTTCATTCTGTAACATGATCCGTTCATCATTGAGTTTAGAAATATTTTTCACATACTGCTGTTCATTGAATTCGATTGATGCACGTGTCATGGCCAATTCGTTTTGCGAATGCTGAATTACGTCATTTCGGTCACGAATCGAACAATCGAAATAATCCGATGGTTTTGTATTAGGTTTCTCTGATTCCGGAGCACCATTAAACAGCACAGCGGTGTCAGTCATCGCTGCTAACTCCTCCCAAACAGATGTTCCTTTGGGTACAACCAAAATGTTTGATTCATATTCACCATTATAAGTAAAATTTGGTAATTCACAAGTTATATTTAGTATGGTGACTAAATTAACAAAAGATTCGAGATAATCCCCTTGATAAAACAGTTGAAGATGTCGGAAGATTGCTTTAAACCGTTTTCGATGTCCATCTAACGTATCGTGTGATAAATGTTCGTGTAGTTTAAACATAAATCGTTCAGTTATGCCGTACAATAAATTAACTTCTTCGATACAAGGTATTAATATGGCCAAGCGACATTGTCCCGCTAATGTCATAGGATTTACGTGATATTGTCTCAATGAATTAATTATGATTGTTTGTAATCCGATTATAGAGTCTAGATAATCATATAATTCGGTTGTTAATTGATATCTATATTAAAGTTACAATAAAATTAGTAAATATTTACTTAAGCCCGATAGTCACGTACAATTAAATTTCGCAATATAATTGTGCGACGTCAATATTGCACAATAAAATTCCAAAATCTTGAATAAAACTTGACAATATTGCGCATTGTTCTGACGTCACACAAGTATATTGCGCAATTTAATTGTACGTGAATACCGGCCTTTAGATATGTATATGTACAGACTTACACAATATTTAAATCATCGCCGCAAATTTGTTCAATTTCTGCGCGAGGCATACTTAATGTTCCCGGAAATCTTGGATTACGTATATGAAACTCAATTTTAAGTAAGAGTAATTTCGTGCACTGTAATATACAAATTCCATATCCATCTGTTAGATGACTCCATAATTTTCCTAGATCGGTTAAATATTTAATCCTCTGCTGCGATTCTTGACAACACAAATTATGACCTTCACGCAGGATTTTGTAAAGCAGATGGCAAAATTTCCATGCAGATATTCGATTTTCCTGTAAATGATATTTGCAATTAAAATTTAAATCGGAGTTTTGAAAATCATACCAATAAGTAACTAACTTACCAAAAGAGGTTGTTTAATCGCAATCGCCCAAAAGGTTGCCGAACCTTGATAATGATATGTCCCGATAATTATGGCTCTAGCATGTTTATCTTTTAAAGCCATTTCCTCGCCTATCAATGCTTTATTTACACTTTTTTTCTATTTAGAATGAAAATCGCAATGTTTTTTGTTATCGAAATACAATGTACAATTTGGTACTTACCATTTGTTTAAAATTCTTATCCCTTAAATTCGTAGACATTTTTAACTTTTATTTTTTTATTTTTACACTCAGCAAATTATTAAATTTTTATAGAACACAATTTTTCATATAGCTACATTTTTTTCCAGATTTTTTGCAATCTTCAAAGCACTAAAATTAAAAAGAGTTGGAACAGCAAAATAAATAGAGCTTACTAATTTCATAAAGAAACAAAACTGATTGATCGAATTTATTTGGTAGTGTAGTACTCGCAATATCTTAAAGATAATACATTTTCAGCAATAAAAGATAAGAAAGAAGGTGAATATTTGATTGACATATATATAGTAAAGTGAATTTTATTGGATTAGGTCTTAGATTTTAGTATGTATTATATAATTTAACAAGGTGTTAGCGCATATCAATCGAATGAATGAAAAGCTACCTAATCTTTCACTATTTAAATAGTTTAGTAACTCGTGCCAGGCTACAAAACAAAAAATATAAATGAAATCGAAATTGGTATCTTCAATTGCGATACAATTTTGAAGTTTTCATATTTAAAAAAAAAAAAATTAGAATCTGGAATGTCGAGGCAGTAGCGGAGCATTTGTAGGTTGTACATTTGAATAAGTTGAAATATTAGAATTTGATATGTTGATATTAACATTTGTGGGCTACGAAATCTGTTAGCGGCTAATAATTTCGTATATAATGTTCTATTAACTTAAATTTTCATGCTAGTGTGAAAATGGGAAATTTATTATTGAATATAAAACAATAAACTGTAGAATAAGCCGCTTTATTAAGCAGAACGGTTTAGGTTAAAGTTTGGTAACAAGTGAAACTAAGTAAAAAAGTGTTAATTACTACTAGCAATACTACAGCCAGAAAACAGTTTAATGCTAACGGAGAATAAAAAAATTAATTAGTAAATTTACATACAAAAATACAAATGAAAATCTATCTAATTGATACAGTTCGTCGAGAAGGACTTGGGCATACACTAGGGTTCCCAACTTTTCATTTTCTAAAGAAAGGACATTTTAAAAAAATACAAATTAACTAATATTGAGGTTCTTTGGGACCAAACAGAAACTGCTAAATAAAATACACATGGAACTACATACATAGGTATAAATCATTTTCTACTTGGCGAGTTAAGTTTTTTATTTATTCAGATCTGTTTTTTTGGTTCCAAACCAAATAGTGATTGCGATTTTCCGAGAAATTTTATTTCTTGAAAAATCGAGAAATTTGTACCCGACGAATTTCATTTCTCGAGAATTTGAGAGTTTTAAAATTTTTTCTCTAGTATCTCGGAAATTCTTGAAAATTTTTCTATTTTTGAAATTACTAAAATTTTATCAGAGTATTTTTTGCTGGTCTTGTAAAATTCGCATAATTTTAGAATCCAGAAAAGTAGCAAGACTATTCCCTATTCTTTTATAGACAAAACTCTTTCTTTATTACATATATCAGCGTCGGCCTCAGAAGGGTGTGGTGGATGCAACACACCTGGCCTCCTAACTGGTGGGGCTTCGAGTAATTTGATAAGCCAAGAAAAACCCTTGAAAAGTGTTGTATATTGTAATCGAAAGTACTACAATAAATGAAACACCAGATTCAAGTGTGAGAACAAGACTAAGTTTTTAATTACAAATATAATAATGGTAGGCTATGTATCAATACGAATAGGCTTTATATAAATAGGTCATGTACAAATAAGAAAATAAATGAGTATGGTCCTGTACATAACATTTTCCTTCTTCTAATAAAAATTAGTTTCAAAATTTAATAATTATACAAAATTTTAAGGCTTAAGTTTAAACAAAACCATTTAATAGTGCAATCTTTCAGGAGGTCTTCGTATTTTTTTTTTTTATACTGAGAAAAGTCTACAAATTTGACTTGAATTTATAACATATTGAACAGGGTAGAATAAAAATTAAATTAAACAAAAAAAGAATAAAAATTGACATAAAAAAATATTTTTAGGTTGGAGCAAAATGTTGCTTCAACCTACGTTTAAAGCTGTCTTTACTTAAGTAAAAGTCGAACAAATGGTCGATTTTATTAAAACTCTTCGACATCATGTTTACCGGTTTATTGTCACCATAGTTTGCCCTGTGTTTATTCAGATGAAGGAACTCATGATTTCTTAAATTCCTAGTCGGTGCCTTTATTTTAGTTGATTCCAGTATGGATGGTGCATCGATTTGATCAAGTAAAATATTTCCAATAAACCAACACTTTAAAAGCTCTCGTCTATTTGCCAATGTTGTCATTTGAAAACTTAGGTTAACGTGGTGCGGTAAGTCATGGTCGTAATCCCATCCGTCTTTACACGTTATATACCGTATAAACTTTTTTTGGACACTCTCGATTTTTCTGATAGGATCGTCGTAAAAAGGACACCAGATGTTGACAGCGTATTCAAGTTGAGATCTGACGAAGGCATAATACAGGATCTTGATTGTCTCGAGGTCATGAATATCCCCAGTCCAACGCTTAATAAAACCAAGCATGGAATTGGCTCTAGCAACGCATTGCTCAATAAGCTTAGTAAAGCACATGTTTTTAACGAAAGTAACCCCTAGGTCTTTAATCTCGAATACTTTTTGTAAAAGTACGCCATTTATTTGATATTGTTGTTTAACAGGGTTAACTTTCCGATGGAACGATAAACTCTTACACTTGTTGATGTTGAGATTGAGGAGGTTAGACTCACACCATTTCGCTAGATTGTCGATGTCCTCTTGTAGCTTATGGGTATCGCCGATGTTTTCTACTGTTTTAAATATTTTGAGATCATCTGCAAACATTAATACCTTAGAATGTTGTATTACTTCAGTAACGTCATTGATGAAAATTATGAAGATCCAAGGACCAACATGAGAGCCTTGTGGTACTCCTGAAGTAGCTTGAATTGATTCTGATCTTCTATTACTAAGCTCAATATACCACAGATTATAAACAAAAGGATAGAAGATAAAACAAAAATCCCATATAAAATCATAAAAACAATTGAAGCCAGTTTTTATATTTTTTCTCTTTCTATATTTACCAACGCCATATTGGTTAGAGAAATTTTGTCATTTGAGGTTTTAATTTTTTAAAGTTTATAAGGCATTTCTTGAATAAAAAATTAAAGTGAACTTTCAAAAGATAAATTTATTTGTTAAAATCATGCATATGTGTTGTGTGTGTAAGTACAAAAATACCAGATATAAAGTAAAAATTGAGAAAAAAGGGATTATATTTCACCGGTAAATAAATTTTTATTTGTTTACAAATATTTATAACACTTGTACACAATTATTTTAAATATTTTCGAATTTTTTACACTTATTTTGTACACATTAGTAAATTCACTATGTTTTAAAATGTTCAAAATACAAAATTAAAAAAAAATTATTTCATAAAATTGTAATTAAAGTAAAAATTTCAAGTTTCATTCACACAAAAATCTTATTTTGACCACGCATATGAATCGTCATGGCAACATAACGAAAGCAAAAAAAACATAGGCGTCCCGTTATATTCAATATTATTTTATTACAAGTGTATTGATTGTTTTTAAATTTGTTGAAGTCAGATCTTGCATTCCATATGACTTTATTACAAGTTTTAAAACTTTTAATACTTTAGCTATGTTCTAAATTGGTATTTTTATGTTCATTATAGTAACTGTAAACCATTTTTTACACAACACACATAAGTATTATTATTATAATTATGTTGGTTCACTTATAACAATAACTTTTTTATATTAATTATGCTCCTCTTAATATATTTACCCTACGTCATTTACATAAATTATTACTATTTGCATAAAACCTAAAGAAATATGCGACGCTACTGAAAAAAGAACCAAAGAATTAGTCGGCCATCATGAATTTTTCGGCCATCTTGGTTTTTGAATTTGCTTCACTATTTTTGTTTAATTTCTGTTCTCTTTGTTATTTTTCTATGCAATATACTGAATTTATTTATTTATTTATTTATTTATATTGAGAAAAGTCTACAAATATGACTTGAATTTATAACATATTGAACATGGTAGAATAAAAATTAAATTAAACAAAAAAAAGAATAAAAATTGACATAAAAATATTTTTAGGTTGGAGCAAAATGTTGCTTCAACCTACGTTTAAAGCTGTTTTTACTTAAGTAAAAGTCGAACAGATGGTCGATTTTATTAAAACTCTTCGACATCATGTTTACCGGTTCATTGTCACCATAGTTTGTTCTGTGTTTATTTAGATGAAGGAACTCATGATCTCTTAAATTCCTACTCGGTGCCTTTATTTTAATTGATTCCAGTATGGATGGTGCATCGATTTGATCAAGTAAAATATTTCCAATAAACGAACACTTTAAAAGCTCTCGTCTATTTGCCAATGTTGTCATTTGATAGGTTTTGCATCCAGTAGCATATGATGGTAATCGCTTTAGGTTAACGTGGTGCGGTAAGTCAGGGTTATAATCCCATCCGTCTTTACACGTTATATACCGTATAAACTTTTTTTGGACACTCTCGATTTTGTTGATAGGTTCGTCGTAAAAAGGACACCAGATGTTGACAGCATATTCAAGTTGAGATCTCACGTAGGCATAATACAGGATCTTGATTGTCTCTAGGTCATGAATATCCCCAGTCCAACGCTTAATAAAACCAAGCATGGAATTGGCTCTAGCAACGCATTGTTCAATATGCTTAGTAAAGCATGCGATTACTCAAATATGATTTAAACCACGCAACAAACTGTTTAGAAAAACCGAATCTGTATAACTGTTCCAACGTTTTACAATGACTGATGGAGTCAAAGGCTTTGGCAAAGTCAGTACACACCACATCAACTTGCTTATGCATTTCAATTTCTTTAATGGTGTTGTTGGTAAATTCAATAAGATTTGTTGATGTTGATCTCTTGGGTATAAAACCATGCTGACACTGCGAGATGAATCGAGGAACCAAAGATCTGAATGAGTTGCATACAAGGACCACATCCATCTCCGAATACTTCTAGAGCTCGATGAATATCCTCGGTTTCAATCCTTGGTGTTAGTATGGTTACGTTGTTTTCACCATTATTTGGATTTTCATACTTATCAATGTCTTCCGGTTTATAAACTGATTGAAAAAACTCCGCAAACATGTTTGATATAACCTGCGGGTCACAGGATTTACGTTCTTTGAATGTCATACACACTGGGTAACCATTAGTTTCACGTTTTTCTTTAAAAAATCTCCAAAAATGTTTTGGATCGTTTCTTATTTTTTCCTTAATACGGCTTAAATAACTAGTATTATACTTTATCTCAAAGTATCTCTCGAAATTTTGATTACACGCAGTGAATATATGTTTGCTTTCGTCTGAACTGATTTTGAGATTTGCTTTGTAGGCTTTGTCTTTCTTGTTCTTAAGATTGATTAGTTTATCGTCGTACCATGGTGGATATTTGTTCGATTTGGCCGCAGCACTAGTAGGAACAAATAGTGCAATGCCCTCAGATATAATTTTGTAGAATTTCTCCACGTTAACATCTATGTTGCTACTGATTAGTTCATTTTTCCAGTTAATCAGCTCAAAATAAAGATGAAGGTTTATTTTGTCGGCTTTTCTAAAGTTGTAATGCGGCCCTCTGTTTTGATGGTTGTAAAAAATATTGCTACCCTTGCTTTCAAAAATTATTTCTAGGGCTTTGTGGTTAATATCATTAATAACGAATGGTGATGGTGATTCATTTACTTTAAATAGATTCCGTTTATTTGTAAAAATTAGATCTAGAATTCGGTCAAGACCATTCCTGTACCTCGCAAATTTGACTAAGATTTATATCGAAAACAGTATCGATAAACAGACACTCAATTTCAGAACTCACGTTCAATGGTAAAATTTCATCCATTTCTTCGTCATATGACCAGCTGATAGTTGGAAAATTAAAATCCCCCGTGATCAAGATGGTGCCAGTTGAATTAGCAGCATTGTTTATTTCCATTATTGTGTCGCAGCGGGCGGTGTAAGATGATATCGGTGAGCCAGGCGGAACATATGCAACGTAGATAAAAATTGATTTTTTGTTGATTGCGATCTTAACACACAATTGCTCGATGGACAGGTTAGATATTTCAACTAACTCCTTCGATAATGATGCATCAACCGCAATGAGTACTCCTCCGCCAGATTTTTTATCACTAGTTAGCGCTGATCGGTCGCATCTATAAACCACATATTGGCTAGGAAAGGGAATTCTGGCTGAACGTCGTAGTTCCACTTCGTGATTGCTAAGAGAGGGATTGCCTTCTTCGTTGACTGCGTAATTTTCAGTTGGTAATATAGATTTTCTGTTACTGGTTGGTTGTTGCAATTCCAATGTTGTTTTTTCATTATCCTCTGAGGGGTGTAGTACCGTAGATGAATTCGTAGGGGACGGCTGTAAATAATTACCCATTCCACTAGGCAAGGCACGTGGACATAATTGTCGTTGGTGTACTATTCTCAGTTTACCTTCGTACGTGATGATATAACGATTCTAATTGATATTGATTTTGAATATTGATTTTCACTGTATCTGGGGTCTTTAGACTCGAATATTTTTGAGGGAAACGTCAAATTTGTTGGACCGGATATAATATGTGAATCTCCATAATTCGGACGCAATTGACTTAATAACGTTCTAGGCGAATACTTAAGTAAAAATTCCGCCGGACTTTTTGAAGTACTCGGTGTTGGGGTGATGCGAATGTAAATAAGAAACTCTGAACTTGTTTCTTCAAATCGGCTTTAGTTGATTTTAAACCTCCCCATGACTTTTTGAAGTTTTGCTTTACGGTCTGGACCGCTCGTTCTACTATTCCGTTAGCTTGTGGTAAATATGATGGACTCTCCATTGGCTCGATTCCATTACACCTGAAAAACTTTAAAAATCGTTCGGACGAAAACGGCGGACCATTGTCCGTTACTAACTGATGCGGTATACCAAAATAGCTAGATGATTGTCGCAATTGATCAATAACATCCACTGCTGCTGTTACTTCCGTTAGGTACAAATCAATCCACTTTGATGTGGAGTCGATCAGTAAAAGAAACGTAGTATCATTGAAGTAGACAAAATCTGCGCGCAGTCTGGTCCAAGAACGTTGTAATTTTGGCCAGCCTAAGTAGGTTTCGTCCATTTTGTTGTTTGTGTGGAAGCTTTGGCACGGCTCACATTCACGCACCAATTCCTCGATTTCTTGATCTAGACCTGATCACCATAGCGTAGACCTAGCCAATAGTTTCATCTTAGATGTCTTAGAGCAGTTGGTATGACAACTCGGTTACCCCAAACAATACATCTTTTTTCTACCGTCAGTACGAAACGTCGAACAAAATAGGGTTTCCAATGAGGGTCTTCGCAAGAATTAGACCAACCATTAGTTATTGTTGTTACTAGTCTCGACATTAATGGATCAGAATTAGTGTTTTTGGCAACATCTTCTGCTGATATGGGCAATTCATCACAATCGATGAACAGATTGATAAGACTAGTTGTAATGTCGATGCTTTGTGTAGATGGCAGGGCTAAACGTGAAAACGCGTCAGCTACCGAATTTTCTCGGCCTCGTTTATAACTAATGGAGTAATTATATGCCGATAAAATTATGGCCCAACGATGAAACCTGGATGCAGCTGTTATTGAAATGCCTTTCCGTAGGTTGAAAATACTAATCAAAGGCTGATGATCAGTATAAATTACAAATGACCTGCCAAGTAGAAATTTATTAAATTTTTTTAAGCCAAAAATTATACTTAACGCCTCTTTTTCCAGTGGCGAATACTTTCGCTCAGCTTCCGACAACGTTGCTGAAGCAAATATCACGGGCTGCCCCACTTTGTTGCACATCGGCTTAAAACTGCCCCTACACCTGCAGAACTTGCATCACATGACAGGAACAGTTGCTTTGTAATCAAACGCCTGCTGACTTTCCGATCCCCATATAAAATCTACGTCTTTTTGGGTACGATGGTACAGTGATGTCAACACATCTGCTTGCATTGGTGCAAATTTTCTATAAGAGTTGACCAATCCTAAATATGACTTCAACTCGGTGATATTTGTAGGTGTTGGTGTTTCTTTAATAGCCACCACTTTCTTCGGGCACGGTTGCACTCCATATTTGTTGATCACATGACCCAAATATTCCACACTATCCTGTTAGAATAAACACTTGTTCAAATTTACTCGTACGTTAAAGTTCGAAAGACGCTCCAAGACCTTCCCCGTATTGGCAGCACATTCTTCCATAGTACAACCCGTTCTAATTACGTCATCTAAATAGCAATACGTTCGAGGCTCTCCGTTTAAAATTTGGTCCATGGTGCGCTGGAAAATAGCAGGAGCCAATGATATGCCATATGTTAAACGGTTAAAACGGAACAATCCCAAATGCGTGTTGATTGTTGTTAGAGTGTAATTAATCTAACTCTTTAATTAATTGAAACACTTGATGATTTTAGAATATTTAGTTTTTAGAATAAAATTATGCAATACAACTTTTACATATGACGGAACGGAAGTAAGTAAGAAAATTAAAAAAATTAAACAAGATGACCACGAAAAGTCAAAAATCCAAATTTATGATGATTGCGTTTACATCAAGAGTTGACTTTGAGTTGCATTCAACACTCCTCCTCAATTTTTACTTTATAACAACTAATTTCTTTTTCCTTGATTAATAAATGAAATTAAAACAACCCGCTGTCTTTTCGAAGTGATTGTAACCGATTTGTGCCCAGCGGCTTGGTGCACATACATATCTGCCAGCATCTCGTTGGTAGGACAATACTCACATCGAATCGTTTGCTTTTCGATGTGATCCTTAATAAAATGTCGCCTAGTGTCGATGTGCTTAGATCGGCTAGAGAAACCTTCTTGGTTGATCAGTGCTAAGCAGCTTTGATTGTCTTCGTATATCAAAGTCGAGTTGTTTATTTTGACACTAAAATCGTTCAACAACATTCGCAGCCAAATCGCCTCCTTACATGCTTCGGCCAATGCAACAAACTCGGCTTCTGTTGATGATAGTGAAACGCATGATTGCTTTTAGCAACTCCAACTTATCGTTGATCCAAATAACTTGAATAAATAACCGCTGTTTGATTTTTGATCGCATCGATCTTCGGCCCAGCTGGCATCTGCATACCCAAAAAATATGTTCTCGCATTTAACAGCTCCCATGCGTAATTTTAAATCGTTTCTACCCTTTAATCAATCTTCTTCATTCGGACAATTTGTCTTTTGTGCGAGTATCGCCACACCTGCTGCAACATCTGGCCGAGTGTTTATTGAATACCGCAAGCTGCCAATCAGTTGTTGATGTTCCGCGTTATTTGGCAGCAGATCAGACAATGAACCCTTCTGATATTCTGGCTTCAACAGGTATTTAGATATTTTTGCACCTTCTAAATTAAATCGATTCACTACGTGATTGATGTATGATTTCTGACTTATGTTAAATATTCCATTAATGTCCCTGTCGACCTCTATTCCAATGTACGTCTTTATTTTGCCCAAACTATCAACATTGCCCATTGCCGATTTGCTGATAGTATTTAGCATAAATATATATTTTAAGTTTAAAAATTTCCCCTTTAAGTTATTTCATCAATATTTTCTTATTTTTGGTGACGTCATTACACGCGACTACACTCGATAAATTCATGGGTTTATCAAGTGTAACTAAAAGATAAGCTATAATTGTAATTATTTATTGCTGTAACAGCTTAAAATGTGTATTTATGTTAAATGCACTACACATTCGCGCTTTATGAATTTATTTTTTATTTCGGTTTACTTAGAATAAAAGGAATTTACGGGGAACAAGATCCTAGCCTATGTTAAACAACAACAATCTCAGAGATTGGCTCGCATAGACTCCATATAGAATATAAAAAGAATACATTAGGCGTAATCCAAATCTGTATGTGGTATCCCATTAATTGGGGTTGGACTCTGATGACAAATTTTGAAGTGGAAAACTTTTGAACTGTATCCATAATGAAATGCCAAAGTTTAAGATTCAAACAAAACGACATCGGATCCATTTCGCTCGGTTTTTTGTTGTTCCAATTTACTCTATATTTTTGCATGAAAGGCAGAAACTTCAATATTAAGAACGGAGGGAAATAACAAGAAGGCCACATTAAGATCAAATTTTGAATTTTCAAGTTAAGAGTAAAATGTGTAAACAAAAAAAAACGTAGAGTTGACAGAGATGGGATGAGGGATTTCTGGACATTTAAATTAAAAAAATACGAACATTGCAATTCGGGAACTCGATCTAATAAAAAATTTTAAATAAAAAAATTGTGGAAGCATCAAATTTTAGTAAATATGAACGCATTTTAATCTGATTTTAACAATAAGGTGATCAAGATTGGTTAGATAGCTCCAGACATGCAATTATAAGTGGTCTTGTCTGGTATTGCCGACGCTTTCTATATACTGTGCCAAAACCACTCTGCCGCGATAAGGAAATGGTCTTAGAGGAATTGACTCGCTTAGAAACCGTGAATCATACGAAACGGGGACATCAATTACGCTATTTAAATGTATACGTGGTATTTGATGATTATTGATTAGTAATGAGGGCCATCACTATTTAAAATTTGGAGTAAACTGCTGAATTTATATTTGATGCCGAATTTATTTCCATTGGATGATTTATTTTCCATTTATGACCTCTATGCGAGCCAGCCTCTGAGATTGGTGTTATTTAGCAAAGTGTAGAATCATTTTGGTAATATTTAAAAATTTGTCATCACAGCTCAATCCTAAATTATGAAATACCATGGCTCCACTTTATATTCTATGTGGCGCGATTATAAATTCTTGTACCAGCCAACCATGTTTATTCCAACCATAGAAGAAACAAATCCAAATGAAGTTTGCATTCAATTTTCAATACGTTTAATCTTTAGTTGTGAATTCATATCAAATTATTTCTCTATATAGGTCAAATGAATAAGTTCTGATTGTACATTACCGGTTAAATGGCCTTCACGATACCGGTTTGAAGATAAACGTACGAATTCAGTCAAAATTCGAACGGTCGCCGATTTATTGAAGACATCCCAAAATGTGGTCCTCTATCACTCCTTCAAAATAATATCTTTCAATTTTTGGTAGATAAATGTTGCAATTCAATAAAACAGAAAGTTTTAGAAAAGGTTCCAATTTCTATGAACGTTAGAATTTAAAAAAATCATCAAAGCAGGGGTTAGGGGGCGATAGCCTTCTTTCTCTAAGGTATAAAACGTATTAAAATAATATTTCAAAAATTTGTTATATACGGTGGCGTAACTACACATTTCGGGCCCCCCCCCCCCCCTGCAAAATTTTTCTTTGGCTCCTAAAATGCTTCTTGTACCTAAGAACAAGTGAAGCTTTCAGTTATCATAAAAACTGAATATTTCGAGAGCATAAACCATACAGTTTCTTCCATTTATTGCAGTCAACTCAATTCTATGACGATTTTTAAATATAAAGCATCTCAAAGTTGGAATACAATTTGAAAAATACGAAGAATTTCGAAATAATCTCAAAAATTTCGAATTTTCAAGGAACTGGTATCTTGAATATTCTAGAAGTTCTCAAATATTGAGTTATCCGTAAGTATGTAAAACCAAAGAAAATCTTATACGCGCTAATCACCACCATGTAAAACGTAAATAACAACTTGGTCACTCTTGATGAATTTCGAATGACCTAGGAAACTGACAAATATCGTAATTTTGGCATAATCTCGAAAAATCTACTAAATATCAGTATATCACGACTCAGATTTATATCTGTAACTCTGCAAGATTCCAGAACTTAAAGTTAATCGTATAGAACATTGCTATACAAAATTCAAAAATACTTGAAAATCTTTAAAAATTTCGAATATTCCTAGAAATGTCGAAAAACTAAGGAAATCTCTCTTCAAACAAATTCGAATTATCTCTATATTATGTGAATCTCAATTGATCTCGAATATGAACTCTCGCAGGGTTGAGAAAAACGCATCTACGCATCCCATTTCCATGCTACACTCCAATAATTTCGAGAAATTTTAAAAAGTGATTAAAACATAAAATCCGAGACGAGGGAATATTATACAGGAGAACCCGCCGAAAATAACTAAAACACAAATACCATCACTAATTGCAAATTTAATTTGGAATTTCCAATTTCCTTATATTTAAAATAGTTTTCCAAAATAAACTGGTTTTACCGGGATTACCGGAAATTTTCATTTTTATTTACCGTTTACCAGTAATAAAATATATTCGGTAAATGAGAAACTATAAATCGAACGAATTCATTGTAGAGACTGACTTTAGGTATCCGTTGATTCCCTTTCTTAAGACAAAAAGATTCCCTTTCTTAAGACCTAACGAGAGAAATAAGAAATTGATTTCCATCGCGGTTAGGTATTTTTCTAGGAAGAAAATTTCAACAATTTCTTGTTTCTTTTTGAGTATTAGCTCCCTTTAACAAATCAGATCATCCTTTTTCAAATCAATCTTAACCTTTTCTAATCAAAACCTGATTTGTAAAAGGTTGCATTTGTTTGGCAAGAGATTTAATTTCAAACGAGTTTAGAAAATTTTCTTGTAAATTTAAATATCTGTCAGAATCAAAAGTCATTTTTATTTCTATGGAGTCAGATTACGTGTTGTTACTCTGATATTTACATCACTTTTAGCAACCGAGAAGAAATTGTTGGGCCTCTTAAGAAAATATTTAATAGCAACAAAAACGATTTCTTCTTTCTCTAAAAACTAAACCACCGCCTTTTCTTAAAAATTTCCTAGAAATGTCCCGTTCTACAATTTTGAAAGAGTGGTCGGCCTACTTTAAGCTTAATCTGAGCTACTATCTATCTAATCTTATTTTTGAACTAATATTCGAACGCTTGGTAAATATTGTGGGCCTCAATAACCGTGGGCCCCCGCGGTTGCGAGTGCTGCGCGTACCTAATTTTATTAAAAGTTATAAAACCTAGTTCTATGTGGCTAATTAGAACCGTATTTTTATTGATTTCAACTTACAAAAAGTGCGTACTTAATTTTAAAAATCTTACTTACCGAGTTTTCAGCAGCCCAAAATCATTTCTATGCAGATAATTATATTTATGCTGCCGTGTCGTTAAGTTACCGCTTTCTTTATATGATAGGGCTAACCAACATTTTGATGGATACGCATAACCCCCAAGTAAACTCGTCTTATTTGGAATTGATGAATTATATTCCTTATTGGCTTTCCGATATAAAAGGGGTCGACGTAGAACCAGACTGTCATGGAGTTCTCCACACAGCGGGGAAATAAAATTCAAGATGAATAACCACAGATTAAGCACTTGGCCAAAATGGCGGCTAAGTTTAATGATAATTTAAAAACAAATAACGCAATTTTATGGCACACATTTTATTATATTTAACTTAGATCCCAATTACTGTGCCACTTCGGCCTTGGCTCATATTTCCTTTTCATTTCTGTTAATTCTTGTTCAACATTAGCCTTATCAATCTCGAGCTGTTCAAATAATTTCTTCAATTCGTGCATTGCCTTATTGGTTTCTTGATTTTGTTGCAATAAATTTATATGATCTGTCCGGGTTTCCATGTACAATGGTAATAATTTTGCAAATTTTTCTTCCACTTCTGATATTTCAATATCATATTTTTGAATTTCTGAAAAATAAACGAGAATTTAGTTAAAAATTGTATAAGTTGTAACTATTATCATATAATACGAACTTTCTTCTAGAATATGTTTTTCTCTCTGAATTGTGAACAGTTCGGTGTGCATTTGTAGAATTTCATCATCTCGCTCGTTTATCAATCGTTCTAAATTTTCTTCTGAAATATTGAGAATTTGATTATAGCATTAGACCTTTAATAGGATCTCATTATAACACGTACTTTCTGCCAGTATTTCTTTTTCCTGTTGAATCGTTAGCTGTATATTATCCTTGCGGTAAATTTCATTCTTTAACATAACCATTTGATTATGGAGCTTAAAAACATTTTGTAGATATTGCTGTTCATTGAATTCGATTGTTGCACGCGCTGTGGCCAATTCGTTTTGAGTCTGTTTAAGTGCATCATCTCGCTCATGAATTCTATGATCGAAATAATCCGATGGTTTTCGATTAGGTTGCTGTTGTTCCGAACCACCATTACACAGCATAACAGACTCTGTCATCGCTGCTAAGTTCTCCCAAACAGATTTAGCTTTGGGTACAATGTTTGATTCATATTCACGATTACATGTAAAATTTGGTAATTCACAGCTTAATTTTGGTACAATGACTAAATTAACAAAATATTGGATATCATTCGATTGTTGATAAAACATTTGAAGTTGACGGAAAATTGCTTTAAACCGTTGTCGATGTCCGTCTAACATATCGTTTGATAAATGTTTGTGTAATTTAAACATAAATCGTTCAGCTAAATCGTACAATAAATTAGCTTCTTCGATACATGGTATTAATCCGGCTAAGCGACATTGTCCCGCTAATGTCATAGAATTTATGTGCTGCGTTTTCAATGAATTGAATACGTTTGCTTGTAATTCGATTACGGCGTCTAGATAATCATATAATTCGGATGTTAATTGATACCTATGTACATATTAAACTTACAATAGAATTAGTAAATATTTATTTAAATACCCGGTATATATATCGACTTACACACTATTTATATCACCGATTCCGATTTGTTCAAATTCCGCGCGAGGGACATTTAAACTTCCCGGCAATATTGAATTTCGTATATGAAACTCAATTTTTATTTTGAGTAGTTTTGCAAATTTTGATATACAAATTCCATAGCCATCCCTCTTTAGACTGCTCCAAAATATTCCTAGATCAGTTAAATATTTAATACTCTGCTGTGATTCTTTGCAACATAAATTATGACCTTCACGAAGGATTCTGTAAAGCAGATGGCAAAATTTCCATGCAGATATTTGATTTTCCTGTAAAATGGTGTTTGCAGTTGAAATTTAAATCGGAGTTTTGACAATCAAACCGATGAGTGACTAACTTACCAAAATAGGTTGTTTAAATGCATGTACCCAAAAGATTGCCGAACCTTGATATCGATATGTTCCGGTAATTATGGCTCTGGAATGTTTATCTTTTAAAGCTATTTCCTTGCCTACCAAAGCTTTTTTTACACTTTTTTTCTATTTAGAATGTAAATCGCATTTTTTTTTTATTATCCATATACAGCATACAGTTAGGTACTTACCAGTTGTTGAAAATCCTTATCGAATAATGTCGTAGACATTTTTAACTTTTATTTTATTTATTTAATTTTACACTCTATTTTTTAAAGCCCAAAAATTGTAAAGAATTGGAACAGCAAAATAAATAGTGTTTAGTAATTTTATAACGAAATGAAAATATTTTGAATAGTAAAACGAATTTAATTTGTACCGGATTATTTTTGTATAGTACTCGAAATATCTTAAAGATAACACATATTTATAGCAATAAACGATAAGAAATTGCGCGATATCAACTTGAACGATTTGGATTGATTGTTAGGTTGCATTAGGTTTTAGGTTTTAAAGCCAATTTTAGTATGTATGAGAATTTATGTAATAAATTATTTAACAAGGTGTTATTAGGCGCCTTTATCTTATCAATAAAAAAACTTCTTTTTATTAATCTCTCACTATTTACATTGTTTAGTAAGTCTTGTCAGGTCCCAAAACAAAAATTATAAATTAAATCGAAATTGATATCTTCAAGTGCGATACAATTTTGGGGTTTACATATTTTTAAAACAATTTGGAATCTCGATAGACAGTAACGTAACATTTGTTAAATATTTGTTGACTTGATATTAACATTTGTAGGCTATGAAATTTGATAACTTACAATGGCTCCGCGAAATAAGGTCGCAAGAATTAAAATCGCATAATTTGTGTGGAATTTCCGACTTTAATAAGCAGAACAAGTGAAATTAAAGTCGAAGAAAAATATTCTTAGAAACGTGGAATTAAGCTAGTAAAAAAATAGTCTCTGAGTTTAATTCCATAATTTTTCCGAGTTTAGTTCCGTTTTTTTGCGTAATAAATTCGGAAACATTTATAATGTACAATTGACTTAAATTTTCATGCTAGTATGAAATTTTTGAAAATGGGAAATTGACACAAACAGTAACACAAACGGATTAGGTTACTTTATAAAAATTTAAATAAAACTCCGTTAAACGTGTCTCTCGAGAATGGTTTCGAAAGAACGTAATTTGTTGGTGCCACGCATCTGCCGTTCAGGAACGGACAGATTTAAGCATGCGAGCAGCTCGGTACAATCGATTCGAGAACTGAAAATATCACGAATGAATATCAGCGATTAATAAGGTGGAAGAAGAACGAGTTCAATAGCGTATAAAACAAACTGCTTCTGAACACTCTCTATTCTAACCGAATGACAGTGATAAGCAGGTGACCATACCAAAAAACAAAAGTACAGTGATGTAACAGTAATCAGGTTGGTAAAGTTCATACATTTCCGTTAATGAAGCCCAACATAATGTATGACTTGGATATAACGATGTTAACCTGTCTGGTAAACAGAGCATCGGATAAAAAAGTTATACTCAGATCGGATATAAACTCAACTCTGTCAACATCTTCATTATACAGAAGATATTGGTGGAAAAGAGTGGAGGGGATATAGATAAAATGGAAGAGTCTTACATTTACTCATATTGAGGCTCAGTCTATTACTAATTGACCAACTACAAAATCAGTTCAAATCATTTTACAGCTTCTCGCAATTGGACACGCTGTTAACCAGGGCGAACATTTTCATATCGTCGGCGAAAATTAGGCAACTGACAAACTCAAAGCAGTTAACAATATCATGTCAGCACTAACGCAACCATTCAATTGGGGTGAACTGACAATTAAGTTCTTTAACATGGTGATAAGGATTGACTGCCGGAATCTAAATTATCATTATTCGTGAAATATCGGCTAGTAGTTCGTAAATAGCTATTTGAGAAAACCGAGTGGATTTCACAATACTCCAATTCTTTCATTCACAAGATTTCAATTTGAATAATATCGCAGAAATTTAATAATTAACTTCATCTTCCGATTTATTTAAGAATTGATGCCCTATTGTGAATGACCTCCTGCTCAAACTGGGGTATCCCAAAATTTATGTAATAATAATATATACATATAATAAAAAAGTCCACGGAACTGTGAGCATCTAAAGACATGGTAGGGGTGATGCAAAAAACCTAGCAAACAAATTGTAGATTTCCGTTCTGAATGTGCGTTGCAGTACCATTCCTGGGGCCTTATTCTCGAATTCCACACATATTTTTCACATGTGGACATCTGTCAAAATTCCCTTCCCCCGATTTTTTATTCACAAAATAAAAATTTTAAATCTAAAATCTACGTAATTATTGACATTTTCATATATGGGGAATTTTTTTCATCTGCTTATACCCATTCGGAAATATTCATTTAGTACCGAAAAAATTCCATTAGTAGCGAATTCAAGAATACAGGAATTAAAATTTCCGAACGTTTTTAGGAATTTTGACAGATGTTCACATGTGGGTTATGTCATTAAGCACCAAAGTAATATCATTTAAATTTCCGCCACGTTGTAAAGAGTCCCAATCGGAATTGCTGGGGAATTCGCTTAAGGAAGCGTAATCGGTTCTGAAATAAAAATAAAAATTATTAGAAAAAGAGACAGTTGTACAATTTACATGAAAATATTTATTGTAATCGGTGTGTGATAGATGCTCTCTAGCAGCCGGTGACATCCAGGCTTGATAAAGCCTCGGAATGCATGACGTCATTAGTAAATAACAGGTCCAGGTATTTACCCTGACTATTGCTAGTACAGTTTCGATGCCCTTTCGTCAGTAGAAAACGATGTAAAGACCCCATCAATATCAAGTCAAGCAATATTAAGCAGGATAAAATTACCCACAATGTAAATTGATCGTTTGGGCGCACTAATGGTATCACAGCTGAGTCGATGGAATTGATTGTCATTTTAAGATAATCTAAGTCAAGTCTGTAGAGAGCATACACAGCGGCGACGACGATAGAGGTAATGGCCACTTTGACACGAACTGTAATGACGTCGGGACTAAAATAACAAGCTACCAATTCATTAGGAATAGAATCTTTCAAATCAATCAATACCTCGTCAACGCTCATTTGAAAACGTTAGATTTGCTATTGCTATGAAAATTAAAAAACAAAAATTTCATCTCAATATTTTGTAATCCAATAAGAGTTTGCCGCCCCGGTGGCACAGTGGTTAGCATGCTTGCTTTAAGCTCCGGAGGTTCCGGGTTCGATTCCCGGCGGGTGATGAAAAAATCACGGCTGGTTAATGTTGGATCAATGAATTAATCACTCATTATCCGTTACAAAAAATGATTATGAAACTTCAAATGAAGCGGCCAAATCCCTCCATGGGATGTAGCGCCAGCGAAAAAAAAAAAAAAAAAAATTCATTAGGAATAGAATCTTTCAAATCAATCAATACCTCGCCTCCTCTAAACCTGGTTGTCAAAATCATATCTATCCCTTCTAAAAGCGACAAAGTCAGGTGGCAAGAATGCTCTAAAATACATATTAATATTAAGCCAGGTTTCGCAGATTATTGTGATATCAAAATCCTCAGTTGCTAGAGGCGTTGTGGTAATAAATTGAGGTGAAGCACTAATTGATTCCAGCACTGTTTGTTGTACAATAATGGCTAGATGATTCAGGGTCGATATTTGCTGGTACAGAAGAACACCTCAACACCTGAACACAAAAATACCAATTTTATATAAACTTGATTAATTAAAACTAATTAGCAATCTAAAATAAAGCTTTATTTGAACAAAAAATAATTCTAATTTCTTCTTAGTGCCCACGATCTTTCCTTGGAACAACAATAAAGAGCACATTAACCCTTCTGTCTATAACGGGTTACCCGGGTGATTTTTTGGTAATGTTTATTATAATTTTTTTAATTTTAAAATTGAATTAAATCCTTCCGTCGAATTGTACCTCTTTAGTCAAAAACCGGTCACCCGGGTGACTAGAGTTAAAATTGCTTTAAATAACTGTATTTTCAGTTTATTTGACAGAAAGGGTGGTAGCTATTTCAAAATTAGCTATAAAATAGCAAGCTTTTAACATCTAATGCATCACATACAAATTATTATTATCAATTGCACGTATATTAACATTGAAAGAAATTTTCATTTGATTGATACCGGTGCCGGTCAACTCGGTGAACCCTATTCGGTTAAGTCAACACGGCAACGGATACTTGGCGGTGGCGGTCAACTCAGCTGTGGTCAACTCGTCGATTGTTTTTTCAACGACAGTTCTTTTGGAAAAATTACTTCGCACTTTTATTATCATTGCCAAGAGGAAAAAAATGCCAAAATTCTTTCTCTAAGCCCACGGTTTTTATTTGGCTTTGCCAAAATTTAAAATTTTCTGTTTTGATATTTTTCCGTTTCTTTGACCATCTGTCCGATTGGGGAATTAGTCAAAAAAATGATAAAAATTTGAATTGTATACGTCGCCGAGTCGATTGTCGCCGTACTGGCAATCGCCAAGGTGGTCGTGCCGACGCCAAATCAGCCATTGCCGAGTAAAATATGGCCGAGTTGACCATCGCCGAGTTGATCTTACTGGGTTGTTATGTATCGATTTATAACCAAAAGTTATAAAATTATCAACTACACGAAAAATATTTATATATTGCGTTTGTATGTCAAACACAAATTGAATCGCTGCAAATATTGTGTCAATCTTCTCTTATTGAGAGGCAAACAAACCATTTTCCAATTTTTTAAATTTGTTTACTACCATACTATCTCGAATTTAATTTATGAAAATTTCAACATAAAACCCATGAAATGATATCATAGGGCAGAATGTCGAAGGGCCGAATGTCGAAGGGCCGAATTTCAAAGGGCCGAATGTCGAAGGGCCGAATGGGTCGAAGGGCCGAATGAGTTGAAGGGCCGAATGTCGAAGGGCCGAATGTCGAAGGGCCGAAAGGGCCGATTGGGTCGAAGGGCCGAATGGGTCGAAGGACCGAATTTTTTTGTTTTGTTTTTAGAAATATAATTTTTTAAATTTCTTGTTTTACGGAATATTTTGTAAATGTACTGAATTTGACATTAAGAATTATAATTTTTATTTATTTATGAAAAACAATATTAATTTTCCAGATATCAATGCCAGGTTGAAATGTATTGTTTGTCAAAATGACTCATATCAAAATAGGTAATACATTTCAGGTTGATCAAAATAACACATGAGACAACAATATACTTTAAAATAAACAGTTTCGTTTAATTTAAGTAGACATTTTATAAATTTGGCCTTAAGGTTAGGTTAGGTTACATCACTAAATCATAGAGAAATTATTTTATTCGTCCAAATAGAATTTTCCTTCACCCTAACGAATAAAAAATGGTCTGATTTTTATGACATTTTATGACAATATTCTTTTTTAGTTTTGGTGAAATACTTATTATGTACAAATATTTTTCCACTTGATAATTACAAAAAAACACAAAATATAAACAACAAAATTAATGCAATATTTTTGCCGATAGAATATCCAAAGATTAAACATAATAAAATATCGTCGTCCTAATTGTGAATTAACGTATCTCGTATTATCTAAAATCTCATCTCTAATAAAAAATGGTTCATCGAGAAAAACTCTGTCTGAATTTTTCCACCTGCGTTGATTCACCGTTAGGACGGATATGTCTCCTAAGAGTCAATTAACGTTGGTGCGGGAATTCGGCTTCAGTTTCTCAAGACGAACATTTTGGTATCAGCAATGAGATTTTGAAAAATTTTAGATACGTTAATTCATAGTTAGGACGAAGATATGTATAAACTCATAAGAAATTAAATTATATTTGATAAAAAAATTTACAAAAGATTCCTTAAAACAAGAAATTAAAAAAATTATATTTCTAAAAACAGAAAAAAAACAAACAAAACAATTCGGCCCTTCGACCCATTCGGCCCTTTGACCCATTCGGCCCTTCGACCCATTCGGCCCTTCGCCATTCGGCCCTTTGACCCATTCGGCCCTTCGACACATTCGGCCCTTCGACATTCGGCCCTTCGACCCATTCGGCCCTTCGACCCATTCGGCCCTTCGACCCATTCAGCCCTTCGACATTCGGCCCTTCGACACTCGGCCCTTCGACATTCGGCCCTTTGAAATTCGGCCCTTTGTCCTCATTCCAAAACCCATTGTTCCCTTTCTTTCATACGGGTATCCGTCACCCGGGTACCACGTTATAGACTAGAGTATGTTGATTTTCTTGTAGACACAAGAGTTAAGCAGCTGCTTAATAGAAAAATCTTAGAACTACAGCACTATATAGAGTCCAAAAGAAATTATTCATTTAATTTTGTAACCTTGTCAGGATTTAATTTTAGGAATTTAATTTTAGAGTTGCTAGCAAAAATGCAAGAAACGTGATAAGAATTGTAAATGATTCAGTTCAATTATGATTTTTTCGCAGGAACTGTAGAAGTTTACTGTATCATTAACTTCTGCTAGAAAAGCGGTAGCATTGAGACTCAAGGACTTCGAGAGGACAGTCCCACTCCCGTATATTCCCACCCGTGTCTCGTCTACCGTTTTGATTTTTCTCTTGCGATTTGCTGGGAATATAAAGTCGCCTGTAGGCCACCCAGCTTTACTACAGGAAGGCTAAATAAAACTGGAGGGTGCCTGGTATCCAGAGTTCGCATATTTGGACTGATTAACCTATCAGCCATTCATCCATCGGCATATGCTGTTCCACTTTAGATTAGGGTTTTTTGTCAAGGTTTTCTCCTTTAGCGCCGTATTTTATCCTGTCCCAAAAGGCCACATTCTGCGTAATGGTTCCAGTTACCAGTGGTTGCCGCGAGGAGGTAGTACATACACTTGCGAATTGTGATCAGGTCACCCCTTGCACAATTGTACCCATCACGCAGCTGCCTAATACATGACCAGAACAGCTTAAGTGATGTGCACCCTACTGGAAGGTTACGGAACTGGTAGATTAATCTACCAACTTTGGTTCCCCCTCCAATACACGCCAAACCACCATTTTTTTTCAAGACTATAGTCTATGCTTCACAGGATCATTTTTGTATGTGTACAGTAGTTCGAACTTTTTGTTGAGGAATAAATAAATTAATTTGGCGCAAACGAATCTGGCCACCGTAGTTGAAACACAAACAAAATTAATTTTGATGTCAAACATAAAATGTCCAAAAAAAAAATAAATTAAATTATTTTCTGCTATAATTGCTCGATTAGCTGCTAGAAAAAATTGAGCTACGACTTTTTTGACGTTTCATGTTTTTAACATGACTATGTTGTATAAACGCACTCATACATAATTCTATATATGAGCCGTTTATTTTGAAAGTGGGGCAAGTCCACATTTTGTTGAAACGAGAAAATAAAGGAGTAGAGAAACAATAAATGCAAAAATATACGGGATTTTGAATTTTCTTATTTTTTTAACAAGTATTAGGGATTCTTTTTTTTTATTTTGAGTATAAATTGTTCACCGTTAGAAAGATTATACTTTTATTTGTCTATTATTATCATTAACTTAAATTTTTTGAAAAATGGACTTGCACCACTTTCAAAATTAACGGCTCATATATATATATATATATATATATATCTATATATTTTTCTCTCATTTCTCTCTAAGTGATTGTCATAATACCATAATCAGATCGGGATTTGAACCTGGTACCTCCCCCGATCAAAAGGCAGTAACTTTAATCATTGTGTCATTTGGTCGGTGACTAATTCTCTTATACCCTTTTACAAAATTCTCCTCACTTCAATAAAAACCTTCCAACCAGAGAAAACTCTGCATAAGAAAGTTCTCCTTGATGTTCCCTCACCAGTTAAATAACACAAAATAGTTGGTTCGTGGAACATTTCTGATCGACGACAACGCTCAAGCAATTTCGCCGAAGATTAAGGATATGCTCATGAAAATCATAATAAGCATTTTACATTTGAATGTTGGTACTCATTTTATAGATTAGTTCAATACCTGTATCTGCCATAATTACATATTTTGCAATATTCTCTTATTTTCAACGTTGTTTAATTTGTATGGAAATCAGTTTTTTTCACAAAATATGATTTTTCAAATTTAAAGTAATGTATTGCCCAAACAAGGCCTCGTACATCTACAAACTTATATTCAGTCGAAAGGTTGAACCTTTCTAATGGTCTACCGAATTTTTTATGGAGCGGTAGCCTTCTACAGGTAAAAACATTTTAGTACATTCATTTCGATGGAAATCCTGCTCTTAACGGTACTTTCTTGGATTTCTAAGATGGAGAAACCAAACTTATCTTTAGTCCGTGACCATTAAACTAAAAAAATTGAAAATGCAAAAACAGATCCACCTTCACTGCCGTATAACACGACAAAATATGTGTCCGATTTCTTTGTATCGAGCACAGTGGTGAGGTCACTACGAAAAATGGAATAAGTCATAGTTTGTGTTGGATGTCTCTTTTCCTAGTGCAGTAAATTTACTAGCTCATTCTTGACCTAAAACTAAATCAAAAATGCCTTGGTTACTTTTTCCCATTTCTATCCGGGGTTGAAATAATCGTGGCTTTACTGTATAAATATAGACATTTTGAATTTTATTTTTTTATAACTTTTTTTCAAAATGAATTAAATAAACTTTGTCTCAACGAATAAGATCCTCGAACGAATTATGCTCGTTAAGTCGTTAACCAAGGTATCACTGTATATGAAGGAACATAATAAAATTTTGTTTTTCAAATTTTAATAATATTTCTCGTTCACTAAAAAACTCGATGCTTAAATTTTATACAGAAGCATTCATCGTTTATTTGATTCATTTGGTATAATGGGTGGGTAATTCAAAATGCCCATATTTTACAGTAAACATGATTATCTCAACCCCGTATAGATATGGGAAGCCATTGAGCCATTTTCGACAGTTGTGGGTTTAGAATGATCTACTGAATTGGCCGCACTAGGTTCGGGGACACCCTGCATATATGAGCTACTAAATTTGAAATATTTATGTCTACGTAATTATTATGAAATTTATTATCTCTCAACGTGTCAATTTTTTGAAATAAATAATGATAATTCAGGTTTCTTTTCAATATTTTATAACCTTATAAATAAGCAAATTCAAATAATTTAAAACAATCAAAAACTAATTTCGTTGAGCATTTTTCTGCCATAACCAAATTGAGAAATAAAATAAAAATGTCCATCATAGTCATACTTGCGCCCAATATCAATCAACTCATTTCATTCATACACTGGTCCCGTTCATGATAGTCTAGCTGCACCGACCAAGCCCATCATCGCCATCTTATTTCCAGCAGAGAATTCCTACATTCCAAGTAACACAGACCGTCTCACACATCGCACCATTCAATTTGCCTTCAGTAAAGTTCCACCCTTATTTCTAAAATCAAACCAATTTATGAATTAAAAAAGTAATATCCGTTTTGCAGATTTAAAATCATTTTGATTTTGCATTTTCTACTAATTTCTCACAGCTGTTACACAGCTAAAGATTTAAGGGTTGGCAATTTACTACATTTGCATGTGTTAGTGATGAAAATGAAAGAAAATCTAATAATGTAAATTATTTAAAAGTTCTCGAATAGACTAATCCCCAATACTGATGTGGAAGGGTTACATAATGCAGATTAACGATTGATTGGCTTTAAATTTTATTATTTTTCGCTCTAAGAATTGATGGCGAATTTAGGGAAATCAAACCTGGTTAAGGTTATTTAGATTATTCGATTAATTTTATTAAATGATGTTTTGGTTAATCGATTTGAAATCAACCAAACTTCATTGCACTCGATTCATAGGCAAATTCTTCAGCCTGTTATCGACCTTTCTTAAGTCGTTAGAAAGGATCGCCGACTATGGTATCTAAATTACTATGGTATCTAAACTACTCGAGTATTAAAAAAATACACAAATACGTTTAAACCTGTTAAAATATGCCGGTTTCGATATTTTATATGTGGCAGTGGAAAGTTTCATGCGTTTTTAAATGATTTAAGTGCCTCATCGTGATGCTCCACCGTGTTTTCTTATTATAATATTCTAAATTTGGTCACTAAAAGCGATTCTAACAGTTGGATTTATCAGATAAACCGGTTTTATTATTAATTATAATTATCACTAAAAGTGGTTATTTCATAGAATCTAGCCCTGGTCCTAGATCGTTGGATTAATAAGCTACACATTTTGATTCCTATTTCTCTTGCTTTTTACAAATAGCGATTCTATACAAATGATTTGTTGTAGTATTCTTTTTCGTAGTATAAAATTTGGGAAATGGCTTATTATTATTTACAAATATTTTTTGTTCTGTTCATAAATTCTTGGTTGATAAAATTCAAATAATTCCTATTAATTAGATACTATAACTTGAAAGAAACTAAAGGCCCAAAACAATATCCTCAGAAAGAAACGTTATCGAAATTAATTCATTTTTAAAATTTGAATTAAATCCGCGCATAATTAATTTATTTGTTTGCGGGGAATTAATTCATTTTTAATTATTAATCAGATCCGTCGAGAAATTAACTAATAATAATAAGGTAAATTCATTTCAATTGTACTGTTGAATTACAAGTTTTTTAGTGCTTTTTCATGAAGGTGTAAAGTAAGTGTAACATTTCACTATTGTTTCAAGACTTTGTTTCAATCTTTGTAATTCAATAAGTTGTTTAGTACTTTTTTATAAAGGTGGAAAGTTTGTTAAACTTTTCAATTTCATTTGAAGACGTTAGATTTGCTATGAAAATTAAAAAACAAAAATTTCATCTCAATATTTTGTAATCCAATAAGAGTTTGCCGCCTCGGTGACACAGTTGCTAGCATGCTTGCTTTAAGCTCCGGAGGTCCCAAATTCGATTCCCGGTGGGTGATGAAAAAATCACTGCTGGTTAATGAGAAGGATCAATGAATTAATCACTCATTATCCGTTAAAAAAATGATTACGAAATTTCTTCATGAAGCGGCCAAATTGGGATGTAGCGCCAGCGAAAAAAAAATAAGAGTTTTAGTTCTTTTTCAAGAAGATTGTGTGATATTTTAATCCAAGTTTATTTCAAAATGTTACATTCCTTCCATCTTCAATGACAATATTTGTATTTCAACCATCTAATTTTGGTGGCGGAATAAATTCATATTCATCGGCGAAGTTTAATTCATGTGGAAATTAATAGTTTCGCCGATAAATTTAAATTTATTTCACATCGATTTAATTCTTTTTCAATATGAATTAAAACCGCGACATTCAACTTTTAAAAACTGAATTAAATACGCACGAAATTATTTCATTCTAAAAAATTAGATATCGCAGATTTAAATCATATTGATAATTTCGCCATGCAAAGATGTAAATTCCTGCAGAGTTATTTCGTGTCCCTGAATCAAATTAACCGGGTAATCGATCAAATTAACTGAGTAGTCGATTATTTGAAAAAGGACCAGTACTCTATTCGAGGACTCGGGGTACTCAACAATCGGTATTGAGGGTATTCAAATTGGTATTCTCTTATAGAGTACGGGTAACTCCCGCAAAACGGCTATACATTTACCTGTCATTAGGATTGAAAGACCCATTTATATGAGAGAGTTTCTTGTGGATACTTTCCCGTATATGACGTTGCCTTTGATAACTCTTCGTTTTTGACGATAAATAATACTTGTAGCAAATTTGGTATTGCTTACACCGTTGTTAAAAAATTGAAACTATGCTTAAATTTCCCATTGGTGGCCGAGCTGGACAACTCATCAATTTCGGTTAAAATTGCCAAAGGTTGGCCACAGGAAGCTGTAGCCTTTCCCCTGCTAGCCTTTTAGTCATAAACAATCTACTTTTGAGACTGCAATATTAAGGCTTTACCGCACAGTGTTATGCTGATGAATTCGTTATGTATTTGTTGCTGCAAGCGCCTGAATGTGTTATCTTCATTAATGCAAATCGCATTAAATATTGTGAAGCGTGGTGTATTGATACACATACATGACATACTTACATGCCAACCGGCCTAAAACTGATTTAATTCTCTCTCTTTTTGGAAGATCGATTAGCAAGTCACATTTAGGTATTTCCTTAGATAGCAAACTATCCTGAAAATATAATCTGGAATATAAAATTCAAAACGCTTCCGTCAAGACATATTCATATAATAATTTTAAAACGTTTTTCAACCACAAAATAATTAAAAATATAAATTAGTTAAAATTAAAATTTGTTTTATTAATTCGTGTAGTTTTACAAGGCGTTGTGCTCTACGTCTACATCATACCTACATTTGTCATTATAATGGAAACTATGGAGGTTCTAAACAACAACTGTTTGGATACCACCATCTTATGGCATTGTAGAAGAGCCTTTGGGAAAGCTTGTGGCTTGATTCCCAAAATGTTATGTTTTTTATCTAAAAAACGCTGGTACTTCGGTTGTTATCGTACGTAGCCTTAGTACGGTGGACAGGGGTTAAATTAAAAACTTCAATTATTAATTATATTGGTTTACAAAATATTGTGTAATATGTCCTCAACTCCACTTCTTGCTATGGAATCCATTCTGTTCTTACATCAGTTGCACTCTTTCATTCTAGCTGGCACTTGGTTAACATCATTCGGTCTACAACCCAACCACTTGTGCTTTTATAATAAAATTATATTAAGAAAACGATCAAGAATATGCCGCGTAGTGAAACACTTTTTTAGCGGGCCTAATTCTAGGGTTACTAAGTTTATTTTATCTTTAAAAAGAGACCAGTGTTTTGGTCGCCATATTACTGGTCACGGCCATTTTAAGGTTCATCTGAATCATTTGGGTCTAACGCAGAACACTTTATGCAAAAATTATCTCAAAGATGACGATCACCGTATTCACTTTGTATGCAGTTCCCCGGCCTTCAAGTGTTTAATTCCAGTTCTCTTTATATTGAGCAGTTTTCTTCCTTGCTTTGGTTTAAACTTCTTCAGTTTATTAAGTCTGCAGCTCGCATTTGCGATTTAGGATAGATTCCCCGGTTTGCACTATAGGCCCTTTTTGATTCTAGAATTTAGAAGAGTTAATCGAGATTTCGGGAATATTTGTGATTTTTTAGAATAGTGAGATTATCGAGTTCGTGGCCTTAAGTTGCAAACAGTGTTGAGATTCCGAGAATATAGAGGCTACGATGCACAATTCATTACTAATTCGGTTGTAGCGCCCCTTTCTTGTATACAACGGGGATTTAAATAACTAGAAAATAATAAAAAATGGAGATTTTAATTAAAGAATTTTCTTTCTGACTAGTGAGTGATGAATTCTGCATCGCTTGCGCAGAATAAATTCTTTAAATTCGTGATTATTGGAATTTTGCTTGGCAATAATGTTACAGACATCGGGCGGGTATTTGGATTGGCGCGCTTAAATTAAGTTTAGCTAACCCGAGATGAATTTTAATTTAAATTTAACCATACATTATATTTGTATGAGTTTTTCAATATTTTATCTTTTTTTGGATAACAAATTTTCACAATAAACCAGTTAGTATAGCAGCAACAAAATATTTTTGAAAACGTCAGCTTAATTTTAGTTAAATATTTATCCAGTGCAAATTATTTTAATTGTAAACCCGAAATTAAAAGTTAGGCTTGTTTAATCTATATGTTTAAAGAGTATGGGGGCTTGAGTTTATTCGAGATTTATGTGGTGTTAAGTTAAGAGGCAATGTGGCATTGATATTATTTGAGAATTAATTGACTTAGAGATTTTTTAAAATTATCCAAAATTTATTCTCAGGGTATAATGAGATTATTCGAGATTTTCGATATTATTAAGTTAAGCTTGTTCGAATTAAGCTTATTGATGAGATTTTTGAAGAGTATATTGAGTTTTATTTAATGTGTTTACTCAAGTTTTTCGAGATTATTTGTTGATTTGTTTGATGTTACAAATTATTCAAAATAGTCAAAGATTTTTCGAGATTATTCGAGCTTAGTTGAATGCGAATTTGTTTTCTTAAAGCTTTGTAAAAATAAAAAAGAAAGATTTACATTTCAAGAGTATAGTAAATTTGGCAACAATCTAAAAATAAACAGTGCATTGCAAATGTTTGATCAGAAATACTAACAACGTTTAAATTAAAGTTTTTTAATCAAACTTGAAACCATTTAAAAATAAATTTGAAGCTTAGTTTAGTTTAGCTGATTTTTAATAAGATTGTTGCATTCTCCCTGATCTGTTATGTTAATGTTTTAGGCTTGAGCTAAACGAGGTCAAGGGTTGTCCAAGATTTTACCCTACCAAAAGATTCCAAAAGAGGTTTTTGACGAAGAAAAATATCACCAGCTTTGTTATCTCTTGTAAAATCAAATTCTTTTTCGCCCGGCACAATGTATACTCGTACGTATACAATCTTGACAATCTGCAAAACAACATCGATAAAAATTAAATGTGTTGATAACGAAAACAAATATTTCGATTCAAAACAAATTCGATTAAAATTAAAAATAAATACATTTGTAAAAACTATGTACACAATAAAAATACAAAAAAAAAGAAAGTTCTTCGATTTTTTTGTTCTAAAGCGACCAGACAGCGACACAACTGCGATGTGACTCATTTAGAATTTTATTTTGCTGAAATGAAAAACTATACAGAAAATGTATACATTTACCGTTATATTCATGTAGTAAATTAAAATTAGCTTGGTTTTTCACATTTGTTATAAATTTATAATATGTACAGTAGTGTGTAGGATTTGTCAGATTTTTCTACATTGATTAACATGTTTAAAGTTGAACTTAGGTCAACAACTTTTTTAAAATCTAAAGAATTTTTGTGTGTATGTGTGGAGGAATATTGGACAAAAAATTTGGGTATTAAAAAGTAATAATTCATGTCAGTATATAAGCAATGTGTATAATATAACATAAAGGGAGACCCCTGTCACATAAAATAAAGTAATGAATATAAAGCTGGCACGGGTTCATCATAATGATATATTCTAATGGCCGATATAAAATGATTTAATTTGAAAAGTTTTTTATTTTTAACTGCATTCATAATCCTTCATTTAAAAAAAAGTTATTTTTATACATAAAATGTTGTAATAAAGAGTGTTGATTTTGTTTGTAAAATACAAAATTATTATTGTCAGACATTTGTGGAAAGGAACATAAAAATTAACGTAAACACATAAATTGTTCAATGGTATATACCATCGCCCCATTTCTGTACAAGAAAGTAATACGTGTCACAATGTCAAAACTTTGTAAATATGTAATTGAGAAAATTTTGTATCGAAATGCAAATGTTCGGATTAAAATAACAAAAAATGTCTGCATCTGATTAGAAAACCTATAAAAAAAATTCTCTTACTAACCGCCACAATATAAATAATATAAAAGGTTATAACGATATATATTTATCGACTTCTGTAACTGATTAATCGAAAAACTCGTAAATAGCAATTGACCATAATAATATAAAATAAAATACGCGGGTTAATGGAACGCAATCCTCGTAAAAATGTCCGCACGAAATAATAAAGTTGTTTTTGTTGTTGTGTGTAATTCATTACCCCGAAAAAAAAAATCACATTACACTGACCAAATTAATCATAAAAAAGGACAAAAAAAAACATAAATTTTGTTGAATGCTATTGATTTTTTTATGATTCATCCTTATATGAGGATGATTTTTTGTTGCTGTTGTACAAATTTGGAGAATATATATACGCATGCAAGTAAATTGAAATTTGGGGAGATATCATTTTTTGGAGTTCATTTTTGAAACTAATTTAATTATTGTCCTAACCATTTAAGTTACCTATATGTATTTTTAGCCCTGTGATTCGGGTATTGTCACGCATATCTTGAGACATTGTTGGTGATTGTTAAGAAGTCATATATTTGAATAGAATTTAAGTAATTAGAAATATCAGATGATAAATTTCCAAAATTTAGGATTTGAAATTAATTAAATCGAAATTTAAAAAGGTGTACCTATGACATGTATGTGAAGTTAGCCCATACTTTCATCCCAGAAAAAAAATTATTATCAAGCAACACTACAATTTCAACGTTATCCCAGCAAATAATTTTTGTTTTATTTTATAACATATTTTATTAAAGAAAATCGCATAAATTTAAATCATGTATTATACGGTAAATTATAGAAGAAAATACTAACTTTAAAAAAAAGGGCCTTAAGATTAGAATAGTACCGTGATTTGACCCTGCGATGTTTCTTTTCCGGCAAAGTTCTGGAATGTCCCTAATTAAGATGAAACTTCGCTGTTTCTTCACCAATTATGAAATTTAATAATATATTTATTAAGTTTCACTATGGCGCGCGCGGTTTAATTAGCATAAATAAACAGTATTTTTATAATCTTAGTACAATAAAAATTATGTTATACGTGGCCAACCCCTAATTTAACTTAGAATTGTAGAGGCTAACGGCTTCGGTAAGTCCCACGGGCATGCAGAAGTTCGCTGCAGGAAGTTCGATTTAGAATTGAACTTCGGGGGACGTAGGAGCCGGCATCAACAAACATGTCGCACTGCGTGCCGCACGTAGGAGCGGATTATATAGAATCTCAATATGTAAATCATCTTGATATTATTTATAGAGTTATAGATAATGCAATGTCAAATCGAATGAATTATCGGTGGTTTCCGGATAAGAAACATCCCGGTCATCCCAGAGCCAAATTGCTTCCATTTATATGAAATTTCAGTATTATGCTAATTTAAATAATTATAGCGCCAATCCTGTTGAAATTATAAAACACGATTTTTGTCTTTTATATATTTCACTCGAATAAAGCATTTTATTCACCACAAAACAAATGTCAAAAAAAATAAAGCAGGGTTGCCTGCTATTACATTAGAATGAAGTTATGAGAGATGTTGTTTTTTCAACACCACCCTCACTTTAAAATTCTCAAATTCAAAAACTATTCAGATAATTTATCAAACTATCGTTAATTCAAATCTTAAAGAAATTTTAAATTTTAACCAATAAAAAATATTACATTAATTTAACAATATCCAGTAAATTAAACTTTAAGAAAAATAAACAGATTTTACTTGATTTATCTAAATTAGATCAAATATAAATCACATCTTGTTGCAAATTCATGAGTTTATTGCAAAAAAATTGCTTGTCTTTGGTGACTGCTTGCGTTAAAGCATCAGCAACCATTTCGTCAGTCGAAATATATGTACTTGATATTAATGATTGAATCCTTAACTTTTTCACGTAAAAAATGATACTTGTTATCAATATGCTTAGTCTGAACCCATCTGATTCGGCTAATTTAATTGCTCCCTGGTTGTCACAGAAAATCGTTGTCGCAGTATTGATTTCATCAAGAAAATCTGAACAAAATTGTTTCAACCATATTACTTCCTGGACCGTCGAAGCCAATGCCATATATTCGGCCTCTGTGCTTGATAACGCAACCGTTGGTTGTCTTTTGCTACTCCACGTTATTGCCCCATTGCACAACTTAAATACATAGCCTGTGCACGATCGCCGTTTATCGATGTCGGATCCCCAGTCTGAATCTGAATAACCAACCAATTCACTATCACATTCGTTTGTGATTGTTAACTTGTAATCGATAGTGCCCTTTAAATATAGAAAAATTCTTTTGACTGCCTTCCAATGAGCCAAACTATGATTCATATTAAATCGGCTGACGTCATTAACCGTAAATGCCAAATCTGGACAAGTGCCTTGAACTAAATAGAGCAATGAGCCCACAGCTTCCTGATATGGCACATTTTTGACTTCCTCGCCATTAATTTTACTCATCGGCATATTTAATGACAATTTTTGATTTGGATCAGCCGGTGTCAAAATCGGTTTGCATTCTTGCATGCCAAAACGTTTCAATATTTCTTCAGCATACGCAGATTGATCCAATTGAATTTTATTTTCGCCTTGAGTTATGCGATTCTTTAGCCGGTCCCATGTCTTTCATCTTGAACACTGTACTGAGCTTCGTCCTTCCAAAAAATAAGTATATCATCAACATAAATGGCCAAAATTAAGTGATTACCTTTGATGAAGTAAACACACGGGTCCATTTTTGATTTCTCAAGACCAAATGACTTGAATGCTGCTTCGATTTTCATGTTCCATTCTCTACCAGCTTGTTTTAGTCCGTATATTGCCCGATTTAGTCTGCACACTTGCTTGGTTCCATCATTATACTTCTCAGGTTGCTGCATATAAATTTCCTCATGAAGTTTACCCTAAAGAAAGGCAGTAACAGCATTCATCTGATGAACCTTCAACTTGTGTTTCACAGCAATTGCCATCAATACTCTAATCAATGCATACCTTACTACAGGGGAATATGTCTCTTCATAATTCAGACCATAAATCTGAGAACAACCCTTGGCAATCAATCTCGCTTTGTGTCTCACAATATTACCATCGGAATCTGTTTTCGTTTTAAAAACCCAACTCGATTTTATAGCCTTTCTGCCTGACGGTAAATCGAACAATGACCACGTTTCATTTTCCATTAATGAATTTATTTCATCCTGCATTGCATTTTTCCAATCTACTGCATCATGTCTCGACATAGCTTGATTAACCGAGACTGGATCATCTGCTTGATTGTTGATCATTGTTTTGCATGTTAGTTCAGCAACATATTTTAGATTTGGTTTTGGTGTTCTTGATGAACGGCGAACTTCACTGGATGGTGTCATTATCTGGATCGTAATCTGGATGATTATGGACCAATAACTGACATATACATAGCTGTCATCACCCGATATAGATTGTACATCTGACATTATCGTAGTCATTTCCTCTTCCAATAATGATTCGTTTTGCTCATCTGTGTCATTAACTTCACTTGCATTATCCCTCACTGAATCAACATCACTTGCATTATCCCTCACTGAATGTATTTCAGCCGGTGCTTCATAGAAAATTACATCTCTACTAACAGTTAATTTTCTTGTTGATTTATTTATGCACCGATAACCTTTATTTTCATTATCATAACCAGCAAATATCATTTTCGTTGACTTCACGTCCCATTTTTTTACGTTTTTCTTTAGGTATGTGCACCATAACAGGAGAACTAAATATTTTCAGATCACTTAAATCAACTTTAGAGCCACTCCATACTTCTTCCGGAGTTTTATCAACCAACAATGATGATACTGATCTGTTTATTATATAAACAGCCATGTTGAACGCTTCAGCCCAGTATGTAACACTTAATTTTGCATCAATTAACAAGCATTTAGACCGCTCGACTATTCTTTCTGCTGTACCATTTTGCTGTGGCGTGCAAACATTCGTCAATTGACGTTCAATACCATTTTGCCTGTATAAATTGATGAATTCACATGAACAATATTCGGTTCCATTATCAGTACGTAAAATTTTAATTTTTCTTTCACTTTGTTTTTCAATCCACGTTTTAAATTCGATGAATGTTGTAAAAATTTCCTTTTTAGACTTCAGAAAATAAACAAAACATTTTCTGCTAAAATCGTCAATGAAAATCAGAAAATATCTGGCACCACCGATTGATTTGTTTTCCATCGGCCCACATAAATCTGAGTGAATCAGATCCAGTTTATTTTTACTACGGGTTTTGCTTGATTTAAATAGTAATCGTGCATGTTTACCATATGCACACGTTTCGAAAGCTTGAATCATCGATATATCGTCTGCAAACTTTATTCCGGAAACCACACCATCTCTCATTTTACACAAGTCTTTGTGATTTATGTGACCAATCCGCTTATGCCAAACCTTAGAATTTTCTTGTTTCGCCGTCAACATACATTTTTCGACACCACCATCAATTTTGTAAATACCATCAATTGGCTTGCAATTTATCAAAGAACACATTTGATCATCATAGACGGTGCAGCCCTCACTGTTGAAAGTAATTGTATTTCCTTTTTCAATCATTTTCGATATTGATAGTAAATTCGCCGATAATTCAGGAACATATACAACTTCATCCACTTCAATATCAAAATTATTTACCTTGAGATTCACCTTGCCTTTTCCATTTACCTTCATGGTTGAATTGTTTGCTGCTGTAATTTGATTTACTGTAGACGTGACACGATTTTTATCAAATTTTCGTTTGGTGTCATGTGTATTGATGCGCCGCTATCAATAAACCAGTCACTTGATTTGTTCTTCATTCCATCATTTGATGCGAAAGCAAGAAATGCCTTCTTGAAATTTAGTTTCTTATTGACTGTTGGCTTAATTGTTTCATTTGAGTTTTAATCGGACAATCGGCTGCCTTATGGCCTTTTTCATTGCTTTTATTGCATTTGAAAGGTAAAAAACCTTGTTGTTGTTTCTTTTTCGTCTGAAAACGATTTTTGTTTTTACTCAGAAATGCACTTTGGTTCACAGCTCCACCACAGAAAAGAATGAACAGATATGGAAGTTCCATGTCAAGTATTTACATAGAAATATTCAATCTAAAAAATGTATTCCTGCTCTAATCTAACCAGTTAAGACAGGGAAAATATAATACAATAATATGTTTCGCTTCTCTTCTTTTCTGTTTTTTATACAAAGAAGAGAAGCGAAATATGTAATATTGAATTATATTGTCTCTGTCTTAACTGGTTAGATTAGAGTAGGAATATATTTTTTTGATTGAATATTTCTATGTAAATACTTGACATGGAACTTCCATATCTGTTCATTCTTTTCTGTGGCTCCACTATAATTTAAATCCAATAATTTTAACCGCAATTGATCCGGTGTCCACTCCATTTTACCACCAGCCAAACCCAGAGTGAATGAATTGAATTCTTCTGGTAAATCCAATAACATGATTCCAGTCAACCATTTGTCACCAACTGGGAAATCCAAATCCTCTAACCTGCTTTTTATATGCAATAGTTCGTCAATATACGACTGCATAGAATCATGATTTTCCAGTCTAATTGATACAAATTTATGCAATAAACCAACGCAATGTTGTGCTTCCTTGTCTTCACATGCTGTACGCAATGTATTCCCTGCGACAATTGGTGTTTCACATTTCTTCACCATTGGATAGACCGATTTTCAATATTTAAAACTAAATATGACAAAGCCTGATCACATTTTTCTTCTTTGTCTACAGCAATGGGATTTTCTTCGGTTGATGTATCATTCTTTACAATAAAATTCTTCAACTTGTGCAATGCCAGGAAATGTTTCGTAGCAAATGACCAGGAGCAGAAATCATAGTTTTCGCTGCCTTTCAGCTTTTCCAAATTACCATCCAGCTTTGACATTCTGTATCCTGCGTCTTCTTCTTTGTTATTTTTTACAAGAATTCAACAACGATTTCACGATATACAGTTCACAAATTAATTATTTTATCCTTTTGCACAAATTTAAACTATAATTGATTTTTTATTTAGCCAGATGACGCAGAATCTAAACGATTCTGGGCCCATAACCTGTTGAAATTATAAAACACGACTTTTGTCTTTTACACATTTCACTCGAATAAAGCATTTTATTCACCACAAAACAAATGTCAAAAAAATAAAGCAGGGTTAGGGTTGCCTGCTATTACATTAGAATGAAGTTATCAGAGATGTTGTTTTTTCAACAAATCTTAATATGCAAATCATCTTGATATTATTTATGGAGTTAGTTACAATGCTCAATCGAATGGCTTATCTATCGATGGTTTCCGGATAAAACATCCCGGTTATCCCAGGGTGAAATCGCTTCCATTTATATGAAATTTCAGTATTATGCTAATTTAAAAAATTATAGCGCCAATTTCAACATGCAAAGTATCTGGATATTATTTATGGATGCCAAATCGAATGGCTTATCAATGATTTTCGGAAAAGAAACATTCCAGGGTCAAATCACAGTACTACTCTAACCTTAAGGCCCTTTTCTTTAAAATTTACTATTTTCTTCTATAATTTCCAGTAAAAAACATGATTTAAATTTATGCGATATTCTTTAATAAAATATGGTATAAAATAAAACATAAATTATTTACTGGGCCACTGGGCTAGAGTAAATTATATCTCGTATGAAATAATGTTGGGCTGCTATAACGCTGAAATTGTAGTGTTGCCTGATGACAATTTTTTCTGGGATGAAAGTCTGGGCTAACTTCACAACGGTCCTATGACTGACTGAACTTTATTTAAGTTATTGAAAATTTTAGTTTAGAAATTAAGAAACTGGAAAGGATAAAACGATTTTGTAAATGTTGTTCAGCACACCATAACGCTTCTCAATTTTTACAATCATAATAGAATTTCGTGAAAAGAGCAAGAATAAAGAGTTTGTGTTATAATTTTTTTCTACTAAATTTATTAAGTATGCTTTTGTTTGTGAAAAAAACAAAACAAAGCTCACGATGCATTTATTACTCTCGGGTTGATTTAGTAGCCTAGCTACAGATTGTAATCATTACTAAATAGATAATACCATGCTAACACAATAATAGTTATTTATAGTACTAGCATAGAAAAAGAATATTGTCCATAAAGATTCTCTGTTTGTCGGTTTGCTTAGTGAGACTTCTCGTTTAATATTTCTAATAGATTGTCGGCTTTTTGCCGTTCTATAATTGGTGATTATTTTTTTTATGAAATCAAAAATGTAAATTACAAAATTGATTTCTTTACTTAAATAAATAAATAAGACTATAATCATCTATATTTTAAAGTCATCCCTAATTCCATCCATTTTGACGATAGGCCAACCCTCCAAGAAGTAAAGCATGCCTAAACCATTACTGATGCACTGTCATGATTATATTTTTTTTAGCATACCAAGGATTAGATGTCTGTGAAGTTAGCACGAAAAGTTAGCACGAAAAACGCAATGGCAACACCAATGGTTTACATCTTTAATGTTCTACTTTTAGTACAAGTCAGCACGAAAATGGTTTAAGAATTAGCTAAATAATAAAATTTTACATGACATAAAGGAACAACACAAATACATTTTTAAATATAAGTTTAAATATTTGAAAAATAAAACAGAAAAATACTTTTCAGTTTTGAAAAACATTTCATGACCCAGAATGATCCGAACCAAATAATATATTCCTTTAAAAACAGTTTTTTTTTTGTTTTAGCTAAAGCCATCCTAATATTCCAACCAGTAATTTTTTACCACAGATTTGATTTCCTCTTATAGAACATCTATTTATAATGTTACAAAGGTATTTTTAGAATTATCTAATGACCCATTCAAAATGGGTTGGTGTGGGATACTTCAAATTAAAATGTTTTCAGATGAATAATCAATAATTACTAAGGTCTTTTGAATTATTGAACCGTTAATTTGTCAACCTCAGTTGTTATTTCATTGTATAGGCCGAACATTTACCATGTTCCATGGCAAAATTCAGAAAGTTCGTATCGTCCCTCTAGTAATGAAACAGCGTATAAGAAAAATAGCAGTTTTAAAATAATTCGCATTTAAATGTTTATTGAAAATTTTTTTTGAAATAAAATCTTTTATTTTATAGAAAATTTAATTTTCTATGATATAAACGATTTTATTTTAAAAAGTTTTCTCGAAAAACATTTAAATGCGAATTATTTTAAAACTGCTATTTTTCTTATACGCTGTTTCATTACTAGAGGGACGGTATGACCCCTTCAAAGTTTCAAACGGTAACTTCATCTTTCAAACATTTCATATGAACGTTAAACTATAAGTACTAATTGCTTTTGAATTATTGAACCATTAATTTGTCAACATCAGCTGTTATTTCGTTATATAGGCCGGCCATTTACGATGTTCCGTGGCAAAATTCAGAAATTTCGTATGACCCCCTCAAAAGTTATAAACCATTTAGTATTATATTCTGGAAAAGAGCCGAGACATATTTTGGAAAAAGATTGAGAGAAGTTCTTTAAAAATATTTTGGAAAAGGAGGAATTTACTGCTCTTTCTAGTATTATTTTCTGGAAAAGAGCCGAGACATATTCTGGAAAAAAATTGAGAGAAGTTCTATAAAAATATTTTGGAAAAGGGGGAAATTTACTGCTCTTTCTAGTATTATTTTCTGGAAAAAAGCCGAGACATATTCTGGAAAAAAATTGAGAGAAGTTATATAAAAATATTTTGGAAAAGGGGAATTTACTGCTCTTTCTAGTATTATATTCCCAGATTATTATTATCGGGTCTTTTCAAACATCGTTTGAAAAAACAACATTTTAAATTGATATTATTGAAGCTAAAATTTATTTCTTTTCGTTTTTCTTAATAGTTATTTAAATTTAATGCACTAAAATTTTTAATGGTTTAGTTCCAGGATTAATTTTTAATAAATTTTTTAGTACAGTAGTACCAGATTAAACTTTTTGATAATTTCGTGCTAATTTTTCGTGCTAACTTCCTACCGGTAGAATTAGGCTCCTGGTTTGCAGGAGCAGGTAATTTATATGTGCCTTTTCCAATAGCGACGAAGTTATTAATACACTCACGAGTGAATACCTCTTGAACCACACTAGCTGGAAATATGAAACAAGAAACCAACTCAAGGTCATTCAAAATAATCTTAGAAAATGTGGGTTAAGACCTATACTTTCTAGGTTAAGACCTATACTTTTATGTGGTTGAGATTTTTCGAAATTTCAAACAAATCCTTTGACGATAATGCACTGTTTCAACCTGGCTAGTTGAATTGATAATTAGCTGGCTAGAGATGTACTGCCTGCTTAATTGTTTATTAATGATGTAGCCAAAGTACTGTTTCCAGCCTACCGTTGGTCGGAGCTTTACAAAAACAGTTAATTTGTATAGGTATGGATGTAGTTCACTACTAACTTTTGTTCACAATTAAAATTTTAATACTACAATTATGCATACTGTAATATGATATATGCAAAATTGCATATTTACAATTATATTATCTTTATATGTTTATGATCTGCTGCTTACATTATTTAACCTAATTATAATGTTATGGTGTCAGCATTTCATTATTATGTTTATGATCTTAAGTCTAAACAACCTTGTTTTGATTCCAACTTATTGCCTCTAAAAAGCCATAATTTTAACCATAATTTGTTTTGTCCCGCAAATCTGATTTTGTGATCTGAGATCCCTGAAGTTCAAGGGCCTTACCAGTTTTACACGGGCACTGTGAGAGGTAGGAAATACAAAATGTCTCAATGATATTTCGACTTATGTGATAGACATTGAGATAAGTGGTCCTCCTCCTCCCATCATTCGTAGTAATAACAATAATAATAAAACGGGTTGAAGAAGCCATTGGTGGCACGAGCTTTGTCAACATCTAGCGCCAATGATTTCGATGAGGAACAAGCTTTTCTTATCGTCCCTCTAGTAATGAAACAGCGTATAAGAAAAATAGTAGTTTTAAAATAATTCGCATTTAAATGTTTCTTTAAATTTTTTTTAAAAATAAAATCTTTTATTTCATAGAAAATTAAATTTTCTATAAAGTAAAAGATTTTATTTCAAAAAGTTTTTTCAATAAACATTTAAATGCGAATTATTTTAAAACTACTATTTTTCTTATACGCTGTTTCATTACTAGAGAGACGTTATTATTCTAAACCAAGTATATTCGATGTCTTTTAATTTCATGTACTGCATAGTTCGAATCAAATTCACAATTTTGTGGTTTTACCGACCGTTTATGCCATGACAATTATAGATTTAATTTTAAATTTTTATTTATCTAAACTAATTGATTATGTTTAGTAAACCTTTTAAATTAATAAACATTGAAAAAGTTTATTTCCGTTTAACGCAGGAGTTGATTTATACTAACACAAGACAGTATAAGAATTTAGTAGTTAAAAAAAAAATTTTACCCTCGTTAACCATCTTGATATTATATATTATGAGTAATGTCTCATCAAAATTATTTTCTTCATTACAAACTATTTTTTACGTCCTTATTAATTTTGTTAATGATTCCTAGTTGAATAAGACATGTATGTAGATTTTGACAAAATAATGTCATTTCCAATATTCTTCCATGGCAACAACCGTTAAAAATTAAATGTTAAAAGTAGCTACTCTGGTGGAAAGCAGTTTAATAGGAAGTGGAATAAAATTAATCCTATATCCATGATTCAATAAAACCAAGGTTAGCTCGAAATATGTAAACAAATGGCCATCTTTTTTTTTTGACGTCACTCAATTCTCAATACGTATATAAATTACAACAACAAATAAAAAAACAAAAAGTAAAAAAGAATTGCATGACGTCCCGAACACGTGTTTTGAAAAATCGGGCTAACCTGGGATTTATAGAATCATGTCATATACCTACAAAAACTGAATATAAAATTATTCTGAATGGAATGAAATGTATAGAGAATGTCAAATCACCAAAAACACACAAAAATGATTCAATTAAGTATAAAACGATTCCAGATATTTTTTTTTATAGACTTGAGGGGTGTTTAAATTTGACTACCAGAGGCTAATTATCCAAAAAAACACCTGCTTAGTATAAAACAATACATGAAATTCATTAGCATGTGTTTTAAGATGTTTTGACCCGTTTGCTCAAACTTTTTTTAATATAATCCCAAAATCAAGCAATGTTCGCCTAAGAAACGCATAACATTCAAACAAAGTTGGCATTACCTGCTTATATTCTTTTTTCTTTTAACTAATCTCCAATAATCGAATAAAATTGTTTTTAAGTGGTTCTAAGACGCACAGTTTTCTGAGCAGCGTTAAATAGCTCCCCACCACCATCCACCCATTGCATTTCGACAACGCCTGTTTATTATTGTAGGTGACTTTTACTCGGCCGATATTCGGTAAGTTTTATTTGGTTCTCAGATAGTCAAAAAATTGAATGTTGCCGATTCACCCTCACTCTGACCCTACACAGAGCTTGCGCCTCGGATACCGTTTTTTATTATCTCTTTGTACAGGGCAGTGATATTTACAAATAGCATGTGGTTCTCAAAAAAGCACCAACTAAATTCATAGCTTTCAAATCAAAAGGGAAATTCCATTTTGTGAAAATGACTGCCAGATTTTGTTTCAAGTTTTTAGCGCTAAAAATTTCAAATTTTGTTTAGTTATATTTTAATTAATATTTCAAAAATTGCATCAACATGAAGAATGAGAAGGATATAACTGTCGTCAGTTCGTCACCAAAAAGTGATATGCATAGTACCTAAATAATGCCCTGGGCAGACGCAGTGCTGAAGTTTCCAGATTTATCCAAAAAATTAAAAATCAATAGATAGGTTCACACCCCTGATTTATAATCATCTGTTCAGTTTTCTACGATATTGTGGTATGTTATGTATTAGTCATCACATCTCACAGTCGAGAATGAATAATTCAGTTAAACAAGTAAGAAAATTTCAAGAGAAGATGATTGAAAAAAAAAATACACAACACAAATATCTATAAATTTCCTCATTACTGAAGTGTACTTCAACCAAAATGCGTACCAGTGTGTCATCGTCGCGTCGTCTACTTAAATATATTAGTTAATCAAATACTACTTTTTAATTACGAATATAAAAAAAATGTATACAACAACAAAACGGATTATGGATCGATTGCAGACGTTGTGGCGACATGCTTATTAGTTTTTCTCCTCAAAAAGAAAAAAAAAAAAAAAAAAAAAACATTTTCTCATTTTGCCATGGAAAAGTATTACATGCTTATTATATTGATTTACAATATGAACGTCGTATACACATGTACACAACGCGAGAGAGAAGGTTAAAGCATTTTTCTTTTTTGTCTATGTATTGTGTTGTTTTCCCAACTCAAGTTGGAAATTTTTATTGTGTTTGTGTACGTATGTAGCTATATATTCAAATTTTTTAACAAAAAAATTACTTACGTATTACAAGAACAGAACTTTTTGAAAATATATCGCGTTTTATATATGTATGTGTACAGTAACTACTCACACACAATAGTTCTGTGCCGTTTATTTTGTGTTATTTCTGGTTTTTAGTTTTAGTTTTGATTTGTAATTTATACTTTGTGTATTGGAATTTTGTCAAACAGAAAAAAAAAATTTTTTCTTCAGTGAAATAATTATTTAATATTAGAGTGACAATTGAAAAATAATTAAAATGCGTGTGGAAAATTATTAAAAAAAAAAAAAAAAAATTGAAGAAAAATTACGAGTTGTGTCAGTATTGTGTATTGTGAGTCTGCATGTATTTGGTGGTGGATATTTATCCAATTTGGATTTTCTATTATTATTATTATTTTGCCAGTGTGTTGTTGTGCAAGGAAAATTTGAAAACTTAAAAGTTTTATACGTTATAATACCAAAGTTAAGTTTTTGTAGGTATGGTAAATTTATAAAAAAATTTTACAATGACTCATAGATATATAAAATAAGAAGTAGCAAGGGATGTGTGTTGTATATAAAATACATTTTCTAGATACAATTTCCATATTATATACATTTAATAGCATTTTCCTGTCTCTCTCGCAGTGCTTTTTCTCCCGTATAATAATAATGTGCGCTTATATAAAACTCTCCCAAAATTAAACTTTGCCATTTTCATCTCTATATAGACAATCAAATATTTAGTTTACAAAAAGTTTCTTTGTCAAGTACATAAATTTGTAAACTTTTATAAATGCATATTGGGCTTTTTTATATTTAAATAATAATTAAATAATTCTAAATAATAATAATAATAATTAAATTGTGATGATTTCAATTAATAATTTTAAGTACTACTAATATATAAAAATAAATTAATTTCTTCTTAATTAAATACATAAATATTTTTTTTACCCGAAACTAGTGTATGACTAATACTATAATAGAATAGTTGTGCGACTCGAAAAATTTTTTAAATTAAAAAAAACAATTAACAAATTATTTTTATATTAAAATAAAATTTTGTGGTGATTTTTAAATTAAAATTTGTATCAAAGTGGCGCCCCTTAATAAATATTCCGTTGAATATTCAACAATTTTGATTCTAATGTGCCTGGTGTACAATTCAATGAATCATTTGATATTGAAATTTTTTTTACGTTTACATATTGTGACAGCAACAATGCTTATAAATTCAAAAGGTGGCGGTGGATATTCATCAACGCTAATAGGATATAAGAAAACTAAATATTTAATAGGTTAATTAATTTTTCATATTTATTTAATTTTAAACGTTTTATTCTGTGATTGTTAATTTTTGTATATTTACTTAAGTTGATTATTTAATTGTTGTTGTTTTCTCGTTCTCATTTTCGGTTTTTCTATAGTGTAATGCGTAGTTCATTGTGTTAAATCGATACCGGGAGTTATAGCGTGGAAATGCAGCAATTTTGGTTTTCAAAAAATTATTGTAAATTTCCTTTTAAAATATTGGTATGGGACTAATTTGCTTGGCCACAAAGTGTGAAATTTAAACTCAATATTAAAAATAAAATTCTGTAGACTGAACTTCCAGTCCCTTATAACCCCCTGTTATAATTACTTTCGTTTACGGATTAGCGATAAGCGTTAACCAAACCAAAACACTTCAGTCAAAAAAATTTAAGGTGCTCAGTGGTTTTAGTTTGAAATACCTGTCTGTAGAAGGTCGTTTAAACAAGAAAACTAAACATTCATTTTCGATTTTTGACTGAAAAGGATATTTTTCAAATGAAATTCCAAGCAAAATCGTATAATCTGCCAGCAAATATTTTTGTCCGGGTTTAATTTCTTGCGTCTTAAAGAATTCACTAAACGTGTGTAAACAATAATTATTTTTAAAATGTTAATGTGTGCGAGATTTGTTGAACCGCCCCTCTTAATTTTAGAGAAAAGAAGAAATTGGTTGTGATTTATCAAAATGGGTCTAGTGAATTGTTCGTGTTTAGTCGCAATATGGTATTTACGCCATTTGTAAAATTTTACAGGAATGTAATTTTAAGTTTAACCCTTTGGGTCATGAATATTAACCAGCTAATGAAAAAATGAATTTGGGATATGAAAGAAAAAAAATAACGGAGCCCTGAAAAAAATAACGGGGCTCCTCAGGATGTTCCGACTTCGGAAGAAATTGTCACAAACGGTGAAAAACTTAACCAAGTAATTATTTCAATATACAAAATAATAAAGAATAATATCAAAATTAATTCACTATTCAGACTTTAGAATTCAAGTACAGTCTTAGGTTTTAGAAATACCACAAAATTATTAGGAAGCCTTATATCCGGTGAAAATCTGCAAAGTAGTACCTATCTCGATTAAGGCATAAATGGACTGTGCACTTTTTACAATAAAAATGGGATTTATATTTACACCCTAGCTATTTGCATCTAGTGCCCTCTGGTTTTTAGTCATGCTGAGGCAGATGATCTACATGGGCTTATTTTTAATCGTCAAGCGGTCGTACTTCACTGCGATTTCGCTTCATTGGCTGGAAAATTTCCTCGGTGTTTGATTGCAGCCCACGTCGTACTTATGGCATAGTCCACGTTTCAATAAGAGTTCATGCCAAACATATTCTAAAATTTAGTAAATCCATATTTTTGGTTGCATGGACATTATTTAATTTACATTGTTTCTTATATTCTATCCAACTGGAAACCACGGCCAAATCCACAAAATGAAATATTATTATTTCAATGTCCATTTCTTCGACTTTAAAAATATACGATAATAACTCATTAGCTGATCTACTAGATCTACTCCTCCCATATTTTGATCTACTGGCATGTGGGATTACTTGATTTATCCCATCTTTTTATACCAATACCCATAAAATTTGATATCAAATGAACCAGTTTATTGTCATTCCATCTAACCATGACCACCTTATCATCTACACTCTGAACCTCCTCGCAAAATCCTCTGGTTTTTTTTCATCTCCTTTATTTTCAAGAAACGGAGAATTTGCAAATCGGTTGACTGGCGCTGTTTCTGTGGCGTTTATTTTTTTGATCAAGAATTTCGATCAACGCGTAGGACGAAAAATAATTGTCGAAAAACAAACTGTGCCCAATATTTGTAATACAGTTGCATAAATGCAACACAATTGCGGCGCCAAACCTGAGCTTTTTAATATTACTCTCTGGGAGATTGGTTGATGATCCTTGATAAATTAAGAAGTCATATGAGAGCACTTTTCCCCACAACATAAAAATTGCATACCTCAGGGACACGGTTTCCCATTCACGTATTGTTTAATAGGCCTAATTTGTTCGTCGATAGAAGAAGCTCACAGTCATAGTGTCCAGCCGTAATCTTCATCTATTAACCACCAAGAAAGTCTTGTTGAAGAACTAGAAGAAAAACATGAATTCGAAAAATATCTAGATGACCATAAGAAATCGAAACGACTTCGAATTTCAAAAATTATGGATTCAATTTTTTTATGGCTTAGAGAAAGTGGTAAAAATCAACCTACATTTTTGTTTTGTTTGAATTATGTTCTAATGATGAAAGAATTTAAGTCAATTTTTAATACATCGGAGTCAGAGTCGAAGAATTATTTTATCGTCTCCGCAGCTCTAACGGAAACATTAATTCGCTATACATATTGTAATTTCGTTGCAATAAATTTATGAAAATGTAAAATTTTCTTAGTTTACTTCCTTAGTACTGTTCCGTATCAAAATTTGCATTTTGGTGAATGAAAATTTCTGTATTTCAATTTCTAATAATTTGTAACATACAATGAATTTAAAATTAAACAAAATAATTTTTGTTGGATGTCCTCCACTGAACTTTTTAAATGGTGGCAAGCCCATAAATTACGAAACAAAGAAACTGTTGAAGCAGCAAACTATTTGAAGCAACATTTTTTCCACTACACCATACGGCTACGATGAATTTCGAGCCTGCATAATTTCATTTGAAGATTTTTTTTTATACAGAGTGAGTTTTTTAAAATGCCAGGCTTTTATCTCGAGAACGGTGCTAGATAGGAGAAAATTACTTTAAATGAAATTTGTTAAGGGTCGAGGGTACATCAGATGGTGCCTTTAATTCGACCTTGACTACGACTTTCAAGGTCATTTGATGGTCAAATTGATTGTTTTAAATGAAAAGCCCTATTTTTGGACCTCTGATTCGAAAAGGGCGCAAAATTTTAAGTTCAGATAGGAAGTTTATTCTCTTCTTTTGAATGACTTTCAGATGTTAGTACAAGGACAAACTACTAAATAATATGAAATAATCAGCAAATAATGAATTTTAATGGGGAATAACTTAATTTAAATTTGTTGGCACCATGACCAAAGTTACCAAGTTAGTATTGTGTTAGTATATTCCCCATTAACATTCATTATTTGCAGATCATTTCAAATTATTTAATAATTTGTCCTTGAACTAACACCTGAAAGTCATTCAAAGGAAGAACCTAAAATGCCTATCTGAACGTAAAATTTTGCATTTTTTGAATCTGGGGTCCAAAAGGGATTTATATTTAAAAAATCCAATTTGACGTTCAAATACCTTGAAGGTCGTAGTCAAGGTTGAATTGAAGGTTGCCATCCGATGTCAACCTCGACCCTTAACAAATTTCATTATGAGTAATTTTCTCCTATCTAGCACCGTACGCCTGGCATTTTTTAAAAAACTCACTCTATATAAAGAAAAATCTTCAAATGAAATTATGCAGGCTCGAAATTCATCGTAGCCATATCGATCGTGTTGTGGACTTTTTAGCTTAAAACTAAATGAATTTTCAGAAAAATGGAGTCTCCAGACCACTTAAAAATCCGCCCTAATCGACATACTCTTAATTGTTGTTTTGGGTGTTGAAATCCATATTGAAACAACGTATTTGACTTTCGGGAATCGTTCACTTCGGTTGTTATTTACCGCACAAACGTAGGTATCCTCTACGAAATAAAATTCCATTGCACACCAACAGATGGACGAAATTATAAACGATAAAAAGGTTTTTATTTAAATTAATTTATGAACTTTTGTTGTGTTTTTTTGGTATTTTTACTGGGACCCTGTGTTAAATATCCAGCCAATTTTAAACTTACTCCTTATTGGATGTGACACCCGATCACCATAATTTAAATTATTTATTATATTGTAGTTTTCAGTGCCGACACTATTTGGGCTTTAACCGGTGCCGCATTATCGATGAGATCCATTCGGATTTCCACCAATACCAATAGATATGGTTTTAAATTAGATTCTAAGCATGAAAGAAACATTTTTTTAAAAAAAAGTCATATGATATGTCATGCTACAAAACATTTGTAAAGATTTTGCTACTTACGTGTTAAGTCTAGTATGCTGTCAAGTGAAATGAAATTTTCACTGGTCTCCATAAAAAGGAAGATAAATGTCACGTGAAAATTTAGTTTGACGAGTTTCGTAAATATTTCAACTTCATGTTGTCTATGAAAATATATTTTAGACAATAAAATTCACTTCGATAGTTGATTATCCTCAAAATTCAAAAACAAATAAAATTGTCAAAATTTTTCATCACGTTTATCGTCTAGGAAGATAAAAATGAAGTGAAAAATGTGTAGAGGTAAAATAGAGACGAATTCGCTTATGTCTTTTTATATGATACATTTTAATTCATTTCAGCAGCGTACCGGGCTTCAGAATTTTAATAATTGGCTAAGTGTTTCACAAACGATTGCGATCAGCTGTTTATTATTTTTCATACATTTTTTACTCGGTTTGTGCAATGGCAGCGACACATATTTTGCTACTCGATAATTGATGTAATACAGTAAGTGTACTCTTTGGTTGGACCGCCATTTGGCGGATAAATTTAGGAATAGGTCCGAGCATGGGTATTGAATCCGCAAGGCTCGATTGAGTGTTTAATAAAGCGACTATTCTCGAAGTGCAAAATATTCTCCACCACGAAATCGAATAAATCCGAGAGAAACTGTTTGGGTTCGCGTAGAGTTCATCCCTGATTTGACACGTAAAGTCGTAGGTATACACCAGAGCAATAATTTCACTTGTTGTTATGTCTTGAAGTGTTTCCGGTACTTTCCACAACAACTGTAGATTTTCTTTTTGAAGTGCGTAGAATTTGTCAGTCAACGTGGGCACCGTATCCGAAACGTTTGTTTGCATGTTATATTTCGTACATTTGAACCGAAATTTATGTATTATCGATCGCGACGAATACATCAGGCAAAAATTTCGATACAGTTATCCTAACTTAACGCCCGCACAATGTGGGCTAATAGATCAGCACACGTTTCTCGGATCTGTGGATTGTTTGAATTATACAGTAAAGATCGAGAAGATAGATTACTGCACTTTTAGAATGTGCCTCCTCCACCATACGCTGAATATTGATCAGCCCGGATCAAGTGTCGAGCACACGAAGTTTTAATTCGGTCAAATCCCTGTCCTTAAGCGTGACGAGATAATAACCAAGCAGTTCGCGCCCCTCAATTTCATTAACACAAGCCTTATTTCGTGATATAAGCGAAACGATATCAAGAGCAATTTTCTTTATACTCGCATCTTGTTCACATAAGTTTGTCGATAAAAATCCAAATGGCATTTCAAAGTGTCCGATACACTAAATCTGAACGTTGACAACAAGCCTTAATCTGAAATGTAAAAATCATTTTAGAATCACAATTCTGTCGAGCATGCTGAAATTCATCATAATCGGTCAAAAAACGTACAAGCTATTTCGTAAGTGACCATATTTCAGAACTTCATCTAATACTCACTGTAGAATCCCATTTCCGTCGTGCATGCCGAATTTCATATCAATCGGTAAAGAAATCACCAAGTTCCTTCCTAATTGACCATTTTCCAGAACTTCATGTAAAAATCATTTTAGAATCTCATTTCCATCGTAGAAATCTAATTTCTTCATAATCGGTTAATAAATAGCCAAATTCCTTTCTAATAGGCCTGAATTTGACTTGACAATGCTATTGATGATTTTTACTGTTGTTTATAAAAACAAAGAATATGAATTATGATTCCCCACAAAATTAATTTTTCGAGAAAATACGACACACGACAGGGATTATTAGTAATTGTTGAACAATCACGGCAAAAATCAGAATTAAATATCGATCAACAAAATATTACCGTACCATCGTTTTAACCAAATTAAAACAAATAGAGCATAATCAACGCCTAAAATTGCGATGGAATTCTAAAATGAACTGAAATTAAAATTTCCCCACAAGCTGTACAGTGTAGGGGTAACGATGGTGTCAAATACATCACTTTTATATAGACTAAATTTTAACTAAAGAAGGTTATGTTAATATTTTGCAAAATAAATTGTTTAGATCGGCTTAAAAATTTAGGATTCAATGTGACTTCATAATTCAGCAAGATCGGGATCCGAAGCACACTGCTAAAGTAGTGACGGAATGGTTTACAGGTAAACAAATAAAAGTGCTTCCCTGGGCTACCCATTGTTACAAGAAATTCTCAGATGGGACAATGAAGTATTAATATGTACAAAAAAAATTAAATTTTTGGCCTATAGGACAAAATTTAAACTAACTAATTTCGAAACTACGAGAGATAGAACAATTTTGACAAGGAATTCGGAAAGAGCGTGGTCGAAAATTAAGTATCCATATATGCCTCATTTTCGAAAAGAATAGTCTATCTATAGGACAAAGTTGTACTCACGTGACGATATGTCTACCTCAGTTTCAATTAATCCAGTTACCTGTTTTATTGTATAAAGTAGGTGTAGCTGATCGGACTTAGCTGCCAACCCTGCAGTATTCCAAAGTATTAGGATTGGATTTTGAGATTTTTCAATCCTTAATTTGAGATTAGTACAGTATCGCCATAAACATCATTTGACATGTATCTGTTATATAGGCTAAATCAACAAATTTTAAAAATTATTGCTCAATATGCCTTTGGGATATACATATTTGGATGGCCTAATATTTTATGGACTATGATCTTCTATTTGATTTTGAATTTGTAAAGTTGCCAAATTAGATTGAATTTGTACTGAACATTATTTTCCACGGTAACTTAAAATATCTGTATGTTGTATAAATTAAAAACGTGCGCTCAAAATTTAGCTCCTTTAAAAATGTTATGGTCTGGGCGATCGCGAAACTCGTACACAGCTCAAGCTGGCCGATTTCTCCAAGAAATAGGATTTGATCGTAAGGGAAACAATTTTATATTTCAAAATCTCTGAAACATACACAAATGACCTAATGGATTTCAATCAAAAAACAAACCAACCAAAAGAATTTACAGTTCAAAAATATGTGACTGAAACACTTTTCAAGAAGTTTGTTCAGTCCAAAGTTTCAGTATTTCAGTGAAACTGTTTTCTGACCGAATATTTTTTTTTTTTGGGCAGAAGTCCTTTTTAAAAGGTGTTTAAATTTGTATAGTCAATTTTAGCACTGAAACTCCTTTCGTTTTTTTAACTGGGATTCCCGGAGTCGACAATTTTTCTAATAAGAAATTAGAATAAGATAAAGACTTTCTAGGGACAACAAACTATTTTGCTTGCAGCTAGGGTATAAAAATATCAAAAACGACTAAGCCTGGACGAAGTCTGAAAAAGTTTGAAGAAACCAGAACATTTCGAACGTTGTGTAATGTATGATTAAAATTGGATTGTTGGCGACGATCGTCCACAGGTTACAAAACAGATGTGTAGTGAAATCGTTTCTAGAAAAGTTCCACCTCAATTACTTTGATTCATCGTTTGGATCTGCTGCAAGCAATTAATTCATTGATTATCAAATATGTTGGTTAATTCAGATACCAAATTTCAATGGAATTGGTGTATAATCTCAAAAATTCCATTTGGGCCTGGGATGGACTATCTTAAATAAAACATGGCCAGAATTCAACAAATATTATGGGACCCTGCTAATAATACTTTGGTTCGCATAAATTCGAAAATTAAATATGCCAAAAAGAAATTAATTTTCATGACATAACATAGTCATACATAACCAATCCGGTTTTTACTACTTTCCCAGCACCAAATGGAGCATACGTATGTCAATGAATTTTAGTGAACTTTTATTTCAGGGTTAAATCGATTCTAAAATTAGTTCCTAATATAAAACCAAATTTTTCATTATCTAAAGAATTCTTCGGATTTTTTAATTAAACCATGACTCAAATTCAAGAAATATTGCAGAACACTATTTTACTGACATTTTATATGTGAGATTTAAGCCGATTCTATAAATAGTTCCTAATCTATATAAGATTAAATCGCGTTCTGAAGAATTATTTGGGCCAAATCATTTGGGGTGGAGTTCGATTTCTTAAATAAAATATTTAAATTGTGTTCAAATTATATATTTCTGATACCTCCGGAATTTTGAATTGCCAATAATTTTAACGATAAGTGAATGAATATTATCTAAAAGCAGGACAATGTCCAGGCTTTTCCCGGATGCCCACAGAAGATAGAAAAAACCAGAAAATAATCAGAGAAACCAGGACGTCTGGTCACCCTACTTGCAGCGCTAAGATTGCTCCAGATTCATCTCCCAAGAATTACATCGATGTAATTGAAGTGGCAAACTATTAGTCAGCTGTAGATTAGTAGAAGTCAGAATACAAATAAACTCGTAAATGTAATTAAAAACAGCTGAGCTTAGAAAACTGTGTAAAGCGTAAACGTTAACTTTCTATAACCTTACCTTATCCTATTTGAGTAATATTTTAAAATTGTAAAATTCTAAACCTCGTTATTCCTTCAACTCCAGATTTTCTAAACAACTGAAATATGTATTTCTAAATAGCCTCTACGAGCATCAATACAAACTTTAAACGTTCGCTAAAATTATTAATTGCAGTTTGAAGCATTTCATCCCAGACCTTGACAATGGCAGCCCGTAATGATTACAAATTTGTATGTATTATAACACAAGCTTTAGTCTTGAAGTATGCCCAAACAAAATAGTCGAGAGGACTTAAATCCGGAGAATCCAGTGGCCATTTCATAACGTTGATAAAGTCCGGAAATTTCTCACGAGTCTCTCTCGAGCCGAATCAGAATCTTATTGGAAGGTTCAAACCATAACAGCTTTAGGTTTTTGGCATCTGGCAACAATCATTTTGACGATTTAGCGTTGTTCAATTATGAGTTTGACTAGTTTCTCATTGGTAAAAAAATGTTTCTGGATTTTTTTCCCCGAACTACTTCAGTAACACTTTGCATCTTTCAAGTCGTGTTAGCTTCATTTTGTCCGTAAGCTTGTACGGATAGTTGGCTGTTTTTCGAACTGTTCCGTGGTTTACTTGCAGACTCCTAGGTAGCTACATAACGCATCTCGATTTGAAGATTTCGATGAATCCGACATTTGATGATGTTTCGGAGCTGTGGAGTGTTGACGTGCTTAAAGATTGTTGAACGTGGAAGACGAAGATTTTGAATTATTATTATTGTGTTTTTTTGCGAATATCCAGCTTCGGACAGTTCGATAATAGCGAGACGAAATTTTTTAGAGATGATAACTCAAAAAAATAAAAGAAATAGAAAACTGATATTTTTTAATGTAATGACTTTATTTTAATTACATAAAAAACAAAAAATTTGAAAAAGCATTCGAGATGAGAAAAAAAAATTTAAAAACAGTTTTCGTATTTTATTGTCATCTGGTATAATATAAAGTATGTAACGTTGACATTTTCAATTAGTCATCAATAATACATATTGAAGAATTGAAGTCTTACATATTAGAACCTGATACATGTTTTTAGTTCGGACCATCAATACTCAAATTGGTTTGTGAAAACGCCGTAATGCCCTCTATGAATGACATAAGAACTAATCAACAATTTAGAAAAGTCCGTGAATTATTCGAAATCCACGGTATCATACATTCAGTATACCGTGCACACAACCTAAGAATGTACAGGAACGGATTACGAATGTGTTTTAAATTGCTAAGCCATTAATCAACATTGCGTACAGAGATTACAAAACTTCCATAGCTCGTAATTTCTCATGATAGGTGTATCGAAGAATAAGTTGTGTTTTGGTTTGTTCTTCTTTGCAGGCACACAGCAATGATAGATGTACCCCAAATCTGTTTTTTTTAGGTAGCTTAAACTGTGTTTAGATAGGAGTGGATCATGATTCAATAAATCACAGGTTAGCTCTATTTTTCAAAGCACGTGTTCGTGACGTCATGCAATTCCGATAAATATGTAAGTTATTCTTTTTTTACTTTTCGTTTTTTTATTTGTTGTTGTAATTTATACGTAAAAGAATTGGGTGACGTCAAAAAAAAAAAGATGGCCATTTGTTTACATATTTCGAGCTAACCTGGGTTTTTTATTGAATCATGGGAGTGGATAACGAATTTGTTTTAAATTGCTAAGATTATAAAATTGTATGGGCATTTACAAATTCTACTACTCTTCACGTACACACACTGTTGGAAGCTTTAAGATTTTGACACGTTTGCAGAGAGCAAGTTTAGAATTCGATTGCCTAATTGCATTGTATGGATTTTTGCTCGGGCGCTGTGCAATATCCTGCATGTCTTATGCAAATGATACTTACATTACAAATAGACTTATCGACTTTCTTAATTTTTTATTTGTCTGTTTATGTTGGTGAATCATTTTTTTTTGTCGTTATTTTTATGAGATATAAAATTTATTATACATTTTCGATGTAAATCCTGGGAATTAATTGTTGGGTGAGTATAATGTGATGTTTGATGTTCAACCTTGGGGGGTAAAATATTTCTTAGGAAGTTATGAGTTTTGCATAAAAATAAAAATAAAAAATAAAATTTTTTTTTCTGTTGAAATTATGTGATTCTCGCAGATGTAAATTTAATAATTAAATTTTTAACCAATTTAGGTTAACGAAATATTCTTATCTACGTTTATCCAATATTTATATTATAACTTTTCGCTTAAAATATATTGTCTCATCCCAAGCCAAATGTTGTTTTGATTACATTATCTTATAGAATTCTTTGTCTTTGTTTGAATTCTTGATATAATCTCGAATTACTAAGAAGTGTATGCGTTTGTCATTTTGGATATGTAATAATTGAACCTTTGTTATTTAATTAAATATGACCATAATAGTGTTTTAGTTAATGCGTAATCGACTGAAAAGTGTTTATAGTCCAGTACTAATTTTATTATAGATATAGTCTAGCTAGCATATTTAACAAACAATAAAACGAACATAGAATTATTCTATATAAAATTGTATGGTTAGCTGTACAAAAAACAATAAAACTGTCTAAATGAAGCACATAAAAGTGCGGTAAATTTACTTTTAACGAGTTCAAAAGAAATGATTTTTATGTATAGTTAGTGTTAGTTGTGTGCAGTTTTTTTTTTGGAAATAAAATCCCAACTGAGTCCAATTCAAATAAATAGTTTTTTCTGTTTAGTAGGTAAATATGTTCACATTTTTAAACATGTTAATGTAATTAACCCAACTGTACTGTTAATCAGTAAGTTACGTGAGAAGATTAAAAAAATGTTCATGTATTAAAAATGTTAATTTTTTAATTTAGTAAAATCTAATTTTTAGCATTAGAATCGTCGAGTACATTGTTGAAGAATATCCATCGGGATAATTTTGTACAACGACGTGCTCACATATGTATGTACATATATACATATATCCCAAAGGTAAATGAGATTTCTGTTTGCTTCATACATATAAATGCAATTTCTCATTCTACCATTCCAACATATTTTTTCATTTTTTGCCCAGATGAAGTTTTATCGATCCACGTTAGTCATCATCAACAGTACAGTAAAAAATGTACCATAATAATATATCTATATATGTAGACATGTCTGGGTACATTTATCTTCCCCATTCGTATTAATATATCCAGTGAAGGCGATTCATATTCGATTGGTATTTGGTTGTTCCGAAAAAATAATCATTATACAATATTTGTTAATCGTTTGAAATATTTATGACGATGTCAGCATTTTAAATATGGGTATTCCCAATGAATAATCAATCAGTCATGCACAACAACTACTTTTTATGGTATAGACCTTTAATGAAAAATAAAAATTATGAATATTTAAATGAGTTGGCAATCTCCAAGATAAAATTGTTTTTCACAACTAAATCTTGTTTCTATATGATAATCAGTTTATTTTTTTAATTTTCACGTTTAAATGTTATTTTGGTATAGAATTCCCATATTCCCTTTGCAATTTTCAAGTTGTGCTCGAATTTCTATATAGTTTACACAATTTTCAATCAATATTCAATAAGGTATCGAATCCCTTCGAAATTCAAATTGTATTAGAAAAATTATCAAAATATATGCTTAAATAATGTATGAACTAAATTATTCAAAACATTTCGAATTTTCATTTAATCTACAATTTATAACTTTTAAATTTAAACGAAACACGTTCAATTCCCATCAACAGCCAATAACATCTAATCTATAATATTAATTCGTGATATTTTTACTTGTATAAGAATTATTTAAGTTTTGTTTACATTTTTAATGTTAAATGTGCAAAATAAAATTCCAAATTATGAGGATTTTCATTTAAAATTATCTTCCAGCATCGAATTACTTATGCAGGGAATTATTGCCTAAGCTAATTAAATTTGGATCTCTGAATTTAAGGAATATGTGCAGCAGAATATTACCGAAACACCTTATCAATTTTGTACAAGAAATCTTCATTAGGTAACCGTGAAATACTAGATTAAGGTTTTACTGTGATTTTTCGTTATTGAGGCGAAACTTCGGTAGGATATTGGCATGAATAAAAAAATAAGTAAATCTTTCCCTATATCACAATTCTGGTTCAGTACTATTGATTTACTCTAAATTGTGCTAGTAAGAGTATTTACTTATTTTTGTGTCCGCACATTATCTCGGAATTCAAATATTACTCTGAATTGCTATTACTATCAATATTTGGCAGTCATAATTTTAAAATTTGTGCTTTAAAATTTTAAGATTTTGAAGTAATTTTTTTAGATTAAATTCTAAATTTCCACTAAACTCATAATTTTAGAATTTCATTCCTCAAGAGATTCAACAATTTTCACATTTCACCAAATATTCAAAATTTATAAATTTATAAATTGTCCCTTCAAATTTTTTATTTTAAATCATTCTAAATTATCGGATGTCGCTGAATTATTTTGCTGACCAAGTTGCTTGAATTACGGTCAATCTTTTTGCGTAAACGTTTTCCTGATAGATGTGTTGGTTTATTTTAATATTGTAGACATATAAACGAGGAGAATGTACCATTTGCAGATAACGCATCCCAAACCACCATCAATCTATAGTTAAATCCGTGTAAATTTATCCAAAAGATCGTTAGAACATCTTATCAGCCAGATACAATCATTTTACTTATTAGTGTATTATTAAAGATTTTTTCGTAGTCGGAGATTACATTTGAATTTGGTTATTCGCTTTTCTAGTAAATTTGGTTTTTGAGCCTCATTCAAATCTTCGCACTTAAATGTTTTTTTCTCTCTATCTCTGCAATCTTTTCTGGGGCTCAAAGCACTCCCAACTCTATTTCGCAGTTCCCTTTTAACGTCCTACCTTACACACATTGCATTGCTTCATGCCAGCCTATAGTACTGACATGAAAGGTGGGTCGGCCCATGGATTCCGCACTTTCAACCAGGGGTCATAGATGTGTTCATTGTCATCACCGATCGTAATTAGATGACGAAAAATCCCTTTTTTCATCCCGCCCCTATAGGCATTCGAACCCGTTACCTCCCGATCCAATCGCCGTATCTTTAACCACTGCGTCGTTTGGCCGGTCACTTAAATGTTTTTGATGCACTTTGAGCTTTTTAATTATTATTTATCCAATATACTGAACACACTGATTTGCCTGCACTACTTAAAAAATTAACTGAAAACTCGACTGCATTAAATCTCATTAGAGCTGAACCTTATAAATCAACACACAATAAAAATCAAAGTTTAATAACTTTATAGGAATTCTATATTGAAAATGCAATTTAATTTGAATGAGCAACGAAATTTTACAAATTTGTAAAATTTAAAGAAATTTGTTATTTGAAAAGTTTCTTAAAATTAAGAATTATTATTTGTGATTTTAAAATCTAAATGTAAGAAGGCAAAAATCAACTTTATTAGACATTCAGATTTATCATTAAATTCAAATTTGGCCGTTTGTTTTAAGTTTTAAGAATTTTGGAATGATATTTTGAAGATTTCAAACAAACAAGTTTTACAAAGATTTTCGAGTAATTTTACGTAAATTCGAAGTTAGCAGGAAAATTTAATTTTGAGGCCCTTTTGGAAAATTTGGAGATATTTAAAATGTTTAAATTACCTGACTTTAAATTTCTGAGGAATCTGAGCATATGAATATCGATTTATTTGTGTTGTAAATGTTGATTTTAAATTTAATCTTCAACATTCTACGAAATGGGAGTTCTAAGTTAGATTTATATTCCATTTTTCTTTTGTCTCAATTGAGGCGATTACAGATTCTGCTTATTTTTTAATATTCGATCCTTCAATAGCCTTCAACTTGCAAACCACTAAATATGTTTCCTTCTTTCGCCAACTTGTTCTTCTTCGACTGGTGTACTTTTCCTCTGGCAATTTTCAAAAATATTGATTGCTTAACGCCTTACGGAGTAAGCCTGTCTAATGAAACGTTGTTTTGAACTATACACTATTTAAATGCTAAACAAAAGCTAACGAATCTTTTAAAATACAAGATTTTTAGTTTAAACGTTTTAAATAAGACACTTGCTAGTTTAACTATCAAAAAACCCGATGTATACCCCAAACTCATTAAAAATCTTAAAGAATTTCGATGAACCATTAATGAATGCTAATGTATGTCCAGATTAAAGTTCTCAAGCAGTTTTTTGAATTTTACAATTTTAGAAATGTTACTCGACGCAACCTAAAAATACATTAATATTTGATTTACCAACTCAAAAACATGATAGCAAGTTTTTACACTATTTTGATTACTCAACAAAAATTGTTGAGATTGTGAAAAAACGCGTTCAGCTAGCAAAGTTGCTAGTTTGCTTGCAATGTAAGGAAAAGAAAGTATCCACAAAAAAATTTAGTATTCTTCGCTCTAATTCTATTGTAACGGAAAAGTGCCGTTAGATAGAATAGCTTTTTGTAGGTAAATATTGCGTGTGATTTTAACAATTTGTTACCCAGTTGTAATATTGTCACGAATTAAAGAAGAAGTGCTTAAATTTATTTTGCACAAATTTTGCATTTAAAACGGTGTTTCGTTTAGAAATTTAGCTAAGCGCGAAAATATAAGTAAAATGCAGTGAGAAAAATAATTAATAAGTCTGGGGAACATGGTACGGTAAAGGATTTACGAAAAAACGGTCGAAAACAAGGTCCCAGCAATCCCAAATTAGAGCCAAAATTGTGAGTGAAATTCGCAAAAACAAATCAATGTCTGTCAGAGATTTATGAGGGTGGTACTAGCATAGGAATGATCCAGCGGGTAAAATAAGGCGTGACTTGAAGACATATAATAAACATAAAGTTCCGAAACGAAGTGAAAACAAAAAATTGCATGTTAAAACCGTGCAACTGCCCATTAATAAATTTGCAGCTGTTAAAAATCCACTGCATCACTTTTGTGGAAAACCAATAAACTCCGCCAAATTCACCAGAACTTTGACCAATTGAAAGATATTGGGCAATTGCGAAGCGTTACTTGAAAAATAACGGTAAACTAGCAGAAAATTTAACAAAGTTCAAAAAGTTAGTCCAAAGTATCCAAGCAACGCTCAGTGATAAATATGACATTAAAACTAGTAAAACATTCTCGCCGAAAGTGAAAGTGATTGGAGTAACAGAAGAATATGAAGACGTTCAATTTGTTGAAACATTGAAAAAACAGAATGAACGATTAAAAGATTGTCAAATTAAAGTGATACGCAAATATAAAACATCAAGAGGGGCTTTAAATGTCATTCTCGAGTTGGATACAAGCGGATTTACCAGTATATTGGAAATGGAAAGAATTTATATTGGGTGGGATAGATGTAGAGTAATTGAGGATTTTATGTTAGTACAATGTTTCAAATGCTTAGGGTACAACCATACTAGTAAGAAATGCACTGAAGCTAAATCCATTTGTAGGCAATGTGGTAAAAGTGATCATGTGTCAAAGGAATGTGCGGAGCAAATTAAATCTTGTGTCAATTGTAAAAAAGTTGTGGAAAATAATAAGTTGAACATCGATGTGAATCATGAAGCAACTGATAAGGCATGTCCTAGTTACCTAAGAACATTAAATTTAATGAAGAGGAGAATTTGTTACGAATAGCAATCAAAATCTCAAGATGTCCCATTTCGAATCATTTATTTGAATATCAGTAGTTTATTAGCCCATATAGATGAAATTAGAGATCTAGCAAACAGGACGCAACCACATGTTATATGTGCTAGTGAAACATGTGTTACATGTGACATAAGCGATTTTGAAATTACATGTCAGGGCTACTCATGTGTTCGATGTGATTCACATTCACTGTTTACTGGGGGTGTAGTGATTTATATATCCAAAAATTTAAATTTTGAAGTTAAAAATTGCTCGATTGAAAATAATTATTTATGGATTAGTAAAGTCTTGATAAGAAAATCAGATCAATTGAATAAAAATGTAGCATTATCGGTGTTGTATCGATCCCCAAGTTTAAGTATAATATCATTCATTAACTATTTCGATCAATGGAGTTAAGAAAATATTTCTACAGAGGAGTTAAATTTAATATGCGGTGATTTTAATATTGACTACCTACGTCAGACGACGAATAAACTTAAGTTGGATAGAATAATGACTTCTATTTCCAAAGGGCATTCGAAACAATTGATCGAACAATATTGTTGAAAAAGTTAACAGAGATAGGAATTACAAATAACGAATGGAATTGGTTTAAAAGTTATTTGAGTCATAGGAGTCAAAGAACGAAAGTAGTGCATGAAACATCTGATAGATGTACTAATGAGCTTGGTGTTCCTCAAGGATCCGTTTTGGGTGCCATACTATTTATAGTTTATATCAATGGTATAGTAAAAAGTCTTAAAAATTGTCATATAAATTTATTTGCGGATGACACCTTGATTTATTATAGTGGAAATAACATTGAAGAAGTTGTTGCTAATATTAACGGTGATTTGGAACGAGTACAAAAATGGCTAAATGGAAACAAATTAAAGTTAAATGTTAACAAGACAAAGTGTATGGTTATTGGTAAAGCAGATCATAATTGTGACATCAGAATTAATCAGAGTAACATTGAGCAGGTAGACACTATCAAATATTTAGGGGTAATAATTGATAAAAGGTTGAAATTCAGTGATCATGTGTCTTATATAGGAAGCAAATAAATCAGAAGATTGGTGTACTGAAGAGATGCCATAGAAATATGAGCCATTTAAGCAAAAATAGTATATATAAGGCAATAATTGCTCCTCATTTTGAGTATTGTCCATCAGTGCTATTTACATGCAGTAGAGAAGATAAGGAGTACCTCCAAAAACTTCAGAATAAAGCGATGAGAGTCCTGCTAAACGTCCCAAAAACAACAAGTATTCGAAATATGTTGGAAACATTATGTTTTATGAGTGTAAATCAAAGAATAGTATACAATGTATTAATAATTATTTATAGAGTTAAAAACAATTTAGTTCCTAGTTATTTAACAAATTTTATTTCTTATGTGAAAGATAAAACTGATTATAATTTAAGAAATAGAGATCAATTTTTGTTACCATTTTTTAAGAGAACTGAAAATCAAAATTCTTTGTTTTATAAGGGAATTGATTTATTTAATAAAATTCCAAGTGATGTTAAAGTTTGCCCTAATATAAATGTATTTAAGAGGTTGTTAGTCAAATTTATAAAATAAAATGTAGATTAAATTTTCTTAGTTAAATATTAATTGTTAAATTTATTATAATTATGTAAAGCAAATATTGAAAACTAAATAGCTTCAAGCTAAATAAATAAATAAATAAATAAGCAACCAGACAAATGAATAAAACTACTGTGCAGAATCTAAGTAAAGGCATCAAATTAAAAATTCGCTATGTATTTAGAAAATAATTTCTCAAATGTTTTAAACATAAAATATGCTAATTAGAAGTCTGCTTTATGATAAAACAACATTTTATAATACTTAAAATTGGTTTTTTGTGTTTAAAATTGCTTTTTTTTGTGGCTACTTTCTTTTCGATACAGTCCTTAGTATCGAGAATGTAGCGTAACGTTCTCATTTTTTCCCCAAGAATAACATTGTGTACCTAGTCATTTCGATGGTTCACCTAAAAAGTCATTCTATTTCTTCTTCTGCCATTCATCATTCTTTATTGCCCAAATTTTTGTTTGTGGAACTTTATCGATGACAGAAAATGAAATAGGTTTTACACAAATTTGTGTGCAATTTTATTCATGAAAAAAGTATCATGAACTCTATCGAATATTGAAAATAATAATCCAACCTAGAATATTCCATCACTTATTAACGCATACGATACATTCAACATTTCATATAGCAACGTGATAGTTTAAAAGTCATTTTGCCATCGGTAGATTTTCGACGCCAAAATTATGGGAGACTTGTGATGGCAATTCGCAACTTATTTGATTTATTCAAAATGGCGGCATGGAATAAATCATTATGTTGTTCAATTCAAACCGAGGCATAGGGTACGACCGAAATTGAAACTCCGCATTTAATGAAGACACATTTCAAAACACTGCATGCGATGTAGTTTTTGTTTTTATATGCATTTTTAAAACGTTGTTTGTGAGCCAGTGATCAAGACACTTGCTTACCAAGCCGCAGTGTCGAGTTCTAGATTTTATTGCTGAAAAAAACTTGTAATTATAACACGCGCACCGACATATGGAAAATCGATTATTTATAAAATCAACTACAAAATGATCTTAACGAAAACTAAAATTCCTTCGGTAAATTCGTCAATTACAAATCCAAATGGTAGAGTAAGCGTATCCTTGAAACACCGCGCGGTTAATTTATTGAGCAAATTTGAGCAACTTGTCCTTTTCAATAGGATGTTTCTCGTCAAAACGCAAAATGATTTACTTGTATGACATTTCTTCAATAAATGAGCCGTTAATTTTGAAAGTGGTACAAGTCCATTTTTCAAAAAATTTAAGTAAATCATAACAATAGACAAATAAAACTATAATCTCTCTAACGGTGAACAATTTATAGTCAAAATAAAAAAAAAATCCCTAATACTTGTTCAAAAAATAAGAAAATTCAAAATCCCGTATATTTTTGCATTTATTGTTTCTCTATTCCTTCATTATCTAGTTTCAACAATATATGGGCTTGACCCAATTTCAAAATAAACGGATCAAATAAAGACAACGATAGATGCACAATCTTTGCCTTTAAGGTATTTAAAATTCGGCATTGGTTGAAATAGCTGTCACTTTTCTTAAGGTTATGTTGCCTAGAATACAATAAAAATTGCCGTATTCCAAATTGAACTCCCCAAAATAAATGTTCGATTTCCGTGAAAATTCAAACGGTCACAGATTTCATGAAGCCACCCTAGGTTTGATCAGAAGAAAAATCATAAACTTTTCTCACTACTATAAACTTCGAAATGAATAGAGAATTACAAAATTAGGTCCTCTTCGTACGACACTTTTCCCACAAAACGTCCGTTATTACACCGAATAAACTATTTACATTTTACAAAAATTTTCCGTTATCTTGAGCGGGACAGTCCTTAAAAGGCGTCACGGGTTTTCTTAAATTTGAAGACTCAGTCCCCAATACCATAATTGATGATGACAATATAAGTCCTCTACCGCCAAGATACCAAGCCACAGACACACAATTAATGTTAAATTATTTAGAACACCTATACCTCAACCTCCTCCGCAATAAATAGCGTGATTTTATTTAAGGGCAGGCGGCTCAGTAATTTCCTATTAAGATTTATATATGACCTTTTAAAAAAGAAAATTTATTATTCGGAAATAATAAATTTAAAGGCGATTTTATTAAAGCACTTCACAAATAATGTATCGATCAACATGTCGTTGAAATTTTAATCAATAAAATGTCATAAAATGTCAATAAAACGTCACAGAACGAAAAGCTTTCTAGATATGTATATATTTTTTTAAATATTGACGATATTATTTGCCTCTAGCAAAGTATTTTATATAAATTTAGTAATTTAAATCTCATATTACACGACCTATTCATTTTGTCTTAAAAACACCTAGGGATATTTCTTCGAAAAGTTTGATATTACTTCGGAAAACAATACTTCACCTACACAATACTTCTACCGCACAATATTTCAATTGATTTCAAATTTTGTAAACTGGTAGATGATGGATTATCACATTTATCATCATAAACAAAAAAAAAATCGTCGGTTTCGTTTTTGAGAAAATATATTCTGCAGTTTTTTTCTTCCACTGCAACTCCTTCTATTCTAAACTCGAATGGACCCAAAAGTTAACACATGCTGCTTATTATTGAAATCTATCTTTGTACAAAATAGCGACCAAAATTATCCAATATTTGTGAGAATGTGAGGCACAACAAAAATAACAAAAATGTATGACTGGAAGGACGGACACGAAATTTTTTAATCGATATTTTTTTTAATCAGTCCTGATTGATTGATTGATTGGAGTATGCGACCAAGCCTAGATCTGTTTTCCGGATGATCCGGTCCCACCGTACACCCATACTAATATATACATATTTACGCTCATCACTGCATGCTCAAATTTTATATCTGAGTAGCCTTAAGTGATATCGGTTTGGCCTCTTAACAACAAACTTCGAATAGAAAATGTTTCTGGTTCGATGCTGGCCAAAGTACTAAATATTTTTATTTTTTTATTCTAGGCAAGCTTTTCTGGGACTCAAGGCACTCCCAACTCTTTCGAAGTTAACTTTTACCATCCTACTTTACGCAGTAGTAGCCAAATCGAGGGCGTTTGCAATACTGCATGCCAGCCTATAGTGCTGAAAGATGGGGTCGGCCCATGAATTCTGCATTCTCAACAGCAAGTCATAGTTTCAATTCAACGGGTGCCTTAAGCCCGTTTTAACTAACTAGTTAAATACAATCGACCCGGTTACAGAAACCTTTGTAGACGATATCTAGCTATGTTAGTACAATTTAACTACGACCGCATAACTTAGCTACGTAAAATTTTACTACGGCAACACAACATAACTACGTGATTGGATGTTTGTTGCTCTGGAAGCCTTGGCCGGTTTCACAGGATCTCTAAATCTCTAAATCTAATCCGGACTCAATTAATTTATTTAGTCATTACTTACTACTTTGAAATAATAATTTTAAACTTTAATCCTCCTGGTAACTATATTAATTAAGTTTATTATGTGTTAATGTTAATCTTCCTGCTAAAATTTGTTAACCTAATTTATACAACATTAATAATCTTATTTCCAGCAATGTACTAATATTAATCGAATCCCAATTATAACAACACCGAAAACTTCAATCGGTTTTTCGATTTTGGTACCAAAAAATCGGAAAATGAGGAAATTTGGCCTCCAACCCCCAACACATACAGAAATCGAGTGTAAACACATTTTTCTTCACTCCTGGAAGAGACGCCATTGTCACTTTTTCTCGCACCATGTACATACTAAAATAATGGCAAACTACAAGCGCATTACGCTCGTTATGATTCGTTGTGCTGTACGCGCTTACAGCAAGTTAAACCACCTGTCCTCCGCACTTTAGACACTGAGCCTTAGTGTTGGACTTCGGCTATTATAAATAGTTTTTAAAGTTAAATCAGGCAAATTCGCCAACATACTTGCTCATGTGCAAATGCAATAAATATTTTTATAAAGAACGACACAACGTATACTTACCCACCTTCGGAAGCTGATCCACAATTTGTTCAGAAACTTAATTTTTTTTTTTTTTAAATCAATGTAAAATTAGCACTTTTGTAAATCCTTTAAGCTATGTTTTCTTGGTATTAGTTTCACCAAATTCTTGGTAATAATAATCGTTACAGCCCGGATCAACACCAAAGGTGCAACTTCGCCTGAATATTCCTTAAAACCATACGTGTCCAAACATTGTAAATATTGACTTTTCATTTTCCCATTTATGCCACTTGCTGAGAATTAATTTTCCTCCTAATATCTGGGCCCCATATGGCAATTTGTACAATTTCTCGTGAATAATAATTTAGAAATAAATTGTATTTAATGAAATAAATTACAAAGGAAAAAAAATCGTCCAACCGATGGGAAAGTCAAAGCCAACCGACATTTTTTAATCGAGTCCTGGTAATCTAATTCGTCGGGAACTGTAAAAATCTGGAACAAATTTTTTTTCGAGATTATAATACTCACTGAATGGGTCCCATTTGAAACGCGTTATTTCAAAACGCGATATTTCAACACGCGATATATGGTACAAAACTCTATATTTCAAAATGCGATATAGTACAAAACGCGATATAGTACAAAACGCGATATATTACAAAACGCGATATAGTACAAAACGCGATAATTCAAAACGCGATATTTCAAAACGCGATTTCCTAGTTCTGATCGTGCATGTTCAAGCGTTTTGAAATATTGCATTTTGTACCATATCGCGTTTTGTACCATATCGTGTTTTGAAACATCGCTCAAAAGGAAAATCCTATATACGTGCTAATCACCGCCATGTACTACCTACGTAAATAACCTGGACATTCTTGAATAATTTCGAATAACCTAGACGAAATCGGAGAAAATCTAGAATAAACCGCGAAACAATTTCGATTACCGCAGAAAAATTCGAAATATCTCTATATTATGTGAATGTCGATTGATCTCGAACAATTTAAGTAATACCGAAAAATCTGGATATTCATGAATAGTATCGGAAGGACTGTAAAAATGTAGAAAACCTACGAACATTTTGAAAAATTCCGAAAATTCGTGTAAATATGGAATACTACTAAGCAAGTTAAGGCTAATCTCAACCAAATGATATGCAATAAGAATAGAACCATCGGATCTTATCGGGTAATTTTATAAATATCGATCAATCGTATTCTTCGAATAGGCTCTAAAATTCTCGAATAACCTGACTGTTTCATAACTCTGAACCACCAATTAAGTCTCAAACGTTACGCATCTCATTTCCATGTTAAACTCCAAAAATCTTGAGAAATTTTAAAAAGTGATCAAGAGATGAAACCTGAGACAAGCGGATATGAAATCGGGAAACGAGAATTTCCAAAATCAGGAAAACCAAACCAAAAACAACCAAAAGAAAAACAACATCACTATACATATAGTTGCAAAATTAAGTTGTTATTTCATTTTCCTTATATTCGCCTTTTCATGCAGAGTATTTGACATCTGGTGAACGGTTTTACAACTTAGCCAAAGGTGATCAACCGGAAAATAAATATTTAATCAGACATGTTTCTTTGTGAATTTGTTTCAAAATAATCGTTTTTTGCAATTAAAAAATTAAATTCATTTAGAAAGGTAATTAATTTATCAATAATATTTCAATTTAAATATAAATGCGGTACATAAATAACCGGTTATCACCTTTGGCTCGTAAAAATCGTGGCGCCTCTTGCGGCGCTTTAAAGGCGAATATAAAATAGTTTTTCAAAATAAACCGTTAAATTTAATTTTTATTTACCGAGAAACTATAAAATTCGAGACTGACTGGTTTGCCATAAGAGAGGTTAACAAGAATTTACTTTCAGTTGCGGTTATGTATTTTTCGAGTTTCTTGTTGATTTTTATGAACCACACAATGATATATCGCAATCTGCTAACACCAGCAGATTACTATATGCTCCCTTTTTCAAATCAAGTTCAACTTGTTTATAAAAGATTGAATTGGTTTGACTAAAGGCTCAATTTGATTTGTAAAAGTTTGAATTTTAAATGCGAAAGGGGTAAACTTGGAGTTAAGCAAAACGTATAATACAAATAAATCAACCCGGCAAACACTAAAATTGTTGTCGGTTGAAGTAGAAAGCTTTGATTTCAAACGAGTTTAGCTAATTTTCTTCTAAATTTAAATATCGGTCAGAACATAAAGACATTTTTATTTCTATGGATTCAGAACCGAGAAGGACTGGTTGAGCCTACCTTAAGAAATTTTCTTAAAAATTTCCTAAAATGTACTTTTCTGCTACCTAATTTGAAAAGGTGGTCTACTTTACTTTACGCTTAATCTGAGTTATCTAATCGTAAATTTGAACTAATAAAGGAAATTTTGTGGGCCCAACAACCGTGCCCCAACTAAAATATGGCATAACAATTTATTCAATACTTATTAAAATTATCTATGTGATGCTTTCAAATGGGTTTTAATAAAATAAGTGTGTTGTGTTCGTCCAAAATGAGTATTTTGTTTAGTTAGCGATTGGCCAAAGCTCAAACCAAATGTTGGTCTAATTTTTTTTAGGTAACTCACTTTTTCACGTATACAAATTTTGTTCATAATATTCAATCACAAACATTACATAATATCCTCTTTATAAATATGTACATACTGAAAATGTAACCTAAACGTGATGTAATTTGATCCAAATTCGATATGTTTTTTGCTATTTTTTTTTTTACGACCATGGTTACAGTTTCAATACATTATATGCTATACATTATTATTATATCCTGCAATGCTGCTAACTAACAACACTAATAATATTTTTGTTTTGCTTCATTTTTTATCTATTTTCAGGTAAGGCTTGTTTTATTTTTTGAATGTTGTCGGGTGAAATCTTAAATAGAGCACCATTGAGTGTGGCTTTATTACCGCCACCCTCGCTCATAGAATTGTGTAAAGCAATGGCAGCAATTGCCACGCTTGCAAACCAACAGAATATTGATGATGATGATATCTATTTAGGTATATAAAACTAAAAAAACAAAAAAAAAAATAAAATAATAATGTGTGAAGTGTTAAAGTTTTTTATGGATTTTTAATAAATTGTTTTTATTTTTATAAAATAATAATCGAATTTGTTACTTTTATTTATTTTTTTTCTAGAAAACGGTTTATTGAGTTATGAAAATCCAAATTATCACATGGATCCACATAGAATAGAACGTAACTCTCATTTATATGAAGAAATTTTATCCGAATTACAACAGCAGGGTTCATTACGAAATAATATTTCAAATCTAGTTAGTAATAGAAAAGATTATGCTCGCCTCGATATAGGATCGATGGGTGTTGATTTAAAAGAAAATTTTGGGTAAGCCTATAAAACGACGAGTCTAATTATTTATGAACATGATTATATGGTAATTAAATTCCTTTTTATCTTTATTATTCCTCTCTATATAGTTCAACAGAAAAGAAATCATTGTATGATGCATTTTCTAATGATTCAAAAATAAAATCGGATGATGTACAGGAAAAAACAGATGAGCGAACGAAAGAAGATGACTGTAATAATTATGAAAATCAGCATCAGATAGAAAGAGTTCCAGGGAAATTAAATGCTGATGATTTATATACGCTACCTTTAAAAAAATCAGGTCAAGATAATAAATTGTCGAACGGTGATAACAGTAATAATGAGACGACAGGTAAAGAACAAAAATTGAGTACAACTACAGATGCGATCGATGGGATTGAGGATAAAGATTTTAATAATGATTTGCCACCGGGTTGGGAAAAGCACGAGGATAATGATGGGCCATACTATTGGCATATTAAATCGGGTACCATACAACGAGAACCGCCTGTATGGCCCAAAGATAAAATTGGTGATTTAAAAACTCCGATTGCATCAATAAATCCGCAACAATTTTTATATAATTTAAGTGCAGATGAGCACATTAATAAAAATCATGGTAATCAATTTTGTGTCAACAAAGACAATCTTTCACAGCACAGTATGGGAGAGAATCAAAACCAATCGGTTTCGGTGACACGGAGCAATACTAGTTCGGCGCTGGATCAAGAGGATGATCGTAGGAGGCGGGAAGATTTAGCTTATAAGTAAGATTATTTTAGGTTCTGGTGGAAAAACAAAAAATCTTAAATTTGTTTACTTACTTGTTTACAGGCGAAGAAGCTATCCACTAAAATCGGAATCAACGGAACGGCCAATTCGTTTTGCAGTCCGTTCCCTTGGTTGGGTGGAAATTGCTGAAGAGGATTTAACACCTGAACGATCATCAAAAGCCGTCAATAAATGTATAGTAGACTTATCGTTGGGTCGAAATGATTTGCTGGATGTCGTAGGGCGATGGGGAGATGTATGCCGTACCTCACCAAATATAATGATGTAAATCTAACCATACATTTTTTTTTTTTTTTTAGGGCAAGGACCTTTTCATGGATTTGGACGAGGGTGCATTGAAGCTAATCGATCCAGAAAATTTAACCATTTTAAATACACAACCAATCCATACAATTCGTGTCTGGGGTGTTGGTCGTGACAATGGAAGGTAATGATTCTTAACAAGATTTTTAGTCTTTTACGTTTCCAAAATCCAAAATTCTTTTATAAATTTGAGTCAAATTTACTAATTTTATTTATTTTTATTTTTTTTTTTATTTAATTTTATCTCTATTTTGGCTAATGTATAGAGAGAGGTATGGACTATTATGTAGAATACAATTTTTTTTAGCGCATTTGTGTTATTGTTGAAAAAGCTTCGCGATTTTAAATAGCGCTTCTAGTTTAGGTTAGGACTAATATTAAAATATTTAAATTACAGGGATTTTGCGTATGTAGCCCGAGATCGTTTGACTCGAATTCATATGTGCCATGTATTTAGATGTGATACAGCCGCTAGAACAATTGCAAATACGTTACGTGACATATGTAAAAAAATCATGATCGAACGATCGCTACAATTGGATTCGAATAATCATTGTATGGGTAGTAATAAATGTGTGACACGTCCAACTGATTTACCCACGGAAAATCGCCGATGGATACGTCATCGTAAGTTAATTGACTCCCATTCGAACATAAAATATTGATTTAATATTTTTTTTATGTTACATTTATTTTCAGCCCAATCATTTCCAACGCCGATGGAAGAACCTAAAAAAGTGTTAAAAGCTCAATACTTAGGCGCTCAAGAAGTAATAAATGCCACCGGTATCGAGGCACTAAACGCTGCCATTGATCAAGTCGTTGGTAGTACAAAGCTTGAAGAATGGGAAAATGTTAATGTGTCCGTAGCACCGAGTATGATTAGTATATACACATCAGGCAGTGGTGATGAGGCGCGATTAATTTCTGAATGTAGAGTACGATATTTGAGCTTTTTGGGCATTGGCAAAAATGTTAAAAATTGTGCGTTCATAATGCATACGGCCCAGGATAAATTTGTAGCGCACGTGTTTCATTGCGAACCATCCAGTGGAGCATTATGCAAAACAATTGAGGCGGCGTGCAAGGTAAGTTTGATTTTTATAATAAAACAAAAAAAATAATAAAGAACAAATTATTAATGTTAGTCACGCAACCGATCATAGAAAAGTCGTAAATTATTTTATGTAAATTTTTTATTCGTTTAAAATTAGAATTTATTTATGGTCGATGTAAGGAGGTTTGAATAATTATAGAAAATTGGTGGTATGGCGGGGTTGAGCATTTAAAGTCTGACATTTTAATTTTTAACATTTAGATTGATTTATTGATTAACACTTAACTTTATACAAATTGGGGTGTAATTTACTACTTAAGTATAGGAAAAATTAAACGTTTCATGAAAGAATATGGACAAAAGGTTCAAAATTGTGAGCATATAATTTAGATCTTATATGTTGAGTATGTCAATGTTAAGAGGAAACCAAACGAGAACCAAATATGTAGGTACATAATTTCGATCTACTCACAACCTCATATTTCAAACTGGTTTGAAACCAAATTATAAATAAACATTTATTAATCTCCAGTCTCAAAGCACCCAGTGCAAGAGTGCCAGAAATGCTGCAGCCCTAAAAATGAAAACCCCCATAGTTTAATAGTTCAATAAGGGCAAAATTATAGCATTCTAAATTACCGAACGTTAAAATATTGCCAAAGACTATTCTGAACGGATCAGTTACCCATAAACGATTAATCAATGACGGGGAATCTAAATATTGTCGATTACGAATTTGATTCTCTAGAAAGCCATTTAATCGAAGGTAAAATCTGCAGACTTGAGAAATCTATTGGAAAAGGTAAGGAACATTCATGCTGGGGAATGAAGGTGCACGGTTGCAAACAATATAGCGTTCCTAAAGGGCTTTACAAATAAATCAAAGAAGAAATCACGATTCACGAGAATCACATTGATCTTCTACCAATTGCAAGTGGAACCTATCGTGATTCCAGCTAAGTATATTACGTAAATAGATCCTTGACTACTTAAACCCGAAAGTTATCGTGAATGTACTCATGTAGCAAAGTAAATAACAAAACAGCACAAGATCGAACCATCAGATCATTAAGCGACATTTTTGAATGTATAATTGTAACAGACTATGGGACCAAATTTATGGCCAAGGAATTCTAATACGTTTTACTATTCAATGGTTCAAAAACATGCCCAAACAGTAAAGTATAGTCATAAATGAGCTATCCAGCGGGAGACACTTAAAAATACAATCATTTTTACAGATGTTCAGGAAAGTACCAAAGGAGCGGAACAGAAAGAGCCCCACTGAACAAATGGTAAAATTCAAATTATGATCCTTCTTAATTGTCTTAATCAAGTCAAGCGAAAAGGTAAATGGTCGATGTTTCTTGCTGACCCACTGCTTGATACGGGTTCACGCATTCGACACTTGTACTGCTAGGCTGGGTGCTTCAGTGGAATTGTTCGAATTGTCGGTCTTCCTAACGTTAAAACAATCGTTATCTCTCACTCTCATTACTTCGTATGGACCCGTAAACTTTTGTGCGATTTTTTGGCCATCGCCACCAAACAGCCCTCTCATGACGCTTTTACACCTCGCATCTAAACAAATCCGCGACTTATATTTATTTTGCCTCTCTAATTCTCTGGTTTTCGGCAGAATCTCGGTACCAAATAGTCATTCAAATGGCAAATAGAGCATTGGTTCGAGCTGTTTATTACATTTACAAGCGACCAACATATTTCCACCCCTAATTTGGTTCTTCCCTCGCCAATTTCGCTAGAATAGGAATTACAACTCGATTGAATAGGTGGTAAAACCTATCTATTTTCAGTAGGATCGCCATGGTGATCACCTGATACTCCTGGAACTCTGTTAATGTGAAAGCCGTTGCTCGATCCAACGTAATGCATCTTGAATTGCCGAATATTGCCATCTGGACCTCTAATTTCCAAATAGTCTTCATCGCTGTTGAACTTTTGTTTGGATATAAGCAAATAAACTTTGTGAAAGCATTAAGCACATAGAAGATATGCGGATATCCTTTTTTGAATGCCGTTAAGTGCCCCAGATGGTGCACAAGACAGGTAGTGAATGGTTCCTTCTTGCCTCCCCTCCTTTCGATTAATCCTGATATAACTGACTCATTTTTGGATAACATCCACCACCTTCGTTGGCAGATTTATCATACAAAATTATCTTTTCAGCCGCTTCTCCCAGTTCTTCGGCCCGAATTTTTTTAGTCCGATTTGAGCAGCTTCAAAGTGGTCTGTAAATGCCTGTCGTCTCTTTGCGCCGTCTGTATTCGATTCAACACATGTGTCTGAATCGCCATCATCGCATTCCAACTCATAATCAAACGGTTTTAGAATTAACCCAAAGCTGCAATAATTTTCCTCGAATTTCCTTGTTTTGCGACTAAAGTAGAAAGCCAGGTGGAACTGCTTATCGTTCGCATTATCCTGCACCCAAATATTTCCTTTACAATACTTGCTTTTTTAGTCAGGTTTTGTTTTAACCTTCTTTCTATAATTCATTTTACTCGGTACAATAATATGGTCCATGTACACATGAAATATTTCTTCCACACAAAATCACGAAAAATGTTATTGACAAACATCTGGGACGTTGTCGGGAAATTACAGAATCCGAAGAGTGTCCTCAAAAACTGGACTTGCAATCCATTGCGTAAATCTGGCTTACTGGAATAATTTCGGCCTTTTAGTTGATCTTTCTAATCTTCAAAAGGTAGCGGATAACGATATCTGACCCCTACCGCCATTCAACCTCACTCTTATTCGCCAATACAATTGGACTTACATACTCTGACACACTGACTCGAACTATACCTTCCCTCAGCCAATTATCAATATGCTCTCTGACTAGCGATAATTCCAACAGGGATAGTCTCCTAGGCCTTTAGTATATGGAGGTGTTGATTTCAGAACGATCACTGGGTCATTTACCGCCCCTTCACGTGCTTATTCCCGGCACGAGTTAGATCAACTGGAGAAGGATTGACAACCTAAGAGATTGCTGTCAACTCAGGGTAACCATTCTTTTTAAAAGTTCTTGACCCAAGACAACGTCTGACGGCAAAAATCCATCCGCAACTGAAACACTTCAGCTGAAACAATAATCTTTAGTTCTTCTGATCCAACACCGAGTTTTGTCACCTCACAATCCATTGGCTTCCGACATTCAACATTTTTCGATTTGAAATAAAATTCAAATCGCTGTCACCACAATTGTCTTGTCACGAACAGAGTGTTTTGATCTTTGTCGACTATCAACTTGTAACTCCGCATCACGCCAACTTCTCACTTCCCTTAAGTAATTCCTTCGCAGTGTGGCACTTGAAACACTAAGTTGACATGTGGCAAGTTCTTGCTAAATGTGTTGCCTCATCGCAAATATAGCATTTTGACTTACTCGACAACTGGGAACTCTAATTGATCAGAGCGAATGTAACTGGTAACAAACTAATTTATTTTTAAACGCTTCGATCGTGGATGCGCATAACAGCTTAATTGGGTTCATAATCAGCAATTTGTCTCTTCCATGCTGCCATTTTCCTGTAGAGAGTTGTGCTGTAACTGTTGCATGTCTTTATCAAGATGCGGCTTTACTTTAACGAGCTCATTCACGTCTCTCATGTCTTTTTCAGTTCGTTCTTGTGAAATCCCAATAATCGCGAGTTAATTAATGAACTTACATTAACTCGCACTCCCAAGGATACACCAAATTCCAATCAATATTCAATCAAGTAAAATACAAACTCTTTCCCAAGTGCAGATAATTCATGTTGTAAAATCATATTGTCATATTGAATATGGGATAATTAAAAATGTATATAGGAAAAAACAAACTAAGCACGAATTTTATGCATTATCTATTGAACATAAAAAAATTCTAAAAGAAAACATTCACACAGATGCTTATCGAACTTGCAGAACATACCCTTGCTATAGTACATTACGCTCTTAAGAACGATTTTTTGTAATTTTCACAGGAACGGAATTACTATGTTTGTTAAATTCAGACAGAAATTGATCAGTCAGAACGTCTATAATTTATCTCAAAATTCGTTGAATTCGAACAGAAAATATTGTAAAGTTTGCTCTAAAAATTCAAGATTTTCAAGAATTTGACATCTTCGCTTATTTTCCGTTTTATAGAGGTTTTATAAATTAATTTGGTTTGTGTCTCGTCTATTTTGTTTTATATTGTTTAGCAAAGCCATACATAGTTATCAATTGAGGCGCTGACGTCGGTTTAGAGATTTTATATTTTTAGAACAAGAGTTTATAATAAATTGCTAATTGATTGATTAATTTGATTAATAACTATTTTTTTTTAATTTCAGCTACGATATCAAAAATGTTTAGATGCCCATCCCGATAGCCGTTTTTCAAGTGATTTAAGTTCCCAAGGTAAGGGTATAAGTGCAACATTAAAAAATTTGATGAACACATTTGCTCTCAAAAAGGATAAAGTCAGTTCCTGAGAACGGGCTAAATCTCTGCAGGTAAATTGTTTATGAAAATTCAAACATATAATAATAATTGTTTTCATAAAATAAAAAATTTTTTAAACATTAGAATATATTTTAAGGAATTGTGGCCACTTCCTACAGAGAGGGAGGTAATACCGCATCGTCATTTACAATCACCATTAACAAACAAAAAAATATTAATTGATTTTTCTAGTAGTCCGTAATAATTTAAAAACACAAAAAGTTAAAACAAAAAAAAAATAGAAGAATTTAATTATTTTTATTTAATTTGATTAATTATTTTGCTATTTATATATAATATATAGGTGAACCAAAGTTATTTTCGTTTTATTTCGTTAGGTTAAATTTTATTAATTAAATATTAAATTAAGAAAGATTAAATCGCAAAAAAAAATCAAGGACATTAGAATTAAATATATATAGAAAATAATTTATTTTTAACATATTAATTAACAATTTATATTTAGATACCAAAGTGTGCGCGGTAGTTAGATAAAAATTATTCATCGCGGCGGATTGGCAAATCATATAACAAAAACAAAAAAAAAAATAATGGACGCTGAATTGTTTAACTATCCGCTTAATTATTATATTATTTAATTTTATTTTATTTATGATTATAAAAATTTTAATTTCCTCACTAAAAAATTTAAATAAAAATCTAACATGACATATCTCTCTCCTATATAAAATAAATAAACTACAAAATACTCTCTATACCAAATATTTATATATTATATCCTTTTTTCGTTGATGATTTAATATTTAATTTATTACAAAAAAAAATATAACTAACAAATTACGAACGCTTTAATGTATAAAAAAAACTATATACTATTTATTATCGATGGGTATTATTTTTTTAATGTAAAATTAATTAAATAAATAATAGAAATTAAAGAGGAGCTTCATTACTTACTTAAAAAAAAAAAAAAAATATTATGGTGTGATGTTAAATTAAATAAATTATTAAAAAAATCCAAAAATGTATTAGCTAAGCATTGAACGCGTCCAAAAAAAAAAACTTAAAACTAATAATAATTTTAATAATGGCTAATGTATTAATTTTCGTATTTTGGATTTTTATTTGTTAACGTAACCATCAGTTAATTTAAAACAAATTCACGTATTTACATGTAACACAATAAATGATGGTTATAATAGTTGTGGTTTTTAAAAATTCAGTTTATTTAAAATTTTAATTAATTAATTTATTTTAAATTACTTTAAAAATGGGAAAAATGGTTTGTATGGATTCCGAGACACACTACTAAGTATAACATTCCACATTTAAGAACAAAACCGCATTTAAAATACATAATTGATACTTACTATATATATATAATATATTTATAAAATAGTTATATAGTGTTTGATATGTTCTTTAAAAACAAAACAAAATGATAATAATAGAATATATTTAAATATAATATAATTAATTAAAATGCATGGGCACATTAAAAAAAAACAATTATTGTATAGCTTTCGAGAAAATTTACAACGTAGGCTATAAAATTACAACAAATTACCAAAAAAAAAAAAAAGTCCTCTTCTTAACTATTTTTCAGCTCACTTTCTTTCTATTTACGTACTATCTCTAGATTTTTAAACTTTCATGTACTTTTTTTTTTTTTTGTAGATTATATATGTATAGAACCAAACAATAATGAGCTTATCCAATTCATGTAATCCAATGGACGTCTAGTCAAAAGACATAAATAGATTTACGGTAGTGTGCAATTTAATAGGTAATGGATTTATTTTTTTTTTTTTTTTAATTTCGCGAAATTCGAAATAGAGCCTAATATTGATTCCAAAATTAGAACAGAATAGTTGGTTTTTATTATTTTCAGCTGTGCACAAAGCACAAGAATAGGTAATTCATTCGAATTTATTTCAAGTTATAATAAGACAATAATAAAATAATAATTCAGCCATATAATGAAATTTAATATTTGGTTGTGGAACCAACGAAACAACATAGAATCTACTAATTTTTGACATTTCTTCGGAGGTATGGCCATCCATTTAAAAGAAATATTTATTTCGAATATAAATATACAAAAATATACTGATGAAAATATATCAGAATTTACCATTTTAGTTTGGTCAGAAAAATCGTTCACTAAAAGAATTCCCTATTTTATTGCACACTACTCTGTATATACAAAATTTTATGACCCGATTATATTGGAAGGGCAGAATCATTTTTATTTTTTGTTGACACAGAACACACACACTTTTGTTTATTGTGCATAGAACAAGTTACATTTTTGTTAAATTAAATTATGGCAGGTACGGCATTTTCAAAATCTCACATAACAAATAAATTTTGGCTCAAATTTAAATGTCACAAAATAAACTAGACAGCTAGTTTTTATTGCTTAGCTCAAATATCAAAAAATCGTCGGAATTAGACAGATTTTTTTTTTAAATAAATTGTTAACAGTCATAGTTTTCGGTAATTTATAATAAAATTTTTAAGTTGGGATTGATGACGATGTCCGTAGAATAACATGCATAAAATAAGGATGAAGAAATATTAAATTTTGATACTGTGTTGAATTTGTTGTACGTATGTTGCTGAGGCATTGCGATCTATGTATATAACAGACCACATTAGGGATGAACAAATAATTCTTGACCACATATCCAGATTTGACCTGATGTTCGGTTATTTAGTTTAATTTTTCGAATTTCCGAAGGAACAAATGATAAAAGTAAGCAAAGCTTAATGTAGTAACAAGTAAAAATGACAATGTACCAATTAACGGTGGCATTATTAAACCTGATTCAATGTAAACCTTCCATTTGCCTTTTTATGATTCGGACGTCACCGCCTACAATGATAGTTAGTTGTAATTGTGTTCTGGGAAAAAATCTGCTTAAATAGAGAATTATGAAAATCCAAACTTTTATGAAATTTTATTGTTACCGCAAATTCTTTGTTTTGGGAGCCAACAAAGTATTTCATTCTCTGATGAAACATTCGTTACGAGATAACCCTTTTTTCTGATTTTAGCGAAATTTTAAAAGATAATTAATGCAATATACTTCCTGGTTCATATTCGAATTTTAAGGTTTTTTTTGTCGCCTTCCGTGATATAGCGAGTAGAGCTTTGCTTTGTACCAAGGAGAGGGGGGGGGGGGGGGGGGGGTCTCGAATTTGATTCGCACCGGGGGAAAACAAAAAATATGTCACGATTGGGTGTTGTGTATGTGAATGTAGAGTTTTCTAGCTCTCCTTCGAAATATATTAATTCCACGGGCAGAGGAAAAAGTTCTTCAATAATTTCGAACTTAACCCTCGTTGTTTCCGCTTTAGGTTTCGGCAGACATAGCACTGCCAAAGACCAAGAGGGAAGGCAAACTGCTACTTCTAATGATACAAAAATGCGTCGTTTAAGGATCATTTCTACTGCACTCCGAAGAAAATGGTTTCTCATCAACATTCGGTTTACACCACGATACATTGGCAAGATCCCTTAAGAACTTCCTGTGGATCCTTCGTTCTGAACCATGGGTTGTGTTTTTGTTTTTCATATATGTATGTCATATTCCAGGAGTTCAATAGTTTAGGTAGTTGATTAAATACTGTGTTTCCCAGTATAAATCTGAACCTTTGTAATGAGTAGGCGTTTGATGCATCACAAGCCCAGAAAATTTGTATGCCATATTTAGCTGGATAAAGGTATATATTGTGTATATTTTGAATGATCTCTAAATGGAAGCAGTTGTTCGTCGACAATGATACAATCATGTGGTTGTGGGCTGTCTTCAAATTTCTATTCAGCATTGGCCAAATGTTCCGTATCGGTGCAGCTTTATCTGTTTGTACACGTTCTGCACGTCTATTTTCGTTGTCAAACCTGATACATCTTAACATCTTTCTAAAGCAGTCACGAGACATGGCTGCACTTATACATTACACATATCGTTCATAATCTGTTTGTTGTCTCTGTGTATACCAGCAGCGAGTTCAGTTTCAGTTAAATGCTCGAATGTTTTTGGTTGCGACTGTTTGGAAGAATTAGGAAAAACGTTTGTATCGATTGTTGTAAGCTTCAAACTCTCTTGGCAGAGAGCTTATTACTATGAAATTTTTTGATTTTGGATTTTTTCGATATCGAAAAAATCCGATCAGCCGCAGATTTTCACTACTATAAAACTTGGTAAATCAAATTTTAATAATAATAATTCTACATATACGTTTAAATGAGTATTTAGTTTATTTAAGATTAAATTTATTATTTACAAATTATATGTTTTCCACAAAAACAATCATCAATCTCACAAGATTCGCCAACTAAATAGCAGTCGAATTTTGGGATGTATCGTAAAATTCCGAAATCGAAAAATTTCACATTTATTCGCCCAATTTTCGATAACTATTTTGCCAACTATTTTGAACGAAATTTATAAAAACGATTTCAAAAGTCACCGGTAGCTTATCTTACTCTAATAGCATGAAGGAATCCTTGAAATACGAATTCGATACTTGAGAAGGTTCAGTGATAAACAGGAATTTGGATAACAATTCGATACAAATTAGAAGAAAATTTTACAACTGAAACGAATCCTAGAAATTGTATTACCTAATTTGTTACACATACAGTAACAACAAAATTTAAATAATTTTAGCAATTTTAAATCTGGCCTTGTTCTATGCATATAATTTATTTTTAACAAACATAACACGCGCTCTCGACACGATACGACAAAAATATTAATTTTAAAATTTAATTTTCAAATTTTTGAACTTGAACAGTATTAAACTAAAATAACTAATAAAAATTTTAAATTTATATAAAAAAAAAATGCTTAGCAATGTAACATAAATAAAAAAACAACAAAAAAAAAATCCACATGTTTGTCGTTATAATTGTTTAAGTTCAATAAATATATGGATAATTAATTACTAGATAAATAACGCTAATGTTGTTTGCTCTAAATTATTATATCATTAAGATGAAAATATTATGTACAATTTATAAATGTTAGCTTAATTTTATTTTTATTTTCTGTAACTTATAATTTTAAGTAGCCCCCCCCCCACTTTTTATTATTTAATATATTTCATCTTAATGATATAAAATCGAAAACAAAACATATTTTTTTATATTTTAGTAAACCAAATTATCCTAAATAATTTATGTTTTTTTAATTGTAAAGAAACAACAAATTTACGTTTTTTGTATATATTTATTAAATAAAACAAAATATTATATTAAATTGCCTTCTATATAAAAAAAAAATAAATAATATATAATTATAAAATATAATAATTTCAAAATTTATATATATACATATATATATTATATTTAGATTGCTTTAACAAAAATTTATAATATATGTCAATAAAACCCTTAAAAATTATGATATTACCGGAAACGAGTCATAAATTTATAGTTTATTTTGTACTCATCTGTTGATAAACTTTTAAATTATTATTTTTGATTTACAAAAGAAAAAAAAACATTAAACTGATATTTAATACGTATTTATATATTATATACCTATACGTACAATATATAAAAAAAAACTTATAATAAAATATATATTATTTTTTATTTAACTAATTAATGTATTTATTTTTTTATATAAACGAAAAAGAACAAAACAAACCAAATTTAGTCATTATATTTAATAAATAAATATATATATATATACATAATATTAAATAATTATAATTATATAAACAAAAAAAAAAAAATTATAAAATTAATTTTAAATAAAAAAAACATAAAAAATGGAAAAGCTTGCTTTTAGCACTTAAATGCACTTAAAAAAATAAAAATAAATAAACAAAAATGCTAACTACCTACCTTTCTCATTGGTTAATAAATAATAATAATAATAATGAATTATAATACGCGCGCTAATAAATTTATATACATACTATAAATAAACAAGCAAAATAACAAACAATCAAATAATTAACAAACATTTATTAATTATTGTTATTATTTTTTAACTAATTTACGAAGAAAAAAAAAACATGATTATATATAACAATTTATTATTATATATAATGAAATAAAAAAAAAAAATCCTTCACCAAAAACCAAACATAAGAAATAAATAAATTAGAAATAAATAAAAGAAAAAAAAAAAGTTTTTGTAGAAAAGAGAAAAAAAAAACTAAGAAAAAAGTCTTTGATAAAATTGCAATGCTTTTATTAAATATTGTATATTGTAAAAATGTCTTAAAAATAAAAATGAATATGCGAATAAAACAAACCAAACGTTTTATTTAGGAAGTTGGTAAATTAATTTTTGCCCCCCGAAACGTCGGGAGTTATATTTATTTTTGATTTTGTATAGGGGTGCCCCACATTGGGCGCCACTAATATATATTACCAAGTTTCAGGTATGTAATTTGTTTATTTTAAACTACAATAAAAATAAAATATTATCGGTTACGACGAGTGAAATTATCAAGAATTTGCAGTTTCGATCTGAATGAGAAACTACGAAAAATAAAATTTTTTTCCAGTTAATCTCATCAGGCTACAGCGACTGAATTGCTTAATTACACTTTTAATTACTTTCTAAGTACTGTGCGTTTCAAAATTATATGAGCAGCGTGAACATTTTTTGTATCACAATATAAAATTGCTTCCATAATTAAATGTGGACCATATTTTTGGAACAAATATCTTTTATTAAATAAACTAAAGCATGTACTTCAAAATAAATAAAACAATTTTTTAAATTGTAATTCATACATAAAGGAAACTTTAATTAAGTTCATTTCAAAATTATCATTATGTATCTTGTTTTCGAACATCAAGTTACCAATATTTTACTTCCAATTGTTTTCAAATTGTTAAACATTTTTTTTTGTTTTCTCGCAAGCATGAGGTGTAAAGGTTAACCCTACGTTAACACTATGCAACATACAAAACCGGATTAATTCATCTTCAAAAGGGATCATTAGTCAGTCCTCGATATGCAGAATGCTTCAGGAAAAAGGGATTCATGCGTACGTCGCCCGAAACAAATCCCGCATACCGAAATTATACCATATTAACAAACCGATTGAATTTTGGAGGAACATATTATGGACCGATGAATCGTTCTGTTCGTTGGATGGATCATGGGAAGACAATTTTATTATTCCAACTCTAAAGAGCAAACAAAGAGGATGGTTATTGCTCCCAGATTTTGAAAGTGGACATATATGGTATGGGGATCTATAAGCTTTAAAGGTGTAGGACCAATTACAATGATCCGAGAACAGTACACAAGTAAGATATTTGGAATTGCTAAATGAGATAGCCTTGGTAGCTGGCGAAAAATTAATTGGTCCGCAATTCGTACTTCAACAGGATAACGTTCCTATAAACAATGGCAAAATCGTCAAATATTTTCTGAAAGTTTTGGATCAAACTGTATTGTAATGTGGCCAGCGTAGAGCCCTGAGTTGAACGTCATCGAAAATTTATGAGCTTATATGAAAAGGAAAGTTCCATTCGAGGTTGGACGGTTCGAAGAAATGACTTGGAACTCAATTGTAAATGTTTGGAGTGAAATCGCTTTAGACTTTATAAAAAATCTTATAGATTCTATGCCGAGGCGTCTCAGCGATGTGATAAAAGCAAGGGTGGGCCTGGGCACACAACTTATTAATAATTACATCTATTATATAATGTGTTCCAACAGATTTTAGTGAATTTATTATGTTATTTTCTCTTTTTTCTAAATGCACAAATAATTTTGAAATTAACTTAATTGAAGTTTTCTTTATGTATGAATTACAATTTAAAAAATTGTTTCATTTTGAAAAAAAGTACTAGAATAGTCAGTGTGTGAAGTCGTGTTTTTCATTCGCTCCTTAATTTTTATCAATTTTCTTCTGTTTTTGCTTTAATTTAATTTTAATAAGTTGATAGTTTGTTATATTGTTGGGTTTTATACTCGTTGCAATAAAAACTTCAACGTGAAGTTAATTGTTTCCAATTTTTTTTTCCAATTTTAATTTTTTTCTAACCTAAAAAAATTACACGAGAGAATTGAAAGTAAAGGAAAAAATGATAGATTTTTGTGTTTTTATTTTTGAGTTGCCTGATCGAAAATGTAGTGGTCTAAAGTGTTATGGCCGAAATTAAAAAAATCTCAGTGTGTGAAGTGTTTTAAATTAAAATTAAAGAAAATTAAATAATTAAATATTAAAAAATGTAATCCACCGGCATGCATTTATCAGGCAATATCTTTCTTGAATATCTTAAATTTGTAGTGAGAGAAGTCAAATTTCTTGATTTCTCACAAATAATGCATGATTTTAGTGTTTGTGTGGTTGTACATAAGATTTTAAAATACAAAATATCCCATATTATATTTTATTAAACTGATATCGAATTGAGTCATTCTGACATACGCAGATATTTTCTGTTCACGCATGCTTTTAATTTTTATTTTTTATTTTTTACCCATACTCGAATGTCTTGTATTTTAGTTTTATATATATATAATCGACACAAGTGTCTATATGTAGTTTGGTGTGATATGTATGTATCATACCTAGTGTTCGCTGATGACCACGGGGTAAAAAATTTTGGAGTCTTTTTGAAATTTCTGCGAATTGAAAAATTTAAAATAAAATAATGTGAAATGCTTCGATTTGGATAATGATATTAATAAAAAATATTAAAATAATAAAAAGAAAATGTAATGTTGACATTTAAAACACCAAAATTATTTGTCAAGTAAAAAAGTTGTTCGCTGATGTCATCAAAAAGAAACCCGTGTTTTTATTGATGTGAAGTTTGCGGGGGTAAAATCTGTCAAAAATACTCGGGTATTTTCTGTCAAAAAGCCATCATCGAACACACGGATAGAGCTAAAAGCTATAGGGGAGAAATAAACAAACGTCAAGTGTAAGAAGTTCGGTGCGATGGAGAGAGACAATAAAATAGTTTTGTGCCGTATTTTGATTTTTGTTCAGTGCATTGGAATGAAGTGTGTTGCTTAAAATAAAATAATTAAAGTTTGGAAATGTTTTTGTTTTGGTTTCAAAGGCACGGATGCTTATTATTTGGTTCAATGTTTTGGTAAAGTTGATTTTGTTATTAAGGATAATTTTTCTAAGGACGCGTCATTGTTTTGCACTTTTGGTGCGAACCTGGTAAAAATAGTGCCGTGTAATTTTTCCGTTCTGTTTGGAATGGTTTCAACCAAGCTTTGTTGGTGTAGAGATTTTTTGATGTTTCCATTAACTTTTGACGGATAATTGTTGTCCGTTTTATTTTTGAACGGAATTGGCATTTGTTTTGTACAAGTTGCTGTTTTGATTGCCAAAGCGAAACGATCTATATATTTTTTTTGGTTTTTTAGTTATTGATAAGTTGAGTTTAGCTCATTTTGGTTTTTTCTTTTGTTTTTTGCTTCTACTTTGTTCCTTTACGAATATTTAAATTTATAAAATCTCTCCAGTTGAACGGAATATTGAAAAAAAGACCGGATATTTATCTGGTGATTTCTTTTCTCAATAAAATTTTACTGAATAAAATGGACGGTTTGTTTTTGGAGGTGCTGTGGGTCCATAACTTGATGAAACGAAGAAATGAAGGAATTGAGAATAAATAAATGAGATATATGGGATTTTGAATTTTCTTGTTATTACATAAATTAAAATTAGGGATAAGTTGTTTGCCGGTGTATCTCTATTGATATCATTGTCAAAGATTTTTCTTTTTTGGATAGTTGACTTGCACCACTTTTCGAGTGAACGGTCTACATAGAGATAGGTTGCTTGTTGTTTGAATATTATTTTTTTTTGAAAAGTAATAAACAATCAACAAAACCCAAATCTATACCGGTGAGATTTTTTTTAAAAAATGTGAAAGCGACAATGCCACTCGGTGACAAAAAAATTTGTAGTGGCATTTGTTAGGGGAATAAATATTTTTATTTTCCTATAAAACGTAAAAAAATCATATGGGATTTTCAAATACATATTTTTATATCGTCTTTATTTTCAATTTATATGAATATTTTTATTTACAAATATAAGTAACTAGCTGAACCCGGTCCGCCTTGCTGGCCCTAAGAAAGTTTTTTGTGTTGTATCATTATTTCGTACTTTTAACCTTATTGACTTACCGTTGTCAACTGTTGAACGATATAGTGAATATCCATCATTGCGTGTAGTTGTTTTTGGAATCAATTGTCTTGGATATCGTTTAGAGCACTTGCCATCAGTCATACATGGCGAAAGTATATTAAGTGTCCCACTTGGGCCATGTATCATAGCAGAATTGCCAGCAGAACTTTATAATATTGGTTTATAAAAATTCCCTAGATCCAAAATAATGATATAACAAAAAAGACTTACTTAGGAACAGCAAGGCGTACCATAAAGTGCAAGGTTAAATATATCAAATTGGAGGTTCATTATTGCCCATTCCTGATGTACAGTACAAATTTCTAAAGACATTTTCTTAGCAATTCTGCTGTGATACATGGCCCATGTGGGACACTTAATCTACTTTTGCCATGTATGATTGATACTATAGTTATAGTAAGTGCTCTAAACGATATCCAAGACAATTGATTTCAGAAACAACTACAGGCAATGATGGATATCCACTATATCGTTGAACAGATGACAATGATAGGTCAATAAGGTTAAAAGTACGAAATAAAACACAAAAGACTTTCGTAGGGCCAGCAAGGTAAACCGGGCTCAGCTAGATTAAAAGGTACCTCAACCAGGTGAACATGATATGGGGGCTGTTTGATTAATCGATTAATAATTGGAAATTCATTATTAGTTTCGGCTTCATCCGTTTTCACTATAAAGCTTTATAGTTTATCCCACATTTTTAATTTCTGGAACACAGGAAACTAACTTGCACAAATCACAACCTATGGGTTGCATTCTGCATAAATGTTCTACAAACTTAATATGCATTCATTTTTTCCAGTTACTCAATATGATTCTGATCTTCCAATAACCCCTTAAATAATATGGTCCATTCCATTTCCTTGGGAAAACCGGTACGTTCAGAGTCGATACATATTTTAAGTGTCAAATACATATAACAAAATCCGTGTTTGATTTATTTAGTGACTTATTTTAGCAAAGCACCTTCCACCATATTCCTGTAACCACTAACTTGCAAACACTTACGCTCGCTGAATTTTAATCTACAGGTTTTTTTTTAATACGTACGATGGATCCATTTAGATCCATCGCTCATAGCCTCCCACTGCATCATCATATTTGAACTAAATTGCTATAGCGAATTTATGATTTAAAAATGGCTCAGCTGATTTTTTTCGTTGCCCATTAGAGTTTTTGATATATACAGTGCTTACCTTTAAAACCACCTGACGAAATCGTGAATTTGGCTAAAATACACACTTAAACCATTTGTACTGTATTAAATTCTCGTGTAAATGCAATATGGTCCATGCCGTAAGGGTACTTCTAAACGAAGTAGCAATTGTCTGGATAATGTACTACAAACATTTTCTATTTGTATCAAAATTCAAAAGTAAAAACAAATATTTCGATCAAAGCCTTCTAAATAAATTGAAAATAATAATTTCCTTACTACTTATTCGTATAATTATTACACATAATTGGTCTCTACGAAAAGCCCTTTTATTTTAACAGATTAATATACAGCCTATGTCCACCCTGAAGGTCCATTCTAAATATTAGTGAAAGAATTTTTGAAATCGGATGAGTAGTTTCGGAGATTACCTCATACATCTAAACATACAAACATTACCTCTTTATAATATTAGTATAGATTTGATATTAAATATGTATATCGAAACGCAATTTGTGAACAATTTTGATTAAAATTAATAATAATTTAATAAGTAATTTTTCATTTTTATAAAGTTATTTTTTTTCCCTCAAAACAACGCCATGCTTCGTGTTCCTTTAAAAATTTCATTTCATTCATATACGAAGTATATTGTAACGAAGTATCTGATTAATAAGTGTGCCTTCAGATTAACCTCATACGTTGTTGAGTAAACTGAATATTTTAATTCAAACTTAACTTAAATATTTTCCTATTTTTCTTTAACTAAAATAACTCGTAATCTTCCAAACGAGATGGTTTTTTCCTTACCCTATCTGAACGTCTTCTATGACTTTCTTCCACTTCGTTATTCATACCGTTCTCATTTGTACCTATTGACTGATTGCTTACCAAATCCCCAATACTATAATCTAATTCTATTATGTTATCTGGTCTATGTATACTACTGTTTGGTGTTTCTCGTTCCCTGAACTGTTTTCCGTGATCTGATTTTTTTGTAAACTGCTGCCCATCGTCGTTTTCGATTTTGACCATTTTCTCTTGCCGTTCCACTACTCTGTATTTGTTATTGTCAAAATTCGTCGAGAGCTTGTTTTCTAGCCGTTCGTTTTGTCTCAGTACTGACAGCCTTTCTTTTCTCATCAATGTAACATTTCCTCTTGAGCTTATCCTCTCGGTTCTGATACCTTATATCCTCATCATATATGTCTACTACCTTTTCGATCGCTGGAATTTTTTCTCGAAAATCTCTGCGGAACATTCCCTGGGCTGGACTTATATCCGTTGAAGGGTAAATTGAATTGGTGTATAGAAATAACCAATCATTCAATTCTTCTTTCCAGTCTCTGTTCTCAAGCTACGCTATTTTGAGTCGCTTTACTATAAAGACATGTGCTTTAACGGTGTCGTGTGCTTTAACTTAATGTCATGTTCCTCAGAAAAATCGTTAAATTCTATGCTCCGAAATTGTGGTCCGTTGTCCGTGATGAGTATCTTGGTAGTCCGTATCTTGTGAATAGAGATTTGAACTTGGTAATTGTTATGGCGCTTGTTATTGACTCCTAGTCCTACTGGACTTGCATCAGTGATTATTGTTGTTTTGTCATTAGGATCGTAGAACCCAAACTTTGATTCTTTTATGATTAATTTTTTTAGCCTCTCAAAGTTTTGTTGTTGCTCTTCGTTCCAACTAAAATCGTGGTCTTTTCGTGTCAATTTGTTTAATGGCTCCAACAATGATGCTATTAGGGATGAACAGTCGGATATAATTGAGAAGTCTCAAAAAACTTTTGACTTCCTCCTTACTTTCTGCCACTCTATCTTCAGTTGGTTTTATGCCTTCTTTTGATATGAAATGCCCCATAAACTTAATCTCCAATTTTCCGAGTTGACACTTCTTTTTGTTCAAAATGATTCCATTGTCATCCAGCACGTTTAATACTATCTTTAGTATTTCATTTCATCATGTTCTTTTCTGTTTTCTCCCGCAATTAAGATATCGTCGATGTATACCCCGACTCCTTTGAGGTTGACTAACAAGTTTTCTATTAACTTTTGGTAAATCTCGCTAGCACAATTTAAACCAAATATCAATCATTTGAAACGATAGATGCCTTCGTGTGTGATGAATGTAGTTATGTCGCGCGATGCTGGTGTAATTTCGATTTAGTGAAAAGTATTTTTCACGTCCAATTTCGAAAAAATGGTGCTTTTGCACAGATTTGGCATTATGTCTTCAAACGTCGGGAGTGGATGCCTTTTTAATTGCCTGATTGCATCTCTGCCTTGATTCTTAGGGGTAACTACAAGTGGTGATAACCATCTTGAAGTTCCGTCTGCTCTTTCAATTATGTCATCGTTCAAGAGGTCTTTTAGTCTTTCCGAAACTTTGTTTTTAATGGTATGGGAATCCGACGGTAAGGTTGACGTTCAGGCGTTACGTTTTCATCTATTTTTATTTCGACTTGGATACCTTTTAGTGTCCCTGTTTTGTTGGAGTTTGATGTATTCTTGTTATCTATAACCAAGTTTATGTCAAACAATACGACATTGAGAGCTAATGCGGTTTCGCAACTAATAAGTGAGGCCCGTAGTCTTCTACAATGTATAGATCGATCTCTTCTACATTGTCCCTATATATTGGATGGTAGTGCGGACAACATCGATTATCCTGATTAGGCTATTATATCCTTTTAGTTCCCGATCGGAACTAGCTGGTTTGTTTAACGTTTTTATCCCCCTATCTTTCGCTCTGTTCCAGGTATGTTCGCTTATCAGATTCACCTGCTAAGCTGCTATTAAATCCATCCACTTTGCAAATAACTTCTACCTCCTTTCTGATTTCAGTTATTTTGCCTATGGAAAGAACATCGCTATTACTACCCGAATCCGAATTTGCATTTTTAACTTCTCCTTTCTACACGAAACGGATTTTTCTTTTCGACATATCGGTGCAACACATCTTCTTAAAATGTTCGCTTATCTGGCATTTATCATATTTCTTATTTCTGGCTAAGCACTTCAAGCTCTTGGCAAAATGACCTGTACGACCACAACGATAGCAACTTGCTTCACCATTTTCACATTTATCATTCGATTGCCCTTTGGTGTTGCATTTTGACGAAGAACGTCTGCGAGATTGTGAGTTACGATTCTCATTATGTGAATCTGCAACTTGTTTTTTGTAATCATTTTTCTTGAAATTAACTTTATTTACTCTTTTACGTGTCCCCACAATAACCTGTTCTCTAATGTGTTCGTCCACGTCCTTGAACTCGCACTTCGTTCCTTGACCCCTTAGTTTCAATATAAATTGATTTATTGTTTCAGTTTGTCCCTGTTTTATACTCCTAAATATTTTCCTTTCAAGAGATGCGCTTGATTTTGGAATGAAATAATTATCCAAAATCTCGATCGCGTTTTCGTATGCTTTTTCTAACTCTTCTTCCCCTACTTTGGTCTCATCTATCAGGTTGTAATATATATCTTGCAATCTAATGCTACCATAGTGCAATAATAACAATTTTTTCTTACTACTATCTATTTCTCCCTTAGCCTAAAATATAATCTCTAATGCCCGTTTCCATTGTTTCCAATTGGCAGCAACATTGCCCGACGTATCTATCTCGTCAAACTGGGTTGTATCCCGTCTGTTTCTGGTTGATTTATATAGCGCCTTACATCCACTATAATTGGATGCCATATATGTCCATATACCGTGTCTTCTCCACGTGAAAATTAACTTGTGTTGTCTACGGAATACAATCACCTGCATTCATTGTTCTTTTGATTCAGCGTCTGATTTCTTTTTCTTATAATTATTATTCTGCTTATTCTAAATCTGTTTTCTATTATTATTATTCGTATTCGTATACTTTCCTTGCGCACTTTTCAGATTTTTTTTTTTTAAATCCTCGTCGCCATTGTAGATTCACTCTCCCCCTTGTATTTTATCTTATTTTCCATTCACAATAAAACAAGTCTTTATTCTCTTATAATCTGTACACGATACATGTTTAACTCTTTATTTATTTTCCTTCATCCATGTGGTATTGCCACATTCAACTGTGAATGCTTTCATCGCATTATGGGTGCGTTCATTGAATTCACTACAGTCTCCAAATTTAAGAAAATCCGTGTATTCTATTAAGGGAAAACGAATACCGTTAAATACATTTTTACCAAAAATTGCAATCCCTACCTGTAAGTTTTGCTATTTAAAATGGTACTTTAACCTATCTGGACATAATGGCATTTAATTATGGGGATATCCGCTTGTCCTTTCAACATAATAAAATTATTACACAGTAAATATGTAAAGGAAAAGAGTTCATCTTAATAGCTTTGGTTGAAATCAATTTAATAAAGTTCTTTAATTCAACATTCCAGTTTATATAAAAATAATCTTCATTACGTTACTTACCATTGAGTTAGTTGAAGGCCATCCTTGGAAATAAGATTATTTAATATCCTTATGTGTAATATATACGGTAATTGCTTCATTCTAATTGTACTATATACCATCTTGATAAACTCATATTTCAACTTTTACTTTCCAAAGAACATGTCTCGAAAGAAGACGGATGACCTTCTTGTGCAAATATTTTGTTTAGTGTGTTAATTGGTATTGTACATCAAATTCAAGTGTGAGAATTTAACTATTACTATAAACATATAAAAACCTTAGTGTTGGCGTGTTATTGTACCAACATGGCCGTTTTCAAATTATAAATCAATTAATAAAACTTTCACTCTGTAATAATTACGTATATTAAAGATAAAAATGCATCCACCCATCATGTGTAACTACAAAAACATTCAAATATTCATGTACGCGTATTCTAGTCAGATAATAACAAAAAAATATTTCCGCTTGATATCGTGCATTGTATGGGATGCAAAATTGGGTCATGAATATTTACAAGCATAAATGAAATTCTTTACACACTTTGATGAATTCATCATTGATACTCATGTTCTGCTTAATTGTTTAAATTAGGAATAAAAAAAAAAGTCACACATATTTTATGCACTTTACATAGGTAAGTCGGAGATCATGACAAATTGATTAGCCTTATATGTGTACATATATCGTGTCTGAGATGCCAAATTAGTTTTCACTTCTCAAAATTTATTTTGTTTTGTTTACAAACAAATACCAAATCAAGGTCAAACAACAAACATTTATAATTTTGATTTAGTACAACATAAAATCGATTGCATCGTTTCTTATGCTTTTCGTTAATGTTTATTAGCCAGACATTGATCTGTCTTTTAACATGTAGAAAAAAATAAAAAATTTGTTTATGTGTGGATTCTCCGAAATGATCCGTACATCGTGTGTAGACTCGAATGTAAAAGAGCAAAGAATTGTTCGCCAAACATGATTTATGTCTTGAACTTTTAATATTCACCAATCAGATTTTTGATTGTTGTTGTTGTTTATTATTATTATTATTATTGTAAACTACAGGTTTTAACAAATTTCGTTTTTTGTTTGTTGTTGTAATTATATCAAGATGTTTTTGGGGTTTTTAAAGATATTTACAGCCTGGCTTATGTAGGCGCGTTACATCACGAAATGTTGAAGTAAAGCAATATTCGGGAACATCCTGATGTATTTGTCACCCTGATGGGATAAATACAGTGTTTGTCTAATAATATCTGGAGTATTTTCTAGTCGACTAGAAACGTTTGCTCCCTTTCCTGCCGATGAGCCATCCCAAATCTAGTCGAATCCTTCCGTATTATTTGATTGAATTATTTCTAAGGTATAGGGCGAAAAATGGTATGTCCCTACCACCAACAGAATTACATCAAAGTGAGCTGTTCTTTGCACAAAGGTTATTCGTAGTTGTCCTTCATTATTTCTTTCAGTACCGGTATACTATATATATAACTTGAAAATTTAATGTCACCGTACACCCATTACATATAACGGGTCCGGGTCAAAATGCCGCGTTTTAAAATGTCGCGTTTTAAAATATCGCGTCTTAAAATGTCGCGTTTCAAAATGCCGCGAGGTACAAAATGTCGCGTGGTACAAAATGTCACGTCTTAAAATGTCGCGTTTCAAAATGCCGCGAGGTACAAAATGTTCAATTTTTCACGCGACATTTTTTACCTCGCTGCATTTTGAAACGCGACATTTTAAAACGCGACATTTTGTACCACGCGACATTTTGTACCTCGCGGCATTTTGAAACGCGACATTTTAAAACGCGACATTTTGTACCACGCGGCATTTTGAAACGCGGTATTTTAAAACGCGATATTTTAAAACGCGGCATTATGAACGGTTCCCACATATAACACATAAGGAAGGATATGAAAGGAATGTTAGTTAGGATGGAATCGACCCGGTTACAGACACCTTTGTAGTCGATATCTGATATGTTAGTACAATTTAACTATACGACTGCACAACTTAACTACGTCATTGGATTTTTGTTTCACTGGAAGTCTTGGCTGGTTTCTCAGGATCTCTAAATCTAATCAGGTCTTAATTATAGTTTATTTAGCTTTACCTTCTAAACCCATTGTGATCACCGACCACCAACACCACACCTCACTACTTATTTTTAACTAAACTGCTTTAGCTTTTGTATTTAATTAAATTCTCGTCTCGGTCATTAATTCTCTGAAATTATCTAAGTCCTTTCAATCAGTGATTTTTTTACCTCTAGGCAGGTTTTCATCTTTATACCACAAAATTTTCGGTTCGACAAGAACTTTTCCCCACTTCCACACTATCATTTATTCTCAATCTAACTTGTGGGAGGATTTTGTTACTTTTGGAATACTGTTTGAGCTTATCGTATATGGTGGGTATAATGTCGCGATGTACATTTTCGGTAATGTCCATTGGATAGGGATTTTGCGATACCGGAGTGGCTACGGGCAGCCCTTCTAGATGTGGCATAAGGCTGTGATAGTGCATCCGGGTATGTAGATTTATCTCCTGGAGGAAATTTCCATTGTTTGGGGCGAACTTGTACGATTCTGAGTGCCTTCGAAGTGTACAATAATTTTGATGTTTCTCAAGTTGGCTGCTGTGAATAAACATTCTGCGTCTCACTAGAACCTATTTTGTTGTAAGTCTGATAGGTATCTTCGTATTAATTGTCCTTTCGTTAGTTTTGATATTTCTCTGGTCTATATACACTTGGTGATACGAATTAATGATTATCGGGATAAAATTGTCCAAATTTGAGCTATTTTGTATAAATTTGGCTATCTCTAACCGTAATCGTCCTATTACGCATGATTGTTGAGGATCCTTAAGATATAGTGAATGTAGAATGGCACTGAACAAACAGTTGCCATCACCTTATTATGTTAATGCATTTTGTATCGGACTTGTAAATTTAATTTCGAATTACCGTTCGTAGCAGAAATTTGTTTTTTTTTTTAATTTGCGAGTTTACGTAAATATTCTCCAGCAACTTTCTGCAATTTAATTTTTTATTTTTTTTTTCAAATAACGGAAATTTACTCGAAAGGGGAAATTTGTATTCGCAATATTCTAAGGGGCTTGCTGAAATTTCATCAGAACACCCACGTTAACTAGCCCCCAACCCAAGTAATTCCTTTTCGTCGTACGATTTGGCGATTTCGGGAAATTATTTTAAATCGTTCAACCGGAAAAACGAACTCATCCTCCAGCATGACGATTTTTATGGTATACGTAAACTCTAATCCAACGTCATTTACAATACAATAAATTTGTATGTTGACTCCCGGATATATACCATGCCATCAGAATCCTTCCATTCACCCGTTTGTTGATTTTCTCATTCATGTTATTTTCATTAACCACGGTATAATATCAAATCTATCCTCAAATTGATTTGATTTGAATTTAGCTACTACTAATAATGATTTGTGGTGGGTCATACACACAAATTTCCTTAAAGATAGATTATGAGTTTGACGTTCGTTTTGACCACCAGGTAAAGTAGTCAGTAGTCACATAGAATAGTTGCTTTCCAATCGACCAACCGCAAGCACCCGCTAGTGAACTGCTAGTAGAATGGTTTTTGTCTTCGCTAAATTTCTATAGATAATTTAGCGAAGACAAAAACCATTCTACTAGCGGTTCACTAGCGGGTGCTTGCGGTTGGTCGATTGGAAAGCAACTAATATAATTTTAATTCAACATGGGAAAGCCAATGAGCTTTCTATAATTACGATAGAGTTTGTTTTCCCTAAACCCCATTCTGTCTTCGCAGTAAACAGTTCCCTCTGAGAAAATTTTGTTTCAGAATCGAATTTCCGATTTTATTATTTTGGTTTTGAATTTGATTACGTAAAAGTTTGACACCATTGAGAATAGTAATTTAAAGCTGGATACCGATTACCATGCCTTACCGCACCGCAGCGATATGAAAACGACAACAATTGCGGAAACAATCAGCCATCCACACAAGCGTACTCGCTACAAAGTGTTAATGTAAGTAAACTTGCACCACGGGGACCCAAATCCAAGAATCGAAACATTTGGGCTACATGCATTTGCGATATACATGAGAGGTTCTTTGAGAAGAAAAAATCTTAATGTCTTTTACCATATCACCGCATTCGTCTCAAGGCAAGGCCACCAGAATATGGTACCCTTTTTTAAGAAAACAACAGCTCGCCACCCAAATCAACGTAGTGAGTCACCCAGGCCAAGGGACCCGCGTTAATTTAGACCATTCGTTAATAATCTGGGTGCAACCCCCCCCCCCCCCCCCAAACATTCCCCAGTGCTTGTTGTAAGAGAGTTAAATAGCTTTTCGGTGCATTAAGCCCCATTCCTACTCACATCGGAGAGACCCACATTAGTACAACATTCGGGCTAGCAAGTTTGCCGCTTTACCGACTTAACCCTTCCCAATACGAAGCCTGCAGCCCAATATTCTGCCAGATAGACCATCTAAAGATATTATGTACTGACGATCGCTTTAAATGATGTTTCAGAATTACTTCGGTCTAAAAAGACCAAAGTATTGAAATCTTGTCAAAAATGACGAAAAATTTGGTTGGTCCAAAACCACTTTTCTCGACGTTTTGAAAGTCCCTGAGTCTGAAAATGCAAAAAAAAAAATGTCCGTCCGTCTGTCTGGATGTCTGGATGTCTGTGTGTCTGGACCCATGGTATCTCGAAAACGGCTTGTCCGATTTTGAATTTTTTTCGCCAATCTGTTTCTATGGTCAAGGCGGAGATTTGAAAAGCTTTTGGTGGCTGTACGTCAAGAGGGTGGGGTACCTGCCATACGAATTGACCCAAAATACCTGGTTTTATAAATATTTACGATTTTTTTATGTATGCTGGTTTAATTATTATTGAATTGGGAATTGATTTGAAGGTTAAGTTAGGGGTAAATTTGAGGGTTGAGTTGAAGTTGATTTGGAGTTGAGTTGGGGTGGCATTCGGATGTAGTGAGTAAGTATTTAACAAATTTTTTATATGATGGAACTTGCGCTTTCCTATTTATCAACCGATTATTATGAAATTTGACATGTGTGTCGGAAATGGAAATCTAAAATGATTTTTGGATAAAGTTCTGGAATATGGCCAAATATGATGGAAGTTGCCTATTTTTCAACCGAATAAGATGAAATCCGATACGTGCGTTGGAAATGTGATTCTAAAATGATTTTTGGATGAAGTTAAGGAATATGGCCAAGTATGATGGAACTTGACTATTTCTCATCACATGTGCGTTGAAAATGGGATTCTAAAATTGTTTTGGATGAAGTTCTGGAATATGGCCAAGTATAATGGAACTTGCCCATTTTTCAACCGATTATGATGAAATTCGACATGTGCGTTGAAAATGGGATTCTAAAATGTTTTTTGGATGAAGTTCTGGAAAATGGCCAAGTAGGTGGCACTTACCCATTTCTCAACCGATTATGATGAAATTTGACATGTGTGTCAGAAATGGGATTCTGAAACGAATTTTGGCTGAAGTTCTGGAATATGGCCAAGTATGATGGAACTTGACCATTTCTCAACCGATTATGATGAAATTCGACATGTGTGTCAGAAATGGGATTCTAAAACGAATTTTGGATGAAGTTCTGGAATATGGCCAAGAATGATGTAACTTGCCCATTTCTCAACCGATTATGATGAAATTCGACATGTGCGTCAAAATGGGATTCTAAAATGTTGTTTGGATGAAGTTCTGGAATATGGCCAAGTAGGTGGCACTTGCCCATTTCTCAACCGATTTTGATGAAATTCGACCGGTGCGTTGGAAATGGGATTCTAAAATGTTGTTTGGATGCAGTTCTGGAATATGGCCAAGTGGTGGCACTTGCCCATTTCTTAACCGATTATTATGAAATTTGACATGTGTGTTGGAAATGTGATTCTGAAACGAGTTTTTATGAAGTTCTGGAGTATGGCCAAGTATGATGGAACTTGCCCATTTCTCAACCGATTATGATGAAATTCGACATGTGTGTTGAAAATGGGATTCTAAAATGTTGTTTTGATGAAGTTCTGGAATATGACCAAGTAGGTGGAACTTGCCCATTTCTCAACCGATTTTGATGAAATTCGACATGTGTGTTGGAAATGGGATTCTAAAATGTTGTTTGGATGAAGTTCTGGAATATGGCCAAGTAGGTGGCACTTGCCCATTTCTCAACCGATTTTGATGAAATTTGACAGGTGTGTTGGAAATGGGATTCTAAAATGTTGTTTGGATGAAGTTCTGGAATATGGCCAAGTGGTGGCACTTGCCCATTTCTTAACCGATTATTATGAAATTTGACATGTGTGTTGGAAATGTGATTCTGAAACGAGTTTTTATGAAGTTCTGTAGTATGGCCAAGTATGATGGAACTTGCCCATTTCTCAACCGATTATGATGAAATTCGACATGTGTGTTGAAAATGGGATTCTAAAATGTTGTTTGGATGAAGTTCTGAAGTATGGCTAAGAATGATGTAACTTGCCCATTTCTCAACCGATTTTGATGAAATTCGACATGTGCGTCAAAATGGGATTCTAAAATGTTGTTTGGATGAAGTTCTGGAATATGGCCAAGTAGGTGGCACTTGCCCATTTCTCAACCGATTTTGATGAAATTCGACATGTGCGTTGGAAATGGGATTCTAAAATGTTGTTTGGATGAAGTTCTGGAATATGGCCAAGTGGTTGCACTTGCCCATTTCTTAACCGATTATTATGAAATTTGACATGTGTGTTGGAAATGGGATTCTAAAATGTTGTTTGGATGAAGTTCTGGAATATGGCCAAGTAGGTGGCACTTGCCCATTTCTCAACCGATTTTGATGAAATTTGACAGGTGTGTTGGAAATGGGATTCTAAAATGTTGTTTGGATGAAGTTCTGAAGTATGGCTAAGAATGATGTAACTTGCCCATTTCTCTAACGATTTTGATGAAATTCGACATGTGCGTCAAAATGGGATTCTGAAACGAGTTTTTATGAAGTTCTGGAGTATGGCCAAGTATGATGGAACTTGCCCATTTCTCAACCGATTATGATGAAATTCGACATGTGTGTTGAAAATGGGATTCTAAAATGTTGTTTTGATGAAGTTCTGGAATATGACCAAGTAGGTGGAACTTGCCCATTTCTCAACCGATTTTGATGAAATTCGACATGTGTGTTGGAAATGGGATTCTAACATGTGTTTTGGATGAAGTTCTGGAATAAGGCTAGGTATGATGGAACTGGCCAATTTCTCAACCAATTTTGATGAAATTCGATATGTGTATTGGAAATGAGATTCTAAAATGAGTTTTGGATGAAATTCTGTAGTAGGATGGAACTTGGCAATTCCTTAATGGGGTATCATCAAATTTGAGATGGGTGTTGGAAATGGAATTCTAAAATAATTTTTTGATAAAGCTCTGGAATAAGGCAAAGCAGGATGGAACTTAGTTATTCCTTACCCGATTATGATGAAATTTGACATGTGCGTTGTAAATGGGATTCTAAAATGATTTTTGGTTAAAGTTCTAGAATATGGTCAGTTACACGGTTAGAAATATCAGTATAATTTTGTATACTACTTTCGGTATAAAGTTCTAAAATACGATTTTTCGTGTTATATTGGATTCCTGTACCCCTGCTACTAAAGCTTTTGACCTGTTTGGCTGTTGTTGTATGTATAAGTAAATATGTATATGTTAGTTAAAATTGAAATCAGTACTGTCAAAACTGTCACACCAACTTTATAACACAGGTGACAGGTGAATGCAATCCTCAATGAAAAAACCAAAGACCGAAGTTCTGATGACCTTGTGAGGTTTCAGCCCTTTATATTTTGTATATTGGATTTCCATAAAACCCCGAAACTTGATTGGCACAGAACGATGCAATTTCCTGTGATTGACTCCGCAAATGATCCCACTGCAACCATGTCGGCTGAATAAGTGTTTTGGACATGGAACAAATGGGTCAGTGGTTGCATCCTTTACTATTTCAAAATGCACTGCTTTTGTTGCAAAGTAAATAAAAATACAACCGTGTCCTTACATTGATTTCTGTATCGCACAGAAAAGGGCCCACAAAAACCAACACCAGTTTTATAAAATGGCCGATAAACTTCTAAACGTTCCTTCGGTAAATTTTCAATAATTTGAGTTGTACCTTTTGTATTTACATGGAAACGCGAAATGCATCGATAAATGTGTTGTTTTATTTGATTTTTAACCAATGTTTGTTGGACTCTCCGGTATACAAATTCCTATGTGTTCATGAGGTATTAGCAATGTGGTAAAATGAGGTTGTGGTTTTGATTAAAACTTAATGAACTTTTTTCAATTCGGCCACCAACACGTAACAATTGTTTATTATCAAGAAACGGATTCAAACTCATATTTTGCTGATATTGAATAGTTTTTTGTTAATTAGGGAGCTCTTGATTTCAGCTTGAAATGCATTTCAACTCGATACAATCTAGTGGGCCCAGTTTCCGATTGGCTTTTGCTTTTTTCTATATACTCATTTGAATAAATCTTAAACAGTATATGCTGTAGTAATACGGAGTAATTTTGTATATCCACAATGATTTCTTCGTTTTCGACAAGTATGAATCAACTACGCCAAATCAACCAAATTATCCAAAAATTTGTTCAAAAACATTGGTCCGTAAAACCAGGATTGACATTTTTCCAGTTCCGCTTGCGTGATTTTCCTCGATAATACATCTGCCGTATTGGTTTTGCTTTCAACATGCCTCCAATGCACATGCTCCTTTAACTCTTATATAATTGTACACGATTGGCTGCATTAATCTTTAACTTATACGGCGGCAACTTCATCCAGGCGAGCAAAATACTGGAGTCGGTTCAAAGCACAATTTGCTTGTCATAGCGAGATTAGCCAAGAGTAGAGCTGCGTTAAGTTCCATTCTTGGTATCGAAGTATCCTGCAAGGGAGCCACACGAGACTTGAAATAAATCAAATTCACAACAATACCCTCTGACGTACATCTTCGCAAATATAAACAGGCATCATATGCTACTTGTGACGTGTCGGCAAAACCATGAATCTCAAAATAAGTCGTCCTTTGGAATAATACACCGATCGAGACTGATATCATTAATGTTACTCAATTATGACTGAAACCTTTCCCCAAGACTGTTTGATTGGGTGTGGCAGTTCCTCGTCCCATTAAATTTTACATAACCATTGCATAATTATTTTGGCAATGACAAGTATTGGTGCTATTAGCTCTAGAGGATCAAAAAACTCGAGAATCAGAATTCATCGATTTAACAATGAGATAAAATGTGTCTTAGTGGGGAATTTCAGCAAATCCCTAACGTTTTAATGGTATAATAACAGTCGTGATCTGTCTCAATATGCTGTCATTTCCTTAATTGCAAAATAGCCGACTTCACATTTCGACAAGGTCACGCTGAATTGACTCTAAGCTTTGTCGTACTCGAATCTGGCTTTAACTGTGCATGGTGCGGAAGAAAATATTCCGGCAACATGAATGAATCGACATTTAACCGATCATCACTTGGAGCCATGTGTCCCAACAATTCATACTCTCGTAAAAACTGTATAAATTGATTTATCAATCAGCTTCCTTTACTGACAAATGGACCGTATAAAGACCATTTTCATCACGTGAATGAGAACTATCAAACAAACGCTCACATTCGTGTTCTTCTGCAGTCGAAACTGTTTTTACTTTCTGTCAATACTCAATTCAGAATCAATGTCACAATTAATTGATAACAAAAAGAAATTAAAATTATATTCACATTTACCCACGATGATCCTTCGTAAGACTGTATTGTATAGAGAGGGCAAATTTATACAGACTTTTCAAACTGACCCATTTTTAAAATTTTATAATATAACTCTGCACCTAGGCCAATTTCCGATGTCGATACATTCGATAGGTAACTGTTGCTACATTCAAAACTAAACTTGAGAATTAATTGATGAATCCGAATTGGCTGCGAAATATTGCGCCTGACCTTCTTTAGAACTTGTGAAATTATCACTAACCTTTTTATTAGAAGCATCAGTTTGAACTTTGAACATTTCCTAAATGCAATAATTTATTGTGCTTCCTATTACAAACTGAGCAATGTGGAGCTCTGCAACAAAATACTCTGTGGTTGGGTCACAAACAATTTATGTATAGATTAAAGGTTTCAACCTTTTCAGATCTTTTGAAGTTAATTTCAAAAATTCAAAACATAAATTAATAGAATAATCTTTAGAACAAAGATGACAATTTTATATCAGCTGTGATGAGGCATCAATTGATACAAATGATTTTGTGATCTACCAAACGAATTTGAATCTACTGTGATTTAATTATTGGTTACATCATCAAAACTATTTCCATTAATAGTCATTAAAATTCGTATTCGATGTTATATAAATTCTAGTAATTGTACCCACATTGAAACTTCATTCACTTTCTCTTCGTTTTCCCACAGTTTTAATGTTTGAATATCCGATTTTAGTTTTCACAGTATGGACTATAACTATATCCGACAATGCCTCTTTTAAATTATTTAATACAAACAAATACATTAAACTCTCGTCAAGTAAATTTTGAAGTTGACTGGCAAGTTCAGTTCTGACTAATTTCATGCCGAAAAAATCCTCTTACCATATATGCGAATCAACAATTGAACGAGCGTGATTGTAACGTGACATTAATACTTTCCATGCTAATTTAAACCTCAAATCTGAAAAATCAATTTTATTATAAGTACTTTCTTGCTGGCTATCCTTTATCATCATTAAATCGCGCCAATTTTATTTTAGGCAAAAATGAGAATTTATCGAGAAATTTGGTTACGCATTCAAAACATTACTGCATGACTGCAATTCCGATACACTAAACATAGATTGTTGTGCTTATGGTTGAGAATTCACGACGTTTAAATTCACGCAATCGAATAACTTGCTTGCGTTTTTTGTGTACACATTAACACCTAACCGACATTCCACAATGAATTTATTTTTATTAATTTCAGCTATATCGAGACTTTTAATAAATTTTAAATGATTTGTCAATTGAACGATTCTAGATTTCAAGAAAAAAAAAAAAGCAGTAAAGTTGTTGTTCGAATAAAAATTTAAAACCAACTTAAAAAAAAAGTACCGGGTTCAAGCTCCACCTGTACCGCAAATTTTTGGTAAAACAAAAGTACAAAATTTAAAAAAAAAAATTATAATTATTTTATTCATAAGTTAAATTGATTAAATCCCCATTACCCCATTATAGTTATACGCGGTTTGTGATATGAGAAGTAGGTCGTGTAGTTTACGCTCTTGAGTTGGGAAAGATGCCTGGTGAAAATGTGATCTATGGCGGTTCCACCAAGTGTAGTAGATTGAGCCGGATCGTTGTGGATTTGTAATTCAAGATCTTCTTTCATAAATTCCGATGAACCATTCGTTATTCTTACCAGGACGTGTATCTCCGATGGGGATTGTATTCGAATCTTTTTCGGTCTCGGCAAAGAGTTGTCTTCTTCCTTCTGCTTCATATTATTTTCTTCTATATTTTTAATTTTACTGTAGTGAAATGCCGTGTGAAGTTCAATAAACAAAAATTTTTATTGTGTTCTCTTGAGCGAATGTGAAAATATTTTATAAACAAATTGTATATAATAAAACGTCATAGAAATGTCAATGTCACAGAAATGGGAATGTCTTGCTACTAATAAAAGCTTACTAGATATAATTTATTTTTAACTGTGGACGATTCAAATGACGTATTAAATCAAATTAGTTTCCGGTCACTTGGAAACTTTGAAGACCCATAACTCACAAACCTTAACATTTTTCGGCCTGATCTTTGCGACTATATATTTTTCTAAGATGGCATAGGTTATACAGCACATAAATTCAAAAAATGTACGCAATATTTTACATAATGATAATAAAATATTTTTGAACTTTTTTATTTTTATTTCATAGTTTTAAATCAATATGGCGTGCGGCATTGATATTTTTTGTTTCTATTTTAATGGATTAAATGAAAAGAGAGGAAGTATTCATGACATTTAACATGACAAAACATGACAAAAGCTGTTAACGCAGCATGTAACATGAACCCAAAACTAGTCCCCTAAATGTTTTACCAAACATAAAATCTCTTCGATTGGCTTAAACAATAATTTATTTTGTTTTATTTTAGATCAAAGTCACAATCACAAAACAAACGAGAGAATATATACACTAAAAGTCTAAACATTGTTAAAACATGCAAATGTAAATGAAAAATGATGTTCCCTAAAAGTTATTGGCAATTATCTAAATTGAAAATGAGTTACAGAGAAAGAAATGATCATTACTGATCTCTTTGTATGCCAACTACTGTGTTTTTTGAGCCTCCTTTTATCTTTGCATTAATCTCAAATTGATTAAGTGATGATGAGATTAATTAAATTGAAAACTTGTGAGCACCTGTAAAACTTTTTATGCTTGTGATTATTTAACTTTTGCATAGTCAGTACGAAAAAAGTCATAAACTGCTAATGATCTTATAGTGATCGAAATTAATTAATTTACAAATTTTAAATAAATAATCAGAATCATAAAAATAAAATAAAATTTAAAATGTATACGACGTCTGAGAAATTAAAATTTCTAAATTTTGAAACGTACAGAAGAATTACAAACGATAGGTACATTTTCCTTCAAATGACCTTTACTTATCGCACCGATAATCATGATTTAATTATAAAATTTATGATTGTGTGATTGTTTTGAATGCAATAATAAATAATCAGTCATAATAAATAAAACCTATACAGACAATGGGGGGCTTGTTTTATTCTGTTATCAACATTTCAATATCGAAACGTTAAGTTTCTATTTCTCGGAACTAAATTATTTACGTTTGTTAGATAAAAAAAGTTGGCAAAAAAATGCTGAATCAAGTGTGATATTTGCCCCTCCCCTCTCCCAGCCGATTACAAGACTTCGTTTTCCAATTTAAATATAGATGTCTGTGAACGATTTAATTTATGTGATTAGATATAAAAGATTTTCATATGCAAACAGCGCATTTTGATTAAAATCCAATTTGGTTACTTATGGCTAAGCTGATCTGATAACCATCCTTGATTGAATGGTAATAAAAATAAATTAACTGTTTTATGTCAGAACTTATTATCGAATATACGATTCTTGGAAAAATGGATTATTGTCAAATTACCTTTGTTGGCAGCTGCTGTTTATCGGGGTTACAAATCACGTATTATCGTTTATAAATATGGAGATTGCACATTGGCACGTATTAATTCAAATTCCACAATAGAAATTGATTTTCAGCAGTAAATTATGTAATTTTATGAGGTAAATAAATTTATTGCAGATAGGCAATCATCGCAGATATAGGTAAATAAATAAAACGTGTTGGCACTACTTACAATTTATGGCGTGCGTTGTTGTGGCCTTTTAAAATTGTAATTTATACATTTTTTGTTTCCCAAAGTGTGTTACATAATTGTACATAATGTGCTGGAAACTAATTGTTTTCTATCATTTTAGATTTGTTGAAATTAAAAAGCAACGGTGTACACGTTGTCCCGAGACCCATTGAAAACCGAGACAGCCAAGTTGATGAAACCAATTGGATGATCGTCAGCGCTATTTGCCGTTTTTCAATGAATAAACTTCCAGTAGTACGGCTGCCCATGACTACATACTCCACAAGCAAATGTTCCCGGTGGGGCTTGTCCTATTTGCAGGACACCTCTGGAAGGGACTGATACTGCTGAATGAAAGAAATATAAGAAAAATACAAAGCAAGTCCGTGAAAGGATTGTGAGCAACGTTGGACATTAAATACAAGACTGCATTTCGCTGGGTTCGTTCTGGGACGTGACAAAATGCCTCCGAAAGGGAGCATTAAGCCGACAAGGGTTGAGAATAAGTGTAGTGTAACTTTAAAAAAATAAAAGAAAAGGTTATGCACAACTTCCACTAATTGATATCGGTGTCAACCATAGGGAATTACCTAGAAGGCAGGCTATTCACCAGCAAAAAAGTTCATTGTGAACCTATCGCAATGAATTCTCAAGTCAACGAAATAAAACGGGCCAAATATGTTCAAACTTTGAACGGTTATACCCTACAAGGAAAACAAATAGTGTTGATCGATGAAACAAATTTTAATTTGTTTTGTCGCCGAACAAAGGGCCGTTCAAGATCTGGTACCAGAGCAGTGCAACAACTTCTAACATCAAGAGGCCCCAACGTTCATTTAAATGGAGCAATTTTGGCTGCTGGCGTTGTAGCGATGGAACAAAAGAGAGGTTCGTTCACTGCAAATTCTCGGAAGCTTGCCTCAAAAATACAGAAATTTAAGACAAGCCTGGCTATCAATGGATCACGCAAAGCAAACAGTAACTAATCTAAGAGCACGACTTTTAGATGACGAAGCCAGTCTGACGACATATGAGAATCTGACTCGCCATTGGTAGTAATTAAAGCACGATGCAGCAGCTCATCAATGCAACGGAACTCAAATGAGAAGCATATAGTAACCGACCTCGAGTAACCTGCATTGTTTTACCAAACAAGAAACTAAAATGTTTTAATGATTTTAGTATACCGCTTCACATACTTAGAATATTATCGATATTTGAAGATTCTTCATATTCTAGACGTTTCAAAATAAAAAAAATTCGTAAATTCAAAAATATTTACAACCTGAAACTTGTAACAAAATCCCCCAAAAGGGATTTTGTTAACAGAACATAGCAATAGAGGTCTGGTTGCGGTATTGCACTGGCTGAAGCTCGCCGCTAGGCGTGGGGGTTACCAGACATATTACTATGCTTGAAAACCGCATAGAGATACAACGAAGGGGACAAGAAAATTATTCTACTGTGCCACGACCACAGTGGTAGATAATCATAAAAACAAAATTTGCGTTCGACAGGGACGCCGGTGCCACTCCGGCGACCCTGCTCAAGGCCTAGGTCAGCATAAGGCCGCCCATCCTCACGCGATCACAATGAACTATTTAGTAACACATCACTTTAAATCAAAATGTAACCAAAAATCATAAAAAAAAAAATCTGCAATTACGCATAAAAACCCCAAATCGGGAAAAAAACGAAATGAAAACAAAAATGAAATGAAAGAAATTTGAAATGAAAACGTTAGCCAAAAAAAATAAAAACAAAATGTGGTGCGAATCGATCTTGGGGTGTGTCATATGCGACGCCACCCGAAACCTGTAACCCGCGAAAAAAATATTTATATATATATATAAAAAATTTATTTAAAAAAAATAAAAATATAGTAATAAAACAAAACAACCCCGAAAACCAAGTTTGGCTCACACAAATTTTTTAATAAAAATAAAAAAAACCACGCGGTGTCCCAGACTTATTATATATTTTTGTCCGGTGACACCTTACCTGAACAACACCAAATTCTAGGCCCGACCGACCCACAATAACAGCTACAACAGCGCCGACGCAGGAACAATCAGCAGCCCCCTCAATTCTCGAACCCCACCCCGATTGGCAGAGTTGCTGCCACAAACCCTTTTCTCTAATCACACACAATTTGTGCGACTCTGTACTCAATCAAATGATTGCCAAACAGCCAGAATAATTCTCTTGATCAAACACAACCAATATTGCAACAGAAATTAAGGTAATAAGTCAACCTTACTCTTTTAGGCAAAACCAGAACAAAATAAATCGTGCCGCAATAAACGGATCAATCTTGGACTGTTAAATCAAACCACACCAACAAAGAAAATTGAACAGAGTTTGCTTTTTTTTTCACTATGTGCATCAATTTAAATTTTATTTGGTTTTTATTCATAAAATCTTGATTCACCTTCAGTTTAACATAACATTATTTTCGACATTACATAAAAAAATCAGTCTCATGACGTTAAGAATAATAGATAAAACTATAACGTCACCATATTTATTAAATATTTTCTTTTCTTTATATCTTTATTAATTATTATTATGATTTTCTTTCATTTCTTAACAATTTTTATTTATTTATTTATTTGAATTATATATTATATAAAAAACGAAATTTCTAATGTTTTTTTTTTTTTCTCAATAATCAAAGCAACCAAAAAAAATTTTATGTAATGGTCACTCAGCACTAACTTATCAATCCATCAATGTAGATATTAATTCTCAATTACTTTTTTTTTTTTTTTATTTCTTGTCTGATATTTATGTGAATTTATTTTTCCACCAAACTTAACAAAACTCAATAGTCAGAACAAAACTTAACTTTTTTCCATATACAAAATTATTTTACAACTTATAATTTATGATACATCATGATGGTCCGATAAAATAAAAAAATCTCTCGAGCCCATCGTACACCAAACTTGACTTATCCTCAAAAAATTCAAAACTAGACTCTCCAAAATAAAATTCCCGACGCGTACAAAATAAAAATTTATTCCCCCACCCAAAAATTATTTACTAAAGAAAACATTAACCCGACCGATAAATTTCGGGTGGCGTATATACATACAACCGCACCCAAAAATCGACTCGCACACACCAATACTATTTAATTTAATCACTGGAACATTCCATTTACATGGAAAATCCACGCGCTAACCAAAACAAAACAGATGAAGCAACACACCAACCACTACACGTCATTACATACCATCAAAACAAAAATGATAAAACGAATCGAGTAACCGACCAAAATACGGAGAAGTATAAAATGCTAAATGGTACACTCTACCAAAAAAAAAAATATTTTCTATTACAAATTAAGCCAAAGAAAGAATGACGTGTAGTGGAAGAGATTTTATGCAGCGCAGTGGATAAACAGGCAACCTTGTTGGGATTTCCAACCGTAATTACAGATTTAGATTAAATAAAACATAACAACCACAAGCGGTTGTTACAGCGTGGGGACGACTCACACCCGAGAAAAGATCTCAAAGCCAGGCATGAAAGTAAGAGGGAAGGAGAAAAAATTTCACTAATAATTTGTCACAATCGTATATCCTTGGCATGATAAACTCCCAAAGGTTTTCCATCAAGATTTCTGATATTATAAGAGACTGTTCCGATTTTATCAGTGATAAAAGCAGGAATAAACTTAGCAGCTAACTTTGCAGAAAATCTATCAGGAGCACTACTTTGTGCGAAGGATCGGACAAACACAGGTTGATCAGGCAGGAAATTCCTATTGGTACTTCGTAAATTATAACGAGCAGCGGATTTCTCATGTGCAACTTTCAGGTAATGAGTTATTTGATCACGAATAAGATTTAATCTATTAGACTTGGACAACACATGTATTTCGTTATCATCCTGAGGAGATAAAAGTTTACGTAAAGCATAATCTGAACCGTTTAAGGACATGTGTTGACCAAAGACCAAATAGTGAGGAGAAAAATTCGTGACGTCGTGTTTAACATTTCGCAATGCCGCAGTGATTTCAGACAGATGGCAATCCCATTCATTATGTGCATGATCATCAAGATAAGAACGAATACTAGACAGTAACGTCCGATTAACTCTCTCAGAAGCGTTGCTTTGAGGAGAGTAAATAGGAGTACGTATATGATCAACATTATATTTTTTCAAGAGATCTTTAAATAAGTTAGATATGAATTGTTTGCCATTATCAGAAGTAATCACTGCAGGCACAGAGAAAAGTAAAAACACCTCATTTTCCAAAAAGCTACACAGAGAAGAGGCGGAAGCTTCACGCAATGGTTTGACTAGAACAAACTTTGAATAATGATCCAACACGATAGCGATACAGGTATTACCTCGTTTGGAGCGAGGATAAGGTCCAAGGAAATCAACGAACAATTTTTCAAAAGGTCTGGTAGACTCAGTTTGAGAACCCATCAAAGGTTGAGTGCTAAAATTTACAGGCTTATTCATCTTGCATTGTAAACAATTAGAGATGAAAAGTCTGATTTGTTTAGTCATACCAAACCAGAAAAATTGCCGTTGAAGTCGTTCTACAGTTTTTTTAATACCCATATGAGCAGAAGTAGGAGAAGAATGAGCCAGTTCAATTAAGTTTGCAGTCAAGGACAACGGAACTACTAACTTCCATTCAGACAAATCAGTGGACGTATAACGAGAAGCGTAGGAAGGTAAGATCAAGAGTTTATTATCACGGATTTTGAAGTTGTGATCACAATCTTTTAATTGTTGTACTCGATTGATCTGTTGTACATATTCATCGTCCTGAAAAGCTGAAGAGTTAAGATCAATATGTAGAACCGAATTGTCACTTGAAGAATTTAAACTGGACACATTTTCTTGTATAACAGGAGAATTACAAGGTAAGGAGGAATCATCATTCAAAGTAGTTTCAACAGGAGGAAAAGGTTGATCATTACTTACATCGTCTGTGGGTTCACTATAAAAAGCTCTAGAGAGGGCATCAGGTACAACATTCACCGTTCCTTTACGATATCCGATATCAAATTTGTACGCTTGCAGTTTTAAACTCCAGCGGGCGAGTCTACCAGATAGATCTTTTTGGGACATCAACCAGCGGAGACTAGCGTGATCGGTATAAATCGTGAACGGGTATCCCTCGATATAGGGCCGAAATTTTTGGACGCTAAGTACTGCTGCGTAGCACTCCAACTCAGTTACAGAATAATTCCTCTGAGCGGCATTAAGTTTGTGCGAAAAGAATTCAATGGGGTGTTCAGCGCCATCAGGATCAAGCTGAAAAAGTACACTACCCACGCCAACAGCACTTGCGTCGCATTGGATAAAGAAAGGGCGCCCATAGTCAGGGTTAGCTAAAACAGGAGCAGACGATAAAGATAATTTAAGAGCTTGGAAGGATTCCTCAGCGTGAAGATTCCATTTAGACTTAGATTTTTTCCCTGTCAGATCAGTTAGTGGAGCAGCTAAAGACGCGAAATTTTTAATAAAACGCCTATACCACCCACATAAACCCAAGAAACTACGTATCTGTTTAGTCGTTTTTGGTCGTGGAAATTCTCTAATTGCTTTACATTTTTCTGGGTTGGTGCGAAGGCAACCATCACCCACTAAATAACCCAGGTATTTAACCTCCTTCAAAACAAACTGACTCTTTTCCAAATTTATGGTTAAACCAGCCTTTACTAGCAACGAAGCCACAACTTCCAAAAGTTCCAAGTGTTCATCAAAAGTGGACGAAGTAACCAATAAATCATCAAGGTAGACGAATACTTTGTCGTGCAGTTGATAAGGAATCACCCGATGCATAAGGCGACACAGTGTTTGGGGAGCGTTGCACAACCCAAAGGGCATGACCTTGAAGTGGTACAAGGGACGACCAGGGACAGTAAACGCCGTCTTATCTCGGGATTGCGGGTCAAGAGGGATCTGCCAAAAGGCATCTTTTAGATCAATAGTTGATATATAGCGAGTTTGATCCAAACGACCCAACAATCCGTTGATAAGTGGAAGCGGATACGCATCCCTGACCGTCACCTTGTTCACCTCACGGGCATCCAAACACAAGCGTACTTGGCCATTAGCCTTATGCACCATGGTGACAGGAGAACACCATGAACTGTGGCTTTCTTCAATCACATCCAGTGATAACATCCTATCTAGCTCATCATACATTAGTTTTTGCTTAGCAGGAGAAACAGAGTAAAAACGTTGCTTAACAGGCTTGGATTCACCAACATCAATCTCATGAGAGATTAATGTAGTTCGTCCAAGACCCATTTTAGCACTTGACGGAAATTTTTTAACTATTGTAGAGAGCTTTAAGTTATCATCTGGAGAGAGAGAATGGAATTTAGGAGAACAAGATATTTCTGCGGAGTCCGATAATTCACTCAACGCAGGTAATTGCAAAGTAATGCCGAATTTATTCCAAAAGTCAATCCCTAAATAAAGAGATTGCTTTAGAGAAGGTACTAAAAAGAATCGCATGTAATGAGATTGGGAATTAAAGCTAACCTGAACATTTATGTAACCAATGACGTTCTGAGATTGACCACTCGCAGTCTGAATAGAAGTAGGAAAATTATGAATATGAAGATTATTGTCCGCCAACAACTTTTCAGAACCACAACCCAACACACTCACACTCGCTCCACTATCTAATAGACCTCGGTATGGAACATCATTGACAAGAATATCGGCATAAGGCCGTTTATCGCTTGTCTCAGAACCGAGTACTGAAGAAACAACAAAGGATCGCAAAATCCGACGTTGCTCCCAGTATTTTTTTGAGCGAAGTAACTGAGCTGAGATGAGTTTCCCAAAAGTGTTGGGGAGAGACGGAACGGAATCAGAAAAATTAGAACTATTGTTAAATGAAGAAGTTGAAGGAATGGAGTGTTCCAATTTGGAAAAGGAATTTACTCGACATTCAGGTGGAGAAACAGGCAAGCAAGAGTCCGATACCATTAAGTCGGAACCAGCTGAACCAGATCCAGAAGAGATTGCGGAGTCAAAGGACTCAACGCGAACTTTCACTGGTTCGACTGATTCTTTCCATCTGGCATCAGTCTCTTCCGAAACTCTGGGTCGGTATTGCTGACTGCATCTACTTTGGTAATTATTGTTGGGGTTGAGATGGTCTGTGGTTCCTGGTTCCCCGATCTCCATGAACCACTGGTCTGGTTTCCCGCACAACGAACACAATTTGTTGAGATGGTGCCTTTGAGACCACAACGATAGCAAAAGGCACCCAAGTGAGGACGAGGACAGTCTTGAAAACCATGCCCTATATCAGAACAATTATAGCAAATGTAATTACGGCCAGATCTAGAGGTATTGGTTACATTGGGTGTAGTTGAAGTAGAAGGGGATTTAAAAGACTTAGAATTTGTAATAGTCGTTCCCATTGGAGCACGATAAGAATGGCTAGGGCTGATAGCAGAAATATGTTGCACAGATTCGGACGTCGGAACAAAAACACCGGATGGAACGCGATATGCGGTTCCTGACGTATCTGCGGATAAAACTGACGGATTAGAAATTGGAACGACTGGTTCTGAATCATACATTCTCTCAACACCGAGTTCATTGATACTACGACGAGGGTGCATCGAGTAATCAGGTGGAGAACGAAAACGTTTTAGCGAATCTTCCCATGAAGTACAACTTTTGATGAGCTCATTGATATGTGAGAAGTGTCGATCAGTAAGTTGATACTGAAGGACAGGCTTCATATTGTTCATCAGTAGTTGTATGAATTCATCGTCGCTGTAAGGGGTGTGACACTGCAGGGCCAAATTCCACATGTGATGATAAAATTCCAAGAATGATTCGTTAGGTAACTGTTTGCGAGACTCAACCATACGACGAATTTCGTAGGGAGTACGCCTATCTTTAAATCTTTCTTGGAAGGCTAATCGGAGGCTATCCCAAGGTGCTGAAGGATTATACCTGCGGTAGGTCCAGTACCACTGCAGTGCCACATCTTTCAGGACAAGATGCAGATCCAGAAGTACAGAGGAAGGTGATAGATTGTTGGATTTCACTACAGAGTCCAGCTGAAAAAGGAACATGTCCACAGTTATGCCAGAAGGTGAACCTGTGTAGGAAATCCCACAACGAGATAAAGAACGTCTATTGAAATCAGGATTATATTGAGTAGATGGATTATGAATTGCTGAAGGCACGGGATTCAAAGTACTATTATGAAGATCTCTAGCATCTGGTGCTGACTGAAAATTAGGACGTTGGGTGGCCTGCTCCGGAGATGAACGCTCTTTAGAGACAGGTTCCATGAAAGAATGAGTTAATTCAGGCAAATTATTGTCCTGCGGGTTTATCGCCGTGGAAACAAGTGGATCTCTTGCAGGACCAGCAAAATCAGGATGAGGAGGTGGCCCAAAAGACACCTCCGGAACAGGAATTTTTAACGTTGGATTTAACTGACTATGCACACCGGCTGCTTGTTCCGCATCCAGCTGTATTCTCACTTCGTTGGTCAGCAGTTGAACTTGAGCCGTCAAGACTCTCATCATTTCCGCCTGATCAATTGAATTAGGATCCACATTAAATGCCTTAATTAATTCGTCCATTATGAAAAGATTGAGTGAAACAGAGAAAAAAAATTTAAAGCTACAAAAAAAAATTAACCAAAATTGAATTTAAACGTGATTTTAAACGTAATGAGAGTTAATTCTCAACAAAGTAAACTAACAATATTTAAATAAAAAAAAATTCCCACTTATATTTACTTTATAGAAGAACTGAATAAATTATAGTTATAATTAAAGTTACCTAAACCAAAAGTTATTAAAATTTAACGTAAATAATAAATGAAAACCAGCGATACTGGCACTTTCAACCACAAAAAAAAATCAAATTATTTAATTGAAGAGATTACAAAAAAAAAAATTTTTACCCACCAAAAAAATTAAATATAAAAATATTTGAATATATATATATATATATATATATGAAAAACAAGATAGAATTACTTAATTTAAAGCAGAAAAAAATTTTTTAAATTATTAATTAATTATTTAAAGAAATTTATTGAAAACATATATTGAAGCACCAATCTCAAATTAGACTCACTATGACCAAGTAGATATCCACAAGCCGGGCTGTTTGAGGAGCTGCGAGCACAAATTACTATCCACTGGACCACTCGCGTCAATACTGAACTAGCGCTCAACTCAAAACCTTTTTCTCATCCGTACTCGCCAGTCTATCCCAAGGTAATGTGTTGGAATCTAAAGTGTTGCTTAATACCTCAATATAATTTAAAGGACAAAAAGAATTTATGTTTACTGAGTTTACTATTGAAATGAATATGAATAAAAAGAATTATAAAAGAAAATAGAGTGAATTTATATATATATAATATATATGTATATATATATATATACACCAAAAATTACGGTAAAATTAATTTAAATAAAATGAAACCGATTCCCGATCAAAAAAAAATTATCGAATAATAAAATTTTTTTTTTTTTTTTATTGAATGAGTAATTTAATAATTTCAAAAAAAAACTTAACCAAAACCGAAAAAAAATTAAAGTAAATAATTTAATAAAATAATGAAATTAGAATGAACTTTTAAATTATGACTATAATAACCACGTAGATATCAACAAGTCGGAAGGATTGAGGAGCTGGAAAATTACTATGGTTATCCCAAGGACTTATCCGCGGTAAAGCACTACTTTCACTCGACCCAAACACTGTATGAACAACCGCACTTGCCGGTCTATCCCACGGTAGATTATTATTGCCGGAATTCATTCGCAAGCAAATATAAACCCAAAACAAAAACAAAAAAAATCAAAATACCGAAATAGAATTACTACAATATAAAAAATGAACTAACCAAAATTATTAACAGTATTTTAGCTGCTCCATTAACCAACTGAAAAACAACCAATAATCAAAAAACAAAATTTCACAAAAATGAAAAAGCAAAAGGAAAAATAAGTAAAATGTATTACTTGTATCAAAAAAATAACAAAAAATGTGATCACGTGAGAGTTGATCACGACCCCATGCTGAGCTAGGCGTGAACGCTATAATAATAAAAAAAATAAAAATTACCACTGTGGTCCCAGTAGTTTAATTTGGATTGAAAAAAAAATTGAAAAATAAAATTTTACCTGAAAGTAGAAGTTGACTAAAGATGTGCCAATGAGTACTGCGATCACGAACTGTCCAATCAACACCACATTGGTGGAAACAACAAGTTCGCGATCCCAACACCCATGACACATGGAACCAACATGACGAACGATCCAGCAAGATCAAATAACCAAAGGTTAGAACATGCTTGGATCCCTCCCCATGTAGGTAGTCGGACTGAAATAGAAAATTACGTGAATTAAAAGGTACGAAGACTCTAAAAAAATTTAATAAGACTAAACTCAGAACGAAAGAAGAATGAGCTTAACCACAATCAATGCCACATGGCAGAAATGGTAAGCCCATTCATCAGACGAGCTGAGAATAGGGATCAACATTCTCATCTGCATGCAATCAAACAGCTTACGCTGGTTGCAATGCAGATTTGAATGTTGATCGGGCAGAAAACGTTGATGTGAGCACCCGTGCAAGCTCAAACAACGCAAGCGTCGGACTTTGCACGTGGCACTCACAACAAGTAAGCTGAAAAAAATTGTGAAACCTGAAAAGACGAAACTCAAAAAATTAGCCGAAAAGCTTGGGCGCCACTGTAACAAAATCCCCCAAAAGGGATTTTGTTAAACAGAACATAGCAATAGAGGTCTGGTTGCGGTATTGCACTGGCTGAAGCTCGCCGCTAGGCGTGGGGGTTACCAGACATATTACTATGCTTGAAAACCGCATAGAGATACAACGAAGGGGACAAGAAAATTATTCTACTGTGCCACGACCACAGTGGTAGATAATCATAAAAACAAAATTTGCGTTCGACAGGGACGCCGGTGCCACTCCGGCGACCCTGCTCAAGGCCTAGGTCAGCATAAGGCCGCCCATCCTCACGCGATCACAATGAACTATTTAGTAACACATCACTTTAAATCAAAATGTAACCAAAAATCATAAAAAAAAAAATCTGCAATTACGCATAAAAACCCCAAATCGGGAAAAAAACGAAATGAAAACAAAAATGAAATGAAAGAAATTTGAAATGAAAACGTTAGCCAAAAAAAATAAAAACAAAATGTGGTGCGAATCGATCTTGGGGTGTGTCATATGCGACGCCACCCGAAACCTGTAACCCGCGAAAAAAATATTTATATATATATATAAAAAATTTATTTAAAAAAAATAAAAATATAGTAATAAAACAAAACAACCCCGAAAACCAAGTTTGGCTCACACAAATTTTTTAATAAAAATAAAAAAAACCACGCGGTGTCCCAGACTTATTATATATTTTTGTCCGGTGACACCTTACCTGAACAACACCAAATTCTAGGCCCGACCGACCCACAATAACAGCTACAACAGCGCCGACGCAGGAACAATCAGCAGCCCCCTCAATTCTCGAACCCCACCCCGATTGGCAGAGTTGCTGCCACAAACCCTTTTCTCTAATCACACACAATTTGTGCGACTCTGTACTCAATCAAATGATTGCCAAACAGCCAGAATAATTCTCTTGATCAAACACAACCAATATTGCAACAGAAATTAAGGTAATAAGTCAACCTTACTCTTTTAGGCAAAACCAGAACAAAATAAATCGTGCCGCAATAAACGGATCAATCTTGGACTGTTAAATCAAACCACACCAACAAAGAAAATTGAACAGAGTTTGCTTTTTTTTTCACTATGTGCATCAATTTAAATTTTATTTGGTTTTTATTCATAAAATCTTGATTCACCTTCAGTTTAACATAACATTATTTTCGACATTACATAAAAAAATCAGTCTCATGACGTTAAGAATAATAGATAAAACTATAACGTCACCATATTTATTAAATATTTTCTTTTCTTTATATCTTTATTAATTATTATTATGATTTTCTTTCATTTCTTAACAATTTTTATTTATTTATTTATTTGAATTATATATTATATAAAAAACGAAATTTCTAATGTTTTTTTTTTTTTCTCAATAATCAAAGCAACCAAAAAAAATTTTATGTAATGGTCACTCAGCACTAACTTATCAATCCATCAATGTAGATATTAATTCTCAATTACTTTTTTTTTTTTTTTATTTCTTGTCTGATATTTATGTGAATTTATTTTTCCACCAAACTTAACAAAACTCAATAGTCAGAACAAAACTTAACTTTTTTCCATATACAAAATTATTTTACAACTTATAATTTATGATACATCATGATGGTCCGATAAAATAAAAAAATCTCTCGAGCCCATCGTACACCAAACTTGACTTATCCTCAAAAAATTCAAAACTAGACTCTCCAAAATAAAATTCCCGACGCGTACAAAATAAAAATTTATTCCCCCACCCAAAAATTATTTACTAAAGAAAACATTAACCCGACCGATAAATTTCGGGTGGCGTATATACATACAACCGCACCCAAAAATCGACTCGCACACACCAATACTATTTAATTTAATCACTGGAACATTCCATTTACATGGAAAATCCACGCGCTAACCAAAACAAAACAGATGAAGCAACACACCAACCACTACACGTCATTACATACCATCAAAACAAAAATGATAAAACGAATCGAGTAACCGACCAAAATACGGAGAAGTATAAAATGCTAAATGGTACACTCTACCAAAAAAAAAAATATTTTCTATTACAAATTAAGCCAAAGAAAGAATGACGTGTAGTGGAAGAGATTTTATGCAGCGCAGTGGATAAACAGGCAACCTTGTTGGGATTTCCAACCGTAATTACAGATTTAGATTAAATAAAACATAACAACCACAAGCGGTTGTTACAAACTATATAGAACATTTTAAAATTTTTTGAAATTCCTAATATCGCATTCTCATAAATTTGACAATTAATACAGATTATTGGTGAAATTGGTAAAATTATGAATTGTTTGGACTTTTTAGGATTTCAGATTTCGAGATAAATTATCTTTTAAATATTTTAATATTAGGTATTTCAAACTCTCTTGTATTTTGTCCTAGTACGAATTTTAAAAACGAATTTTAATTATGGATGTACAAAACTTCAGTGTAAAATCTCAAAATACAAATTCCACAAAAATAGATGCCCTCAGTTAAATGTTAAGCCTAGTTTAAACCTCTTGTCAACATGAACGTGGAATATGTTGAATTAACTAGTTTGTTCCATAGCGAAAATCGCCATGAACAAAACTCAGTGGTATAACCTGAATTTTATTCATGTTCATAATTGCATTTGCGAATTGCCAGTAAAACTTCACTTATCTCAAAAGAAAATTACAACATGTGATTATTTGGAGAATTAGGCAAGCATAATTCAATGAACAAACAAAAACGGTAGTTCACGACGTTTGTTTACTCTCCATTGTCATTTGGCATTCGAAAATTAACTGCAGCTGTAAATATCAGCCTCTTGATACAAAAGTCGATTAATAAGTGTCTTGTGTAAACGAATAATTACTTGTCGTTTACTGTTCCTTCGTTATAAAATGTATACATATATTTAAATTTCATAGTAGGCGCAAACCAAAAAAAAAAAATTCAAATTGGAGCTTGGTTTACACAGAATTTTTTTTTCATTTCATTTTTTCATAGAACGAGAATTGACCCCCTGGTGTATATATTCCCAATTCTATAATACGCATTAATAATAATTATGCTTACATTGGAATCGTTAATTCAAATGAATTTCCCGTTGAAATAAACCCTTTATTAATCCGAACTGAATTATTAAATCAATATGATATTTTCCAAGTTCAACCTTGGACAGATTCACTTTTAAATCGATTTAATATTCTCGAATCAAAGATAAATTTAGATCATTTAAATAATGAAGAAAAAACATCGATTACAAAATTATGCCGAAAATATAACGACTTATTTCATTTGGATGGAGATAAACTTACTGTAACTTCAGCTACTAGTCATACCATTCCACTAAAATCTGATTCAAAACCTATTAACATTAAGCAGTATCGATTGCCCCATTCCGCTAAGTTAGAAGTCGAAAGGCAAGTTGAGCAAATGCTTAATGATGGCGTATAGTAGAACCAAGTAATAGTCCATTCAATAGTCCGTTAATAGTAGTGCCAAAAAAATCAGTAAATGGTGAACGAAAGTGGAGAATTGTAGTAGATTTTCGTCGTTTAAACGATATGACTATCAGTGACGTTTTCCCACTTCCAAATATTGCTGATACACTCGAGCAGTTAGGCAAGGCAAGATATTTTACAACCCTTGATTTGGCAGAGGGGTATCATCAAGTTCCTATGGCCGAACATGACAAACACAAGACTGCGTTTAGTACACAAACAAATCATTACCATTTTAACAGAATGCCATTTGGACTAAAAAATGCACCGTCCACGTTTCAGCGTGCAATGAATAACATTTTGATTGGTTTAAATGGACTAAAATGTTTTGTGTACTTAGACGACATAGTCATCCATGGATATGATCTTAATGAACACAATTTTAAATTGGAGGAAATTTTCCGACGTCTCCGGCATTTTAATCTGAAACTTCAACCATCTAAATGCCACTTCCTCTGCAAAGAAATACTCTTTTTGGGACACCAAGTCACAAATAAGGGAATACAACCGGACCCTTAAAAAACAATGGTCATTCAGGAATATCCTAAACCAACTACTTCAAAAGAAATAAAATCTTTTCTTGGTTTATGCGGTTATTACCGTAGGTTTATAAACAATTTTGCAGAAATTGCTTCACCCTTGACATCGCTACTAAAAAAAGATGTCGTTTTCAAATGGGACGCTTTTTGTGAAAATTCATTTCAAATTTTGAAAGATGCTCTTATCTCTTCTCCCATTCTAATTTCTGCAGATCATACCAAACCATTTATTATAAGTTGTGATGCTAGTGACGTTGCAATCGACGCGATATTATCACAAGAGCGAGAATCAACCGACCTACCTATAGAATTTGCTAGTAGGACGTTGAATCCAGCAGAAAGGAAATATCCTGTGATAGAAAGAGAACTGTTAGCGATAGTTTGGGCCGTGAAAAAATTTAGGCCATATATTTATGGTCGCAGGTTCATAATAAGAACCGATCATAAACCGTTAATTTGGTTACATAAAAGCGCAAATCCTTCCGCTAGACTCACTCGTTGGCGAATCGAAATGGACGATCATGAATATGACATTGTATATAAACCAGGCAAGATCAACACTAATGCTGACGCTTTAAGGCGTATCGAAACAAATGTCTCCGATCCGACTGAAATTAACAATATGCTTGTAGTAACACGAGCTCAAGCCAAAAATAATTCTTCAATTGTTGATTCATCTAAAAATATTTTAAATAATACTTTAACGAATAATAGTGCAAACATAACTACTTCCAATGTTCAAACAGATTATCCATGTAAAATAGAACTTTCAGATGAGAAAGATATCAAACGAGTACTAGACGAATTTCATAATTCTCCTATCGGGGGACACCAAGGTGTAATTAAAACCTTTCATCGAATTAAAAATTATTATTTCTTTCCTCAAATGTTATCACGAATAAGGAAATACATTCAAAGTTGCGAAAAATGTCAAAAGAACAAAGTGTGTAGAACTAACAAACTTCCCATGAAAATAACCAGCACATCTAACAGACCTTTCCAAAAAATTTTTATGGACGTAGTTGGACCACTTCCTGAAACATATCATCAAAATAAATATATTCTTACAATGCAGGATGATTTGACCAAATATTCCCTAGCTATACCAATCAAAAATCAGGAAACAACAACTATCTCAATAGCTTTCACAGTACATTTTATATGTCAATTTGGTGCACCTGAGTCAATCGTGACCGATCAGGGCAGCAATTTTATGAGTGAAATGTTTAAACATACATGTAAGTTACTTGCCATTAAGAAATTTAATACAACTGCGTACCATCCACAATCAAATGGCGCATTAGAACGATCACATCGAACTCTAGCTGAATATATAAGAAATTTTTCCAATGGTGATCAATTAAATTGGGACGAATGGATACCATTTGCCATGTTCGCATACAACTCTTCGCCACATTCCACCACGAATTATATGCCGTATGAATTGGTTTTTGGTCACAAACCTATTTTGCCTAGTTCATTAAAGAAAGAACCAGAGCCAATTTACAACTATAATGACTATACTTACGAATTGAAAAATAAATTGCAAACAGCCTGGCAAATAGCACATACAAACTTAATCACTAGTAAAGAGATATCCAAGACATACTATGATCGTAGTGCCTCAACATCTTCACAGTTTCAAATCGGTGATCAAATTCTTTTAAAAAATGAAAGAGCGAATACAAAACTAGATCCTCTATGGCTAGGTCCATATGAAATAATAAAATTAAATTCAAAGGAAAATTTGACAATTCGCGTAAATCGAAAAAATGTTGTCGTACATGTTAATCGGATCAAATTGTATAAATAATAAAATATTATTGTTGTTTACTTGAATTATTACTTATTGTTAAGCTTAATCTAAATAACTATTTTTACACATTTGAAACATTTTAAAATAACGATTTTACCTACTTCTTAACTGAATTGTTTAATCATAAGAAGTTTCATTAACTAAAATATAATTAAAATCATTTTAAAACCTAAGTTAAAATTTTGATAACATTTAACCAAATTTGTTAGATTTAATAAAAATTACATGTAACTTAAACCAAATTGTATAGTAGTAAATAAAAATAAAAAAATAGTTAGTAAGTTGATTATTGTAAAATAATAAAATAAATCATTGCATGATTTATTTATTTTAGGGGGAAGGGATGTTGTGAATACATGCCTGCTTCTCCCCTATTATTTGTATTTATATAAATTCTATTAATTACTTTGTAGTATATACATTCTCTTCAATAATTGTTGTATTAAAAATATTAATAATTGTCAATACAAGGTATATATAGTAGTATTCAAATCTCGCTGGAATTTTGACAGTTCTCGCGCAGAAAAAACATGGCGGATACACAGTGATGTACTATTTCGGCTTAATTGTTTACATTTTTATGTTGTATTTGTACTTCAGTTTTTAGTTTAGGTTTTTATTTATATCATTTTATTTTATTATTTATATGTTATTACGTTTTGAATCACAAAATGTTTTTATAATTTTATTTGAAAAGAATCGTTTGAAATCGATAATCGAAGAATTAATGCAATTTAACAATTTTTTTACGTTATTGTGGTTTTGATCGATATGACTGGCATTTAGTTATTTATTTTCCTTAGTCCGTCTGAAAATTAAATGTTGACGTTGTTTCCATAGGCGTGCAATATTTTTTTACACCTATTAATTTTCACATGAAATTTGATTGTAATAACATAAAATCATAAACATTTTGAATGTTTTGTGTATTAAAACTGAAATATAATACATTTGAATGATTATTTATTATTTTAATTAGGTTTACTATCTAAGATAAATGCGACTCATCGAAATTTTTATAAATTTTTTTTCTACATCACTGGAAGCTGCGCAGAACAATTAAAAAAAAAATTTTTTTAAGATCTGAATAGGACTATAAGTACATATGTATTTATGTACTTCATTTATTATATACATACATACTATTTAAATTTGTTATATAGATATACATATATATCTTTGTATTATATTCATCTTCAAAAATTATTACAATATATAAAGATAATCAGTTGAAATTTGGAGTTTGGTCGAGAAATAATAAATAATAATAAAACCTTATAATAATAAACATTATAAATAAAATTCATAAAGTGTTTTGATTGCAAAGTGAACTATAAATTGTGAGATTTTCCATATATTTCCACGAAGAAATATTGATATATATCACACTATGATGATGATTTTACTCAATCAAATAAAGACGAAAACTAATTAGGAGTTCATGAATCCGAAAATAATAAAACTAAAGGAATTCGAGATATAGAAGACGATTTTACACTAGTTACACAGTCGCGAAACAATCAGAATTCCTGCATGTCTACGAGGCAAATTTTGTTGAAGCTGATATAGTCCTGAGACTTATGATTATGAGTTATGAGGAAGCGATATCATGTACAGATGCAGAAAATTGGATGAAATCAATACAAGACGAATTAGTGCACTCAAAAGGAGCAACACTTGGGAGGTTGTTAAGTTACCACCAGGTAAAAGCACTATTGGATCAAGATGGGTTTTCAAAATTAAAAGAAAGCCGAATGGAGATGTCGCTCGATACAAGTCAAGACTTTGTGCAAAAGAGTGTGCACAAAAACAGGGCATTGACTTCAATGAAACGTTTGCACCGACAACACGTTTTGACTCGATTAGGATTCTTCTCTCTGTGGCCGCACGAAATGATTTCGAAATTATGCAGTTCGATGTAAAAACAGCATTCCCATATACGGCGAGTTACAGGGAGACATTTATTTGACTCCACCAGATGGGGCAAACATCAACTCAAAAAGGGTATGCAAATTGATAAAGTCTTTGTATGATTTGAAACAAGCCCCGCACTGTTGGAATACGTTCAAAGTAATGCTGACCATTATGTTTATCGAGGACAGTTCCATAATTCAAGAGTATTATTAATACTTTATGTTGATGATGGACTAGTCATGGCCGAAAATAAAGAAGCACTGAAAATTGTACTAAATCATCTTCAAGCGACTATCGAGGTAAAAATAAATGAACCGGATAATTTGTTGGATTGCAAATTGAACGAAATCGTGAGACACGTTCAATTTTTATTCACCAGACGAACTATGTGTATAGACCAAATTATAAAACGTTTTAACCTCGAAACAGCACATCCAATAAGCATTCCTCCTGATCCACAAATACATTTCAATTCAACTGACAATAATCAAGAACCAAATAATGTCCGTACCATATCGAGTTGGTTCTCTGATATTTGCTGCAATAGTCAGTTGACCAGACATCTTGCAGTGGGGGTTGTCAGTAGACTTCTTTCAAATCACACGAATGCCCACTGGAATGCGATTAAAAGAACAATTAAATATTTAATTGGCACAAAAGATCGAGGAATTGAATATAAATATTCAATCAATGCTGAACTAATCGGTTATTCAGACTCAGATTACGCAAATCACACATGTTTTCATGCTCAATAGTGGACCGGTAATATGGAGCAGTCTACGAGCAGTCAAATTCTATTGCAGTGGCCACTGACAAACGTAATTCGTTGTTGCTATATTCTGTTGCAGTGGCCACTGATTGGCTCATTGTTTGAGTTGCAAGGGAAACTTTCATTTTTTTGATCTGAAACTTTACATGTGCTTTTCAAAGTTTGTTTCCAATCTTAAACACTTCTACTTGAAGAGTATGTAGAACTTCAATATATTGTCATTGTACGGTGCCTTGTTCAGTTTTAAGCTTTTGTTAAGAGAATATCCGCTTCTTTGTGAGCTTCAACATATGACATGCATCGAGAAGCACAAATACTTTTTGTGATAAATTTCCTGAAAAATATTAACCATATTTAATTTTAAAGAACTATAGTAACTCTAATATGTACATATACTATTTCAATTTATATTACCTTTGAAGTAAACTCAAGGCTTAGGTTTTTGGTTTGACTTCAGTCGATCAAAAGTAATCGATACAACTTACGCGCCTGCCCCCGTTAATTTCTCTCAATAGTCATTTTAATGATTTCCGTTTTCTTTGTTGCTGAAATCCCATTTATTAAAAAATACACAATTCGAATTTTCCAATGTTCCGTCATGCCAATTGCCATAATCACTAGTGCTTCCACTGCCTCATCTTCACAATCGGTTGAATTTTCGATTTCTAAATCGACTTGTCCAAGCAATCAGCCGCCCATCAAATCAGTTTTGTGCATAATTGCCATTTCATCTATCATAACAGTTAAGCACAATTCCTGCCCATCTTCCATGATCCCGCCTTAGGCGAATAAAAGTGTATAATGTATGTGCGAAGGTTTTTATCTCCTTTAAATATTTGGTCTTAGTGATTTTGTCAAATGATTCATTCGAAGTATATCACTTAAATAGTGCAACAGGAACTTCTTTTGCTGAATGTCTTATAATAGTGGCACACGGTCAATATTAGTGTCATTACTTTCTGATAATGACATTAATATTGATCGTGTAACTTGAAGTAATGAAGAGTGATGGTCGGTAATGATGAAAACCCGGATTTTCTGATTTCGAGACATCATTACTGGTATATGGTGGGGATAATGTCATTATTAGTGACTATGTAGGGTACGCGTCATTATTTTTCTACATAATTCTACTCGTTCGGCGATTTATCTGTCAAATTGAAAAAGCAACAATTATTACTGTGGAATTAATATAAGTCTGTACAGAATATAAATAAAGTGTGTGTGTTTTATTACAAATATTTTTAAAGAGTAATAATGATCATCAAGAATGAATGATGATGAATATTTGTAAATATTGAATGAGGTAGAGAGTTAACCCTTATATCCGACCCTAGCGAATCACATGCACCCAAATTGAGTGAAACAATTAGTGTTGAAGAGTTTAAAGATCTGGGAAACTGCATAGAGCTTTATGAGAGCCTACCACAATTATAGAACCCCACACATCCGGGTTACATGAAAAAAGATATTCGGAATAGTGCATTGGTAAGCTATTATAAATTTATAAAAAAAATAAGAACGGTGCTAACAGGGACGATGTACGACGTAAAATAAATACGCTTAGGTCCAATTATCGAAAGGAACTATAAAAATAGTGGATTCAAAAAGATCGGAAATTATTCCGGACATGGTGTACCAGCCAAGTTCATGGGTTTTATATGCCTTGCAATTCTTAAATAAATATGAAAAACCTGCTAATTCCACAACTAAACAATTGAGCGAGGTTAATACCGTGCACATGTAATATAAGTTTTTACTCATTTATTTAAGATTAGAGAAAGCGATAATCTGCAAGATGAGGCACAGACTTCATATGGCGCCGAAGAATTCTCACCACCACCACCGAACCGAAATAAACGCCTCAAGGAATGAACTGCTACAGATGGCCTGAATCTATTTGGAGCAGTCTAGCAGCAGAAAAGAAGAGCAAGAGATTCCAACAATGGCTTTGGGGCAATCCTTTATACTATAGATCCTCAGGAAAGAATCTTCGTTGAGAAAGCAATTAACGAAGTGCTTTTTGAGGCACGGCTAGGAAAACTCGATAGATATTCTATAAAAATTAATCAGGACCCATGGAGGGTTGTATCACCAACTGATTTGACTTCAAATTCTAATTTTGAAGCCACCTATCCTCAATCTTCTCCAACGGAGCAACATGTAGCGAGCTTTCTGCGAAATTTTCTAGCGAATTTCTGTTTTTTTTTAAATTATACTAATCAAACGTTTAGCCTTATTAGCGTTTCTACCCCAATTACCCCATGTACTATTTCTGCTTAGTGTATTTTGCACATCAACACAAGGTTATTATTTGTCTTCATTGGACGCAAAATATGAATGATTATTTTCCTTAGCTAGGAAGTTGTGCATATAACAACATGCCATTGTTATTACCTCGACTTTGCGAGGTTCCAGGCTAATTGGTTTTTGGAATACGCCAAATCTGGATGCCAAGATACCATATTCCTTTCTGCGTTTGTTTCTCCAAATTTGGAGAAATACAAAACTCCTTCATTTGATATACGTCAATTTATTCCCGTGTCCACCATTACGAATTCTTACCTGGCATTTACTAATCCTTTGAAGTTGTAGTACAAAGAGCCCGAAATTGCCGGCTTTTTAATCGCAATATTGTTGTAATTTTATAGTAATAAAATAAAACGCAACTGTTAGCTTTGCTATCTAAGAACAGAATGACAAGAGTTTTATTCATTATTATACTTCTAACTATTACATATACATTGTCGCCAACATCATGGCATTAAAATAAGGTTATGTGCGAAAGCTGTTATAAATATAACAATATAATATGTGTAATTTATAACACCCTCACTCATTAAGAATTTATATAAAACAAAATTGCTAATAAAGTAATAACCTAACATTACATTCTTAATGCATTGAAATTACTACCCAAGTCCCATCTCCTTTGAACACAATTTAGTCTTTGGGCCGGATACACCTTTGGTAAGAACATCCGCTGCGTTTTCTTCTGATGATACATAACAAACTTGAAACTTGTGTTAAAACATTCGGAATGCGATAGATGTATTGCGGATTGATTATCGCATTTAATGTGCACAGGTTGGCCAATATTTTTGTCCAACTCCTGACCAAAATTTCGTAATCATATTGCCTCACGAGTAGCCCAAGACAACGCTATATACTCAGCCTCCGTGCTTGACAATGCGACTGTTTCCTGACGTTTGCTACTCCATGATATCGCACCATTACTTAGTATGAATACATATCCAGTACATGAACGTCGCTTATCAATACCTGATGCCCAGTCAGCATCGGAATGACCAGTTAGAAAATTTACATCAGAAGTCGTATAATTTAATTTGTAATCCAATGTACCACTTAAATACCGAATAATTCGTTTAACTGCCGTCCAATGCGGTTTTCCATAGTTTGTATTAAAACGACTGACGTCATTAACTGCAAATGCGATATCTGGTCTCGAACCTTGTGCAATATACAACAAACAACCAACAGCAGCTTGATACGGTATATTTGCCATTTCCGCCTTTTCTTCTTCTGTTTGAAGACACATTGAAATAGATAACTTCTGATTCATATCGCTTGGTGATGACACAGAATTACAATTTTCCATTCCAAATCTTTTAATAACATCCGAAATATAAGATTTTTGGTCGAGTGTAATTACACCATTGTTCTGTATAATTCGTAAACCAATACATGATTTTGCTGTACCCAAATCCTTCATTTTAAACGAAGTACTCAAGGCATGTTTGAGTTTCTTTAACGTATTTTCGTCCTTCTAGAAAATCAAGAAATCATCAACGTAAATTGTTAACATAAGCGATAAATCGTTGGCATAAAATACACACGGATCGTGAACCGATTTCCCCAAACCATAAGTTTTTAACATTTTTGTCAATTTTTCATTCCAAACACGACCGCTTTGCTTTAAACCGTAAATTGTTTTGATCAATTTACATACGCGTTTGGAATTATCATCGAAACCTTCAGGTTGTTCCATATAAATCTCTTCTGACAAATCCCCTTGCAAGAACGCAGTAACAGCATCTATTTGATCAATTTTTAAGCCGTTTTTTACTGCAAGGCTGATCAAAAATCGAACCGAAGAATATCGAACTACAAGTGAATAGACCTCTCCATGTCGATACCATATACCTGGGAGCAACCTTTGGCTACCAACCTAGCTTTGTAACGTATAATATTACCATTATCGTCCCGTTTAATTTTGAAAACCCATTTTGATTTAATTGGTTTTCGATCTTTTGGCAAGTCAACTAATTTGTAAGTACCATTTTCGATTAATGAGTCGATTTCTTCATTCATTGCCGATTTTCACATTTCACCCTCTCGCAGTTAAATGCCTCTCTGACCGTAGTTGGCTCCTTATCTACATGAGTCATGTGTGCCGAATAGGTTACATAGTCATCAAATGTTCGTGGTTTAGGTATTCTCGCCGATCGTCGCAAATCCGAAGCTTGTGTTATCTCATTTTCTGGAACAAATTTTCTATCGTGTGCGTATTCATATTCACAATGAATATCTTCATCATTGCTCAAGTTTATGTCACTTTCATCGATTATTGACTTATTTAGAGAAGATTTGCTCTCATTTACCCTCACTTCATCCGAACCATACAAACTAACTGTTTTCGCAACACCATTTTCTTGTAAGAAAATTACATCTCGACTCAACTTTAACTCTTTAGTCATTGGGTCAATACATCGATAACCTTTTACGCCCTCACTAAAACCGACAAAGACCATCTTCTTGGACTTTTTGTCCCATTTACCACGATTTTGTTTTGGCACGTGTACCATAACTGGATTTCCAAACAGTTGTAGATAACTTACATTCATTTTGTTTCCTGACCATGCTTCTTCCGGTGTTATTGTGTCCAAAACTGAATTTGCAGAACAATTAAGGATATGCGCCGCCATATTAACAGCTTCGGCCCAATATGACACATCCAAATTTGCGTCGAATAACATACATTTAGCTTTCTCAACCAATTTACGTTTAGCTCTCTCAGCAATCCCATTCTGTTCCGGTGTATATACAACGGATTTTTGATGTTGAATACCATGTTTCTTTAAATAAACATTAAATTTTGAATTCACATATTCGGTACCATTGTCAGTGCGTATAGTCTTCCATTTTTGGCCTGTCTGCCTTTCAACCATCGATTTGAATTCAACAAATCGATCGAACACTTCCGATTTTTCACGTAGAAAGTACACAAAAATTTTCCGTGAATGGTCATCGATAAACGTTAAAATGTACCGAGCAGTCGGGCACCTCCAATTGAACGATTTTCCATTGGATCATTCAAATCTGAGTGAACCAAATTTAAGATGTCATTTGTTCGTGTTGTACCTTTTGCAAATGGCTGCCGTGTATGCTTTCCTTCCTTGCAAACCACACAATTCTTTATTTCGATTTCATTACACTCTTTGAAATCAATACCATCTACAAGACCATTTCTCATTTTGCACAGATCAGAAAAATTGATATGTCCCAATTTGCGATGCCATGACAAGGCATTTTTATTATCTGTCATTGCTGCCATACGTTTTACCGATTGCACCGGAAAACGATAGACACCATTTTCCGACTTCACTTCAGCGATACACACTTTCTGATGATTAAAAACCTTACAACCTTCCTTATTGAAAATTAACTCATTTCCATTTTTAACCATCTGTGCGACTGATAATAGATTTGCTGACAAACCAGGTACATATAAAACATTATTGAAATCCACCTCTGTTTCGTTAATACGCACAGCTATGTTACCAGCGCCTTTGACAGAAATTTTATCTTTGCTAGCCGAAGTTATTTGCGATAGGTTTGACGAATCTAATTTGACAAATAAATTTTCATAAGGGGTCATATGCTGTGATGAACCGCTATCAATGTACCAATTTTCTTGGTGGTCTCTCGATAAAAATGCTGTATCTGTTGTTGCCACAAAAAACCCCGTTTTTGCTACATCACTTTTATTCGATGACTTTTTCTTTTCATCAATTATACTACTACCGGAGTGCTCTGATTCTTCTTTGCTGTAACAATTTTTTGAAATATGTCCTCGCTTACCGCAATTAAAACATTTCACGTTACTTTGGACTCTCGCTTTTTGTTTATGTTTGCCAAAGAATGCTGATGACCATAATCATAGGTTGAAAGTCACTAGGCAAACCGGCCAATAATATACTTGCGAGTCATTCATCATCAACACTGAATCCGATACCATGTAATTTATTTGACGTGTCAAATATTTGACTAACGTAGTCTCTCATTGAATCACAGCTTTCCAATTGCGTTGTCACTAGTTTTCGTAACAAACCCGACGAACAAGGCCTTTATCTTCAAATTCGACGAACGAGGCCTTTATCTTCAAACAATTGCTTCAATTTTGCCCACAAATCATACGCAGTTGTACATCCAGCTATATGTGGATATAAAGATTTGTCAATACTTAAAACAATACGGGCCTTGGCTTTACGCAATTTTTCTTCATCAGTTTCGGCTTTTTCTCCGGTTTTAATACAATTTTCATAATTGTTTAATTCCAATAAATTTATAGAATCGCATATGCCCATGTGTGGTAATTTTCACTGCCATTCAATTTATCAATTGACACCCACGCTTCACTGCTCGACATTTTTTTTTTTTTTACAATTTCCCGCTACACGTATTAAAAAAATGCACGACGCACCACAAAAAAAAAACTATTTCCTCATCTATTAACTTATACCCTTGACAGACTAAGGATTAGCTAAGCGCGATTAGTGATTTTTTCGAGATTAGCTGTAGTGTGTCAAGTTGAAGATTAGCTAATCTCGTTTTATTAGAGGATTAGTCACTAATCGAGATTAGTGCACTAATCCTTGAAAATTTTCGAGCTTATCTCGTTGTATTGGGTTTAGTGATGGTACAAGTAGTACTACAATGCGAAATAATTATTTAAACATTGCTGAAAATGCAAGTGGCGTGAATTTACGATAGAATTTATAAAATCAATGACATCTTAAAAAATTTGTGCTGAATAAATTTCGAGGAAAAAGAAAATCTAGTGTGTTTTAATGTATAAATCTTACAAATATTGAATTAAAAAATGAGTCCAGCTAATTTACTAGCTATATTTCAGCGAATCACCATAATAATATTTTATTTCTCTGCAAGAAACTAATCCCTAGTCTGTCAACGCATATGGATTTGTGGTGGATTACCTAATCTCGTTTCACTAATCGCGCTTAGCTAATCCCTAGTCTGTCAGTGGTATTATTGTTCGATTTATCACTATGTACAAAAATGCGAGTACAAAACAAAACGCTTTATTTATTACTCAAAACCACGTGCCTGGGCCCATAACCTGTTGTAATTTTATAGTAATAAAATAAAACGCAACTGTTAGCTTTGCTATCTAAGAACAGAATGACAAGAGTTTTATTCATTATTATACTTCTAACTATTAGTTACATTCATATACATTGTCGCCAACATCATGGCATTAAAATAAGGTTATGTGCGAAAGCTGTTGTAAATATAACAATATAATATGTGTAATTTATAACAAATATGATTGACATAGATTGACTTCAAGGTATTCAGAAACTGATAAAATTGACCAAAATCATTGGCAATTTTAATCCATTCACCTGAGGTTGTGGGGAAATAAAAAATTAAATTTATTTAAAATAAACATTAGATAAACTTACTTTTAAATAGTCTTTGAGGGCGTATATGAGCTCTTCACAAGTCTCTAACAGCCGAAAACTTCATGTCTTCAAAATTTCTCCCCGTCGCCAAATACCTCAACGTTAATGCAAACCTTTCATTCGCTGGTATGGTTTCCCTTATGCTTGTGTCCTGCTTTCGTATAAATGGATCAACCAATTGTAGCAACTTAATAAATGTTCCGTCACTCAAACGGAAATAATTTTTGAAGTCTGCTTCTTCAGATGCTCTTATCTCTTTCAAGAGTTTATTCAATAATGGTTTAAAATTTTTTAGTTTCGATTTTCTAGTTGAACAAAAAATTGGCTGAAATCGTGTTTACAATAATAAAAAATTAAAGGCTGTTGTGAGGTGCAGTTGACAAATTATTTTAAAACAATAAAATATCATAAAATAAATTAAAAAATTATATAATAATATTGAACATTTGTTGTGTTATCATACAGACAATTATACAGTTAGTTATGTTTGTTTTTTTTTGTGTTTCACGTTAAGCGCGTTCACGTTAAGTTTATAAATGCAATTTTAAAAAAAAATAAAAAATATATTAAAACATAATTCGTAGTGTAATAGTGAATTTCCTAAAAATATCTAAATCATACTATCTAATAATAATTATACTCCATAATGTCTAAATGTGCAAAGTGTGATGTTAAATTGAGAAATATAAATTCTAATACCTACATTATCTGTCATGGCTGCAAAAAGGCATTTCACGGTAAATGTGTGTCTTTGGAAATGAAAGATTTGGAATACTTCAAAAATGAAAAAATCAATTGGTTGTGCTCTGATTGCGATTCGCTAAGAAGAACTACCAGAAGTGCGGAGTCTCCCCTACCAAAACCTCCAGATCAAAAATATAATGTTGAGTTCTTTGAATTTGAACAAAATTACAGTGACAAAATGTTGGAAAAAATTTATACTCAATTGAAAGAAAATACCGTAACAATAAATAAACGGTTTGATTCGATTGATGATTCTGTGAAGTTAATTAATACACTAGTGAATGAAAATGCAATTCTGAAAGAAAAAATTGCTGCTTTAGAAATAAAAGCGGATAAATTTGATCAATTTATGTTGGAAAATGCAGTTGAAATTGTTGGATTACCATCATCACCTGACGTATCTGACACTGAACTTACAATTAAACTGATACAAAATGGCCTTCATATAAATACCACAGCAGAGGATTTTGATAGATGTTTTCGAGTTAAAAGTAGGATTGCTGGTAAACAAGGAAAAGTAATTGTTTATTTTCATAATAAAAATTTAAAACATAAAATCATGAGAAAGATGAAAGAATGCCGAAAGTTGTCTTCACATTTATTCAATTCAGATACAAACTATCCTGTCTACATAAATGAATCCTTAACTCCTTTTAAAAGAAAATTATTTAATGCCGCTAAGCAGACAAAATCAGAAAAAGGCTTCAAATATCTCTGGATGCGTAATTATTCAATTTTGATGAGGAAATCCGATGGAGGGACTATTCACCATATCAACTCTATGAACGATCTTGATAATTTATAATTAGTTTTTCTTTTATTTTTGATATTCTTTTATAATGTTTGATTTATTTTTAGATAATCAGGATCAAGAGTTGTTTAATGATGACCCCTCAAATAATACTTTTACATTTCACCAACTAATGGAAGGGACTAAATCATTTATAATGCACCAGAACATCCGTAGCATTCGAAAAAATTTATATGAATTCGTTGCTCATTTACAAGGTTTGAAAACTAGCCCATTAATAATTTTTTTATCTGAAATTTTTGTTGATAGCGTTGAACTGAATCTCTATAAGATTAATCATTATGTTAGTTTTGCCAGTTGTAATAATAGGAACAAAAATGCTGGTGTTGCTGCTTACGTACATAGTTCTGTGAAATACGAAAATATAGCTTGTCTGAATTTTTATAGCGCTGATGCCTTAGAAATTGAATTATTTTTGGATAAAGAGTTATTTTCTGTTGTTTGTTTTTATAGATTGCAGGAATTTAATCCTAATATGTTTATTGGGGAGTTGCGGGAATTTTTATCTGTTACACCTTTAAAAAATTTAATTATACTGGGTGATATAAATATTGACACTTTAAAGGATACTAATGCATCTAATGAGTACAAATTATTATTGTCATCTTATGGATTTTATTCTATGGTCAATGAGCCCACAAGGATAACTGTTGGTAGTTCCACTTGTATCGATCATATTTATGTTCGAAAAAAGCTCAACTGTAAAACAGTTTTTAATTCTTTGGTTTACGATTTTTGTGTCACTGATCATTGTGCTATAGTTCTATTTCTTTCTTCTAATTTATTCTGTGATTCTGTTTTAAAACCTACGACAACTACCCGATTAAACTATGATAAATTAATTGATTTGCTGTTAAAAGTTTCATGGCTGCCCTTATATGAATTGTGTGATGTGAATGATGCATATTCTTATTTTCTAAAAATTTTAGAATGTAATATTCGCAAATGTGAGGAAATTTCATATTCAGTACATAACCTCAAGCACCATAAACATAAAGATTGGTTTTCTCCGGGATTGTCTAAAAAAGTTAATCTTAAGAATTATTTAGGAAGAAAGCTAAAATTACATCCTTTTAATGCTAAATTAAAACAAAGTTATAGAAAACTTAAAAATGTAGTTTCTCATGAAATTAATTTTCTGAAACAGAATTATTACGAAAATAAATTGAAAAATACAAAGAACAATCCAAGAGCTCAATGGCGAGTAATTAATGAGTTGGTTGGTAAAACTAAAGTAGATAATCGATTGAATAATATTATTGATGAACATGGTGTCAAATATAATGATAATGCTTCAATTGCTAATTGTTTTAATAATTTCTTTATCAGTATTCCAGGTAAATTATCTAATGACAATATCGATACTGTAGATTATTCAGCTTCTGATTTAAAATGTTTCTTACATGGTGTTGAAGATAGAAGATCAAATAGCAGTTTCTTTTTTAAACCTATTTCTGAAAGTGAATTGATTATATACATTAACGATTTGAAGAAGTCTAATTCTACTGGTCCTGATATTGTTTCGAACAATATTTTGAAGGGTATCGCCATGTGTATTATTCAACCTCTGCTACATATTTTTAATTTAAGTCTTACAACGGGTATTTTTCCATCTTGTCTAAAATATGCTGTTGTTATTCCGTTGTTTAAAAGTGGACTTCAATATGATCTCACTAATTACAGGCCCATATCTTTGCTTTCCGCTTTTTCAAAAATATTAGAAAAAGCGGTTAAAACCAGAATGCTTGATTTTTTAAATATAAATAACTTTTTCAGTGACAAACAATATGGTTATAAAAAAGGCATTAATACTGAAGACGCCTTAATTGATTTTTTGTCACCCATTTATAATGGTTTAAATAGTAATATGAAAGTTTTGAGTCTTTTTCTTGATATAACTAAAGCTTTTGACACAGTTTCGCATAGTGTATTATTGGATAAGCTTTATTTTGCCGGTTTCAGAGGAATTTCTTATCAGTGGTTTCATTCTTATTTAAGTGAAAGAAAGCAATGCGTAAGAGTAAATGGGGTTCTTAGTGAGTACATGTCAATAAATACTGGTGTTCCTCAAGGTTCCGTATTAGGACCGATTTTATTTTTAGTTTATTTTAATTCGTTATGTAAGTTAAACTTTAAAGGTCACTTGGTTGTTTTTGCAGATGACACATCTCTGTCCTATTCTGGCCCTACTCTAAAGGATATTCATGATGACTTTTGCAACGATTTACTAATTATGCGTAAATGGTTCAATCTTCATCATATGATAATTAGTACAAAAACAAAATATATGAATTTTGATCTCAGAGATAAATCTGATGTCATTTCTCAATCTTTTTTTATTTGCCATAGAATCAGGTGTACAAAAACAAATTGCCAAGGGTATTGTACAAAAATTGATAAAGTGAACCAGTTTAAATACCTAGGTGTTGTGATTGACAGCAAGTTAAAATTTGTTGATCACATAAAACAGGTAAAAACTAAGTTGCATTTCGCTTTAAGAAAATTATATATTCTTCGGCCTGTTTGTCGTAATAGCTTTTTAAAATCGTTATATTTTTCTTTAGTTCAAAGTGTAATTGCATATGGTATAACTGCTTGGGGTGGTGTTTATTTCACCAATCTTTTACCAATTATTAAGATGCAAAAAGCTGCTATTAAAATTATACATTTCAAGCGTCAAAGAGATCATAGTTTCCCGCTGTTTCTTAAATCTGGTATTTTAAATATTCGAAATTTGTACATTTATAAAGAATTAAAATTATTTTTCTCTCGTAGTGGTTTTAAACAAAAAGACAAGTCAAATGTATGGGTTTGCGTTTTAGAGGTTTGTGCCAAGTGCCTTTTACAAGAAAGGAAAGTTGCAGAAGATTTTATGACTTTGTAGCGCCCCTTCTTTTCAACAAGTTTTCACACTTTGTAAATGAGGAAATGAGTATTAAGGTTTACCTTAAAACTTTGAAAATATATTTAATTAATTGTTGTAATATCGAAGAATTGTATTTCTAATAATATTTCGGTTGTCAAGTTTTAAAATACGTTCGTTTTTGTGCATTGTTATGTTTTTTATACTCTGTCAATTATTTGATTGGATTACTTTTATTGTTTTTATGATTGAATGATTACAATTTTTCATTATTTACTTTTGCGGGTTGTTTGATAATTCTTTTTCTCGATTTTATATTTGATATTTATTTTTTTTATTTTTTTATACATACTTATATCATTTTTAATTGCATTTTATTTTGAAAGTATAGGAGCACCTCACGCACTTATATTTTTTTTAAATGTATTATTTTCGGGGCCGGGATTTCCGATATAAATACTTTATGTATTTCTGGAAGTACCTAATATTTTATTCTACTATTATCATTTTCTTACTTTAAGTAAGTTTTTTATTTTGTAACATTTGTTTTTATTAGATAATTGTATTAATTTTAAGTAATTTTTTATTGTAATTTTGAATAAAATAAATAAATAAATTAAATAAATTAAATAAATTAAATTAAATTAAATTAAATAAAGAAGACAATTTCTACTTAAAATTTCACTCAAATTTATTATAATATCTAGCTTAGAATTCAAGATAATTGTCTCTCTATTTCGTTGTCTTAATCAAAATCCTCTATGTCGAATGCAGTTAACCAATTAAAACTAGATTTATGTTCAAAATTCCATTTATAATTTTGTTCAACTTCAAAAACAGCTTGGAACTAAATTACTAACTAAAAATCTTAATTCTTTTAAATCCATATTTTGATTTTAAACTAAGTTACTAGTCTGAATACCACTCACATATTGTTAAATATTTAAATTTCACTCAAGTTTTTTTTAAATTTAATTCAATGAGCTTGATCAAAATTACAATTAACATTCAAGTACAGTTTGGAAGTTTAACTCAATTTCGGATTAAAATGTCACTCAAAGTTTATTCAAATACAAACGAATTTAAAGTTATTTTATTCTGGAGACTCAGTTCCCAGGATTTTATTCGATTCCGTTAAAACATTTTTTCAAAATATGTATTTTGGTTTACCCTTGACATTTGCTCCACGTAATTTTATCTAATTGGTTTGTTTTCTAATTGAAAATCCTTTCAGTACATCTATTGTGCAATGTAAACTTATTTTTCTCTCAAAATTCGAGTTGTAATTCAATTCCTATATATAATTTCACAAAAGATTTTATTTGGTTTGGAATGCCAAAACCATTTTTTAAATTAAAATTCCTAATTCTAATTTTACTCAAAATTTCCGTTACAAATTTTTAAACTAAATTCAAAAGAAATTTTGTTGGTTGTTTGAGATAAAATCTCGTATTGCAACTCAATTCTTTCCTAATTGCAATTAAAATTAGGTTTAGATCTAGTATTGAACACCTAATTTACACTCATATTTTAAGTAGAATGTCTTAATCAATTTATAATACTGTACAACTATTTGTACTATTTGAATTCCATGCCAAATTTAGCACAGAAACAGTTTCTGAATTTCTATATTAAATTTCACTCAAAATATTGTTAGCGTCGTGATTCGAATTGTAACCCAATTAAAATTGATCTGCTTAAATTCAAACGGAAGATTTTCTTTAAAAATCAACTCAATATTTAGTCAAGCCCTTGTTGGAATTTTTATTGAAAGATTGGAATTCAAACTCTATTTATAACTAAATTTCTGCTGAAAACTACGATTAGCTTTTGATTCATATTAAACACAAGATGTTGTTCAAACCAAGTTTATTCGATTACATTTGGGAATTCAAATTCTCATATAGATTTTTGCTCGAAATTTTATTCACAAACGCATGTTGTCATACAATATGTTGACTTTCTTCACGTAAATGGCATTCAATATTTTACTTATATTCATATTAGAATTCTGAGTTAATTTCATTTCTAAATTAAATTTAAAATTTTACCTAATTATTGTACTTAAAATTTCATTCACAATCATTACGTCCAATTCAGAATTGAAGCTAATTTTATTATGTTTAGATTTACCTCTAATTTCGTGTTTTAATTGTAATTCGAAATCGATTTCTAATCTACCATTTTGGTCAAATAATGCAGTTAGTAATTCACACTCAATTCAAATCGAGCTATCTAGTCCTTAAAATTTGCTTTGCGGGAAGAAGAAAACCAGAGCGTCCAGAATTATTTAAGTGATCTCTCGGCAACCGAGAGGACAGATTATTTTTTGTGAAAGGCAACAAAAAATTTAAAAATGCCAACAAATTCGAATCCACCGATTAGACTACCAACTGAAAATTGGGCCAGAAGTGATGAAGAAAAAGCCAATGATTTTGCTGATCATCTAACAACAGTATTCGCACCACACGAAGAAGATAATTATTTCGTGCTACCCCAGCAAATGGATCATGGTTTATCTTACAAACCTATAAAGTATAATTGGAAGAAAGATAAGAATACAATTAAAAATTGCATAAGCCCGAAAAACGCACCAGGACATGATCTCATTACTGGAAAAATGATAAGGGAATTGCCAGACAAATGCATAACACTAATAACATTTATATTCAACGCGATCATGCGAACCAATCATATTCCTCAAAAATGGAAGATATCTTTGATCACAATGATATATAAGCCAGGAAAAAATGAAACTCAGATCTCATCATATCGTCCAATATGCATGCTGCCCACCATCTCAAAGCTATTTGAAAAAATGTTATTAACAAAATTGAAACCAATATTAGAAGAACGGTGCGTTATTCCAGATCATCAATTTGGGTTCCGAAACCAACCTGGTACCACAGAGCAAATACACAGAATTGTAAATGCAATCAAAATCACCTTCGAGGAAAAGAAATCTTGTTCTGCTGCTTTCTTGTATATAGCACAAGCAGTTGATAAAGTTTGGCACGATGGACTAATATACAAAATTAAAGAGCTTCTACCGAAGAAATTTCATTCAGTTTTGGGAAACTACCTTATTCAAATGAAATACATGGTAAAACAAAATAGCGCAACTACTTGCTTAAATATGATATAATGCAGGTACCCCGCAAGGCAGCGTTCTAGGGCCAATATTATACTTGTTGTACAAAGCCGATTTACCTATAACCAACAAAGTAACAATATCAACATTTGAAGATGATATGCCCATCCTGGTGCCACCAGGGCCGTTCTTATATATTTAGGCGCCCTCGGCTAAAAATATTAGGCGCCTTTGTAGAAGCAAAAAAAAATTTCCCAGTGCAGAATCATCTTCTGTTTTAAAACCAGTACATTCGACACCATGAAATTCTAGAGAAAATACAAGACAAGAAGTTCAAACAGCATTTAGAAAGAGAGGCAATTCCAGAAACGAAAAAATGTTAGTGATTTCGACGATCGGAGACGATACAATGAATAAAATGAGAACACCGGATGATTGTGAAAATGCGTACTAGCATTAATACCTCTATCAATAGGCGTTGAGACCTGTAATTGTCATACAAACGGCCATTTGGATCGGTCAAATATTTCTACACGTTTCGCGGAAATTTCAATGTTTTTGAAAATCAACTGAACTATACTATAGCCCACAAATTCAGAGCCACAAAATTCGAAAATCTGCAAATGTGCTCCGATTTCGATGATTGATACCTCTATCAATAGGCGTTGAGACCTGTAATTGTTATACAAACGGTCATTTGGATCGGTCGAATATTCCTACACGTTCCGAAGAAAATTCAATTTTTTTGAAAATCAACTGAACTATACTATAGCCCACAAATTCAGAGCCACAAAATTCGAAAATCTGCAAATGTGCTCCGATTTCGGCGATTGATAGGCGTTGAGACCTGTAATTGTCATACAAACGGCCATTTGGATCGGTCAAATATTTCTACACGTTTCGCGGAAATTTCAATGTTTTTGAAAATCAACTGAACTATACTATAGCCCACAAATTCAGAGCCACAAAATTCGAAAATCTGCAAATGTGCTCCGATTTCGATGATTGATACCTCTATCAATAGGCGTTGAGACCTGTAATTGTCATACAAACGGCCGTTTGGATCGGTCGAATATTTCTACACGTTTCGTGGAAAATTCAATTATTTTGAAAATCAACTGAACTATAGCCCACAAATTCAGAGCCACAAAATTCGAAAATCTGCAAATGTGCTCCGATTTCGATGATTGATAGGCGTTGAGACCTGTAATTGTCATACAAACGGCCATTTGGATCGGTCGAATATTTCTACATGTTTCGCGGAAATTTCAATGTTTTTGGAAATCAACTGAACTATAGCCCACAAATTCAGAGCCACAAAATTCGAAAATCTGCAAATGTGCTCCGATTTCGATGATTGATAGGCGTTGAGACCTGTAATTGTCATACAAACGGCCATTTGGATCGTTCGAATATTTCTACACGTTTCGCGGAAATTTCAATGTTTTTGGAAATCAACTGAACTATAGCCCACAAATTCAGAGCCACAAAATTCGAAAATCTGCAAATGTGCTCCGATTTCGATGATTGATACCTCTATCAATAGGCGTTGAGACCTGTAATTGTCATACAAATGGCCGTTTGGATGGGTCGAATATTCCTACACGTTCCGAAGAAAATTCAATTATTTTGAAAATTAACTGAACTATACTATAGCCCACAAATTCAGAGCCACAAAATTCGAAAATCTGCAAATGTGCTCCGATTTCGATGATTGATAGGCGTTGAGACCTGTAATTGTCATACAAACGGCCATTTGGATCGGTCGAATATTTCTACACGTTTCGTGGAAAATTTAATTTTTTTGAAAATCAACTGAACTATACTATAGCCCACAAATTCAGAGCCACAAAATTCGAAAATCTGCAAATGTGCTCCGATTTCGACGATTGATAGGCGTTGAGACCTGTAATTGTCATACAAACGGTCATTTGGATCGGTCGAATATTTCTACACGTTTCGCGGAAATTTCAATGTTTTTGGAAATCAACTGAACTATAGCCCACAAATTCAGAGCCCCAAAATTCGAAAATCTGCAAATGTGCTCCGATTTCGATGATTGATACCTCTATCAATAGGCGTTGAGACCTGTAATTGTCATACAAATGGCCGTTTGGATCGGTCGAATATTCCTACACGTTCCGAAGAAAATTCAATTATTTTGAAAATTAACTGAACTATACTATAGCCCACAAATTCAGAGCCACAAAATTCGAAAATCTGCAAATGTGCTCCGATTTCGATGATTGATAGGCGTTGAGACCTGTAATTGTCATACAAACGGCCATTTGGATCGGTCGAATATTTCTACACGTTTCGTGGAAAATTTAATTTTTTTGAAAATCAACTGAACTATACTATAGCCCACAAATTCAGAGCCACAAAATTCGAAAATCTGCAAATGTGCTCCGATTTCGACGATTGATAGGCGTTGAGACCTGTAATTGTCATACAAACGGCCATTTGGATCGGTCGAATATTTCTACACGTTTCGCGGAAATTTCAATGTTTTTGGAAATCAACTGAACTATAGCCCACAAATTCAGAGCCCCAAAATTCGAAAATCTGCAAATGTGCTCCGATTTCGATGATTGATACCTCTATCAATAGGCGTTGAGACCTGTAATTGTCATACAAATGGCCGTTTGGATCGGTCGAATATTTCTACACGTTTCGTGGAAAATTTAATTTTTTTGAAAATCAACTGAACTATAGCCCACAAATTCAGAGCCACAAAATTCGAAAATCTGCAAATGTGCTCCGATTTCGATGATTGATAGGCGTTGAGACCTGTAATTGTCATACAAACGGCCATTTGGATCGGTCGAATATTTCTACACGTTTCGTGGAAAATTCAATTTTTTTGAAAATCAACTGAACTATTCAGAGCCACAAAATTCGAAAATCTGCAAATGTGCTCCGATTTCGATGATTGATAGGCGTTGAGACCTGTAATTGTCATACAAACGGCCGTTTGGATCGGTCGAATATTTCTACACGTTCCGTGGAAAATTCAATTTTTTTGAAAATGAACTGAACTATAATAGCCCACAAATTCAGAGCCCCAAAATTCGAAAATCTGCAAATGTGCTCCGATTTCGATGATTGATACCTCTATCAATAGGCGTTGAGACCTGTAATTGTTATACAAACGGCCATTTGGATCGGTCAAATATTTCTACACGTTTCGCGGAAATTTCAATGTTTTTGAAAATCAACTGAACTATACTATAGCCCACAAATTCAGAGCCACAAAATTCGAAAATCTGCAAATGTGCTCCGATTTCGACGATTGATAGGCGTTGAGACCTGTAATTGTCATACAAACGGCCATTTGGATCGGTCGAATATTTCTACACGTTTCGCGGAAATTTCAATGTTTTTGGAAATCAACTGAACTATAGCCCACAAATTCAGAGCCCCAAAATTCGAAAATCTGCAAATGTGCTCCGATTTCGATGATTGATACCTCTATCAATAGGCGTTGAGACCTGTAATTGTCATACAAATGGCCGTTTGGATCGGTCGAATATTTCTACACGTTTCGTGGAAAATTTAATTTTTTTGAAAATCAACTGAACTATAGCCCACAAATTCAGAGCCACAAAATTCGAAAATCTGCAAATGTGCTCCGATTTCGATGATTGATAGGCGTTGAGACCTGTAATTGTCATACAAACGGCCATTTGGATCGGTCGAATATTTCTACACGTTTCGTGGAAAATTCAATTTTTTTGAAAATCAACTGAACTATTCAGAGCCACAAAATTCGAAAATCTGCAAATGTGCTCCGATTTCGATGATTGATAGGCGTTGAGACCTGTAATTGTCATACAAACGGCCGTTTGGATCGGTCGAATATTTCTACACGTTCCGTGGAAAATTCAATTTTTTTGAAAATGAACTGAACTATAATAGCCCACAAATTCAGAGCCCCAAAATTCGAAAATCTGCAAATGTGCTCCGATTTCGATGATTGATACCTCTATCAATAGGCGTTGAGACCTGTAATTGTTATACAAACGGTCATTTGGATCGGTCGAATATTCCTACACGTTCCGAAGAAAATTCAATTTTTTTGAAAATCAACTGAACTATACTATAGCCCACAAATTCAGAGCCACAAAATTCGAAAATCTGCAAATGTGCTCCGATTTCGGCGATTGATAGGCGTTGAGACCTGTAATTGTCATACAAACGGCCATTTGGATCGGTCAAATATTTCTACACGTTTCGCGGAAATTTCAATGTTTTTGAAAATCAACTGAACTATACTATAGCCCACAAATTCAGAGCCACAAAATTCGAAAATCTGCAAATGTGCTCCGATTTCGATGATTGATACCTCTATCAATAGGCGTTGAGACCTGTAATTGTTATACGAACGGTCATTTGGATCGGTCGAATATTCCTACACGTTCCGAAGAAAATTCAATTTTTTTGAAAATCAACTGAACTATACTATAGCCCACAAATTCAGAGCCACAAAATTCGAAAATCTGCAAATGTGCTCCGATTTCGGCGATTGATAGGCGTTGAGACCTGTAATTGTCATACAAACGGCCATTTGGATCGGTCAAATATTTCTACACGTTTCGCGGAAATTTCAATGTTTTTGAAAATCAACTGAACTATACTATAGCCCACAAATTCAGAGCCACAAAATTCGAAAATCTGCAAATGTGCTCCGATTTCGATGATTGATACCTCTATCAATAGGCGTTGAGACCTGTAATTGTTATACAAACGGTCATTTGGATCGGTCGAATATTCCTACACGTTCCGAAGAAAATTCAATTTTTTTGAAAATCAACTGAACTATACTATAGCCCACAAATTCAGAGCCACAAAATTCGAAAATCTGCAAATGTGCTCCGATTTCGGCGATTGATAGGCGTTGAGACCTGTAATTGTCATACAAACGGCCATTTGGATCGGTCAAATATTTCTACACGTTTCGCGGAAATTTCAATGTTTTTGAAAATCAACTGAACTATACTATAGCCCACAAATTCAGAGCCACAAAATTCGAAAATCTGCAAATGTGCTCCGATTTCGATGATTGATACCTCTATCAATAGGCGTTGAGACCTGTAATTGTCATACAAACGGCCGTTTGGATCGGTCGAATATTTCTACACGTTTCGTGGAAAATTTAATTTTTTTGAAAATCAACTGAACTATACTATAGCCCACAAATTCAGAGCCACAAAATTCGAAAATCTGCAAATGTGCTCCGATTTCGACGATTGATAGGCGTTGAGACCTGTAATTGTCATACAAACGGCCATTTGGATCGGTCGAATATTTCTACACGTTTCGCGGAAATTTCAATGTTTTTGGAAATCAACTGAACTATAGCCCACAAATTCAGAGCCCCAAAATTCGAAAATCTGCAAATGTGCTCCGATTTCGATGATTGATACCTCTATCAATAGGCGTTGAGACCTGTAATTGTCATACAAATGGCCGTTTGGATCGGTCGAATATTTCTACACGTTTCGTGGAAAATTTAATTTTTTTGAAAATCAACTGAACTATAGCCCACAAATTCAGAGCCACAAAATTCGAAAATCTGCAAATGTGCTCCGATTTCGATGATTGATAGGCGTTGAGACCTGTAATTGTCATACAAACGGCCATTTGGATCGGTCGAATATTTCTACACGTTTCGTGGAAAATTCAATTTTTTTGAAAATCAACTGAACTATTCAGAGCCACAAAATTCGAAAATCTGCAAATGTGCTCCGATTTCGATGATTGATAGGCGTTGAGACCTGTAATTGTCATACAAACGGCCGTTTGGATCGGTCGAATATTTCTACATGTTTCGCGGAAATTTCAATGTTTTTGGAAATCAACTGAACTATAGCCCACAAATTCAGAGCCACAAAATTCGAAAATCTGCAAATGTGCTCCGATTTCGATGATTGATACCTCTATCAATAGGCGTTGAGACCTGTAATTGTTATACAAACGGTCATTTGGATCGGTCGAATATTCCTACACGTTCCGAAGAAAATTCAATTTTTTTGAAAATCAACTGAACTATACTATAGCCCACAAATTCAGAGCCACAAAATTCGAAAATCTGCAAATGTGCTCCGATTTCGGCGATTGATAGGCGTTGAGACCTGTAATTGTCATACAAACGGCCATTTGGATCGGTCAAATATTTCTACACGTTTCGCGGAAATTTCAATGTTTTTGAAAATCAACTGAACTATACTATAGCCCACAAATTCAGAGCCACAAAATTCGAAAATCTGCAAATGTGCTCCGATTTCGATGATTGATACCTCTATCAATAGGCGTTGAGACCTGTAATTGTCATACAAACGGCCGTTTGGATCGGTCGAATATTTCTACACGTTTCGTGGAAAATTCAATTATTTTGAAAATCAACTGAACTATAGCCCACAAATTCAGAGCCACAAAATTCGAAAATCTGCAAATGTGCTCCGATTTCGATGATTGATAGGCGTTGAGACCTGTAATTGTCATACAAACGGCCATTTGGATCGGTCGAATATTTCTACATGTTTCGCGGAAATTTCAATGTTTTTGGAAATCAACTGAACTATAGCCCACAAATTCAGAGCCCCAAAATTCGAAAATCTGCAAATGTGCTCCGATTTCGATGATTGATAGGCGTTGAGACCTGTAATTGTCATACAAACGGCCATTTGGATCGTTCGAATATTTCTACACGTTTCGCGGAAATTTCAATGTTTTTGGAAATCAACTGAACTATAGCCCACAAATTCAGAGCCACAAAATTCGAAAATCTGCAAATGTGCTCCGATTTCGATGATTGATACCTCTATCAATAGGCGTTGAGACCTGTAATTGTCATACAAATGGCCGTTTGGATGGGTCGAATATTCCTACACGTTCCGAAGAAAATTCAATTATTTTGAAAATTAACTGAACTATACTATAGCCCACAAATTCAGAGCCACAAAATTCGAAAATCTGCAAATGTGCTCCGATTTCGATGATTGATAGGCGTTGAGACCTGTAATTGTCATACAAACGGCCATTTGGATCGGTCAAATATTTCTACACGTTTCGCGGAAATTTCAATGTTTTTGAAAATCAACTGAACTATACTATAGCCCACAAATTCAGAGCCACAAAATTCGAAAATCTGCAAATGTGCTCCGATTTCGATGATTGATACCTCTATCAATAGGCGTTGAGACCTGTAATTGTTATACAAACGGTCATTTGGATCGGTCGAATATTCCTACACGTTCCGAAGAAAATTCAATTTTTTTGAAAATCAACTGAACTATACTATAGCCCACAAATTCAGAGCCACAAAATTCGAAAATCTGCAAATGTGCTCCGATTTCGGCGATTGATAGGCGTTGAGACCTGTAATTGTCATACAAACGGCCATTTGGATCGTTCGAATATTTCTACACGTTTCGCGGAAATTTCAATGTTTTTGGAAATCAACTGAACTATAGCCCACAAATTCAGAGCCACAAAATTCGAAAATCTGCAAATGTGCTCCGATTTCGATGATTGATACTTCTATCAATAGGCGTTGAGACCTGTAATTGTCATACAAATGGCCGTTTGGATGGGTCGAATATTCCTACACGTTCCGAAGAAAATTCAATTATTTTGAAAATTAACTGAACTATACTATAGCCCACAAATTCAGAGCCACAAAATTCGAAAATCTGCAAATGTGCTCCGATTTCGATGATTGATAGGCGTTGAGACCTGTAATTGTCATACAAACGGCCATTTGGATCGGTCGAATATTTCTACACGTTTCGTGGAAAATTTAATTTTTTGAAAATCAACTGAACTATACTATAGCCCACAAATTCAGAGCCACAAAATTCGAAAATCTGCAAATGTGCTCCGATTTCGACGATTGATAGGCGTTGAGACCTGTAATTGTCATACAAACGGCCATTTGGATCGGTCGAATATTTCTACACGTTTCGCGGAAATTTCAATGTTTTTGGAAATCAACTGAACTATAGCCCACAAATTCAGAGCCCCAAAATTCGAAAATCTGCAAATGTGCTCGATTTCGATGATTGATACCTCTATCAATAGGCGTTGAGACCTGTAATTGTCATACAAATGGCCGTTTGGATCGGTCGAATATTTCTACACGTTTCGTGGAAAATTTAATTTTTTTGAAAATCAACTGAACTATAGCCCACAAATTCAGAGCCACAAAATTCGAAAATCTGCAAATGTGCTCCGATTTCGATGATTGATAGGCGTTGAGACCTGTAATTGTCCTACAAACGGCCATTTGAATCGGTCGAATATTTCTACACGTTTCGCGGAAATTTCAATGTTTTTGGAAATCAACTGAACTATAGCCCACAAATTCAGAGCCCCAAAATTCGAAAATCTGCAAATGTGCTCCGATTTCGATGATTGATAGGCGTTGAGACCTGTAATTGTCATACAAACGGCCATTTGGATCGGTCGAATATTTCTACACGTTTCGTGGAAAATTCAATTTTTTTGAAAATCAACTGAACTATAGCCCACAAATTCAGAGCCACAAAATTCGAAAATCTGCAAATGTGCTCCGATTTCGATGATTGATAGGCGTTGAGACCTGTAATTGTCATACAAACGGCCATTTGGATCGGTCGAATATTTCTACACGTTTCGCGGAAATTTCAAAGTTTTTGGAAATATACTGAACTATAGCCCACTAATTCAGAGCCCCAAAATTCGAAAATCTGCAAATGTGCTCCGATTTCGATGATTGATACCTCTATCAATAGGCGTTGAGACCTGTAATTGTCATACAAACGGCCGTTTGGATCGGTCGAATATTTCTACACGTTTCGCGGAAATTTCAATGTTTTTGGAAATCAACTGAACTATAGCCCACAAATTCAGAGCCCCAAAATTCGAAAATCTGCAAATGTGCTCCGATTTCGATGATTGATACCTCTATCAATAGGCGTTGAGACCTGTAATTGTCATACAAACGGCCATTTGGATCGGTCGAATATTTCTACACGTTTCGCGGAAATTTCAATGTTTTTGGAAATCAACTGAACTATAGCCCACAAATTCAGAGCCCCAAAATTCGAAAATCTGCAAATGTGCTCCGATTTCGATGATTGATACCTCTATCAATAGGCGTTGAGACCTGTAATTGTCATACAAATGGCCGTTTGGATCGGTCGAATATTTCTACACGTTTCGTGGAAAATTTAATTTTTTTGAAAATCAACTGAACTATAGCCCACAAATTCAGAGCCACAAAATTCGAAAATCTGCAAATGTGCTCCGATTTCGATGATTGATACCTCTATCAATAGGCGTTGAGACCTGTAATTGTCATACAAACGGCCATTTGGATCGGTCGAATATTTCTACACGTTTCGCGGAAATTTCAATGTTTTTGGAAATCAACTGAACTATAGCCCACAAATTCAGAGCCCCAAAATTCGAAAATCTGCAAATGTGCTCCGATTTCGATGATTGATACCTCTATCAATAGGCGTTGAGACCTGTAATTGTCATACAAATGGCCGTTTGGATCGGTCGAATATTTCTACACGTTTCGTGGAAAATTTAATTTTTTTGAAAATCAACTGAACTATAGCCCACAAATTCAGAGCCACAAAATTCGAAAATCTGCAAATGTGCTCCGATTTCGATGATTGATACCTCTATCAATAGGCGTTGAGACCTGTAATTGTCATACAAACGGCCATTTGGATCGGTCGAATATTTCTACACGTTTCGCGGAAATTTCAATGTTTTTGGAAATCAACTGAACTATAGCCCACAAATTCAGAGCCCCAAAATTCGAAAATCTGCAAATGTGCTCCGATTTCGATGATTGATACCTCTATCAATAGGCGTTGAGACCTGTAATTGTCATACAAATGGCCGTTTGGATCGGTCGAATATTTCTACACGTTTCGTGGAAAATTTAATTTTTTGAAAATCAACTGAACTATAGCCCACAAATTCAGAGCCACAAAATTCGAAAATCTGCAAATGTGCTCCGATTTCGATGATTGATACCTCTATCAATAGGCGTTGAGACCTGTAATTGTCATACAAACGGCCATTTGGATCGGTCGAATATTTCTACACGTTTCGCGGAAATTTCAATGTTTTTGGAAATCAACTGAACTATAGCCCACAAATTCAGAGCCCCAAAATTCGAAAATCTGCAAATGTGCTCCGATTTCGATGATTGATACCTCTATCAATAGGCGTTGAGACCTGTAATTGTCATACAAATGGCCGTTTGGATCGGTCGAATATTTCTACACGTTTCGTGGAAAATTTAATTTTTTTGAAAATCAACTGAACTATAGCCCACAAATTCAGAGCCACAAAATTCGAAAATCTGCAAATGTGCTCCGATTTCGATGATTGATAGGCGTTGAGACCTGTAATTGTCCTACAAACGGCCATTTGAATCGGTCGAATATTTCTACACGTTTCGCGGAAATTTCAATGTTTTTGGAAATATACTGAACTATAGCCCACAAATTCAGAGCCCCAAAATTCGAAAATCTGCAAATGTGCTCCGATTTCGATGATTGATAGGCGTTGAGACCTGTAATTGTCATACAAACGGCCATTTGAATCGGTCGAATATTTCTACACGTTTCGCGGAAATTTCAATGTTTTTGGAAATATACTGAACTATAGCCCACAAATTCAGAGCCACAAAATTCGAAAATCTGCAAATGTGCTCCGATTTCGATGATTGATAGGCGTTGAGACCTGTAATTGTCATACAAACGGCCGTTTGGATCGGTCGAATATTTCTACACGTTCCGTGGAAAATTCAATTTTTTTGAAAATGAACTGAACTATAATAGCCCACAAATTCAGAGCCCCAAAATTCGAAAATCTGCAAATGTGCTCCGATTTCGATGATTGATAGGCGTTGAGACCTGTAATTGTCATACAAACGGCCATTTGGATCGGTCGAATATTTCTACACGTTTCGCGGAAATTTCAAAGTTTTTGGAAATATACTGAACTATAGCCCACTAATTCAGAGCCCCAAAATTCGAAAATCTGCAAATGTGCTCCGATTTCGATGATTGATACCTCTATCAATAGGCGTTGAGACCTGTAATTGTCATACAAACGGCCGTTTGGATCGGTCGAATATTTCTACACGTTTCGTGGAAAATTCAATTTTTTTGAAAATCAACTGAACTATAGCCCACAAATTCAGAGCCACAAAATTCGAAAATCTGCAAATGTGCTCCGATTTCGATGATTGATAGGCGTTGAGACCTGTAATTGTCATACAAACGGCCATTTGGATCGGTCGAATATTTCTACACGTTTCGCGGAAATTTCAAAGTTTTTGGAAATATACTGAACTATAGCCCACTAATTCAGAGCCCCAAAATTCGAAAATCTGCAAATGTGCTCCGATTTCGATGATTGATACCTCTATCAATAGGCGTTGAGACCTGTAATTGTCATACAAACGGCCGTTTGGATCGGTCGAATATTTCTACACGTTTCGTGGAAAATTCAATTTTTTTGAAAATCAACTGAACTATAGCCCACAAATTCAGAGCCACAAAATTCGAAAATCTGCAAATGTGCTCCGATTTCGATGATTGATAGGCGTTGAGACCTGTAATTGTCATACAAACGGCCGTTTGGATCGGTCGAATATTTCTACACATTTCGTGGAAAATTCAGTGTTTTTGAAAATCAACTGAACTATACTATAGCCCACAAATTCAGAGCCACAAAATTCGAAAATCTGCAAATGTGCTCCGATTTCGATGATTGATACCTCTATCAATAGGCGTTGAGACCTGTAATTGTCATACAAACGGCCGTATGGATCGGTCGAATATTTCTACACGTTTCGTGGAAAATTCAATTTTTTTGAAAATCAACTGAACTATAGCCCACAAATTCAGAGCCACAAAATTCGAAAATCTGCAAATGTGCTCCGATTTCGATGATTGATAGGCGTTGATACCTGTAATTGTCATACAAACGGCCATTTGGATCGGTCGAATATTTCTACACGTTTCGCGGAAAATTCAATGTTTTTGGAAATCAACTGAACTATAGCCCACAAATTCAGAGCCACAAAGTTCGAAAATCTGCAAATGTCCTCCGAAATTGTCATACAAACGGTCATTTGGATCGGTCGAATATTCCTACACGTTCCGTGAAAAATTTATTTTTTTGAAAATCTACTGAACTATAGCTCACAAATTCAGAGCCACAAAATTCGAAAATCTGCAAATGTGCTCCGATTTCGATGATTGATACCTCTAGCAGAAAATAAGTTTTTAAATTTGGGATGGTTTTCAATTGACGACTGGCACAGTGTGCTCTAGCGGACAATAGTGAACTACGAGACTTCTAATAACAAAAATTTGCTATCTGAAGTTTTATGGAAATAGTGTCTATTAAATTTGAATTGTTATTTATTAAAATCTAGTTAATTTATTATGTAGTTTTAAAGTGTGTTTTTTGTATATTTGATTCTATTGGAACAGTTTTATCGTTTTAAATGCTCGAAAACCGTGCTTAGAAATTGCAGAAATTTAATGTTAAATTCACTATAAATACATCTTTGAATCACTAAACCTTTTTCAAACTAATATAGAGCATATTTACCACGTTTTAACAGATAATTACAAGCCAAAATTTAATATTTTTAAAACAGTTATGCTTTTAGTATCAAGTAGCTTAATATCAAATTTATGCAATATTTAAGCAACATTTTTTGACATCTAAAATGAAAAAGTGGTACAAAATGAATCAACTATGCAAAAATCACACTTTAAACTGCATAATAGATTAACTAGGTTTTCCAACCATCACACTTTTAATAAATAACACTTCAAATTAAATAGACACTATTTCCATATAACTTCATATAGCAAATGTTTGTTATTAGAAGTCTGGTAGTTTACTATTGTCCGCTTAAGGCGCTTTTTCAACTTTACCAGTCGTCCGTCAATGCATAAAATAACTATCGCGACTCGTGCATTCCAAGCGACGAATAGAATAAATTTATTATATGATAATAAAACGGTTTGAATTTCCTTTGAAGTGAAAAATGAAATTCAAATGAAAAGATGTTCTCTAAACTTGACTAGGTCTTGGACATTTGGTGGCGCCCTAATAATGCGGCGCCCTAGGGGTGCAGCCTTTATAGCCCCATGGTAAAGATGGCCTTGGCGTGTCACACAATAATCCCGAAATTGCCTCAAAGGAGTTACAGAATCATTTAAACAAAATCGCGGACTGGCTAAAGTCATGGCGATTAAAACAGATCCACTCGGACTGATGAACCTGTGAACTTGTAAATTTATTAAATGTTTATGTTATACATATAAGTATAATCTAAATTAATTAAATTGTGAGCACTATACTAACAATAAATATTAACATTGGTTAAGACTTAAAATATGTAATAATTTTAACTTAAGTTTTGATTACTTCTTGTTAGTTTCTTAAAACGCCGAGCTTGTATCCGAGACACGACCTATTAATGTAGGACTACGTACAATTGAGAAAATTTTATTTGTACAGTTTAAGTGAAACTAAAATTTAGAAATTACAAATTAAAAAAAACATTTTTCAAAATTTATTTTCTGAAAATTAGTACCATTACCCAAATAGAAATCTGAAACCATAGTTTAAAAAAAACGATCAAATTAGGTTCATATTGGTTTTATTGTAACTAGTTATTTTAAAGCGGTCTCTGAATGTTTTTAATTTGGATTATTCGAAATGAGTTATAGAGGTTTTTTTTGTATCCAAATTATAACTAATTAGATTTTGTAAAAGATATCTCAACCCAGTCAGAAACAGATTCTTTGTTCTTTATGATTTTAATTTGGATTATGTGGAACGTATTCTAAATGTTTTTATGTAACCAAATATTAACTAATTAGTTTTTGTAAAATGTATCCAAAATGAGTCCGAAAAGGTTCCTGAAAACCATTATATTACAAAAATTACAAAAATAAAAAAAAAAGGAAAGGAAGTTTTTAGTGAATATAATTCGCTAAGTCAGTGTGTTCTGCTTGATACTTATGGTATTAAGCGAGAATTGTATTTTTGTAGTTTGGTCGTAGCTATCTGATGAGTAAACCGAACTTTTCAGTACGAAACCAACCAAACTACCACATAGAGAACTCAAGAAGGGTTCTCATTTTTGAGAGTCGATACATTTATATAGACTCTGGGGTAAAGTAAAGGGCCTGGGGTAAAGATTGGCCTCTGTATTTTTCTGATTTGCCAAATTGAAAATACTGTGAATGTCATTACTACTAATATTATATTGTCTAAAATAATGCTATTTTTAACTTCTTGACTTAATTAATATGAATATTATAAGAATTAAACTAACTTTATTGAAACTAACTAAAATAAGTTCCCAGGTAGTATAAATAAAACATAAAAGTTTCAAAAACCGTGGCCAAAACTGGGATCTGCAACGGTTTTGTACTGTGTCAAAACCGTATCTGAAACAATTTTTGAAACTTTTTGGTTTTGAACCCAAAGTTTCGGTTCGATTCCAAAACCTATTTGAAATCAAAAATTGCTACTTGTTCAGATCACCATATTATGTGAGCATCACAAAATCTGTTTTCTACAGGAACCCTCCGGATCGTCAAATAATGTGCAGTAAACTGTTCACGGTTGAAAATTTGGGTATTATTTTTTATAACTTAATGCCTATTAAAGTTATTAATAAAAATTTTCTCTATACTATTTTTATTATAAAATAAGTAAAGAAGCAGATATAAACAACGCCTTAATATATGTTTTAATAACATAAATATATATTTTTTATTAATTTTAAACTACTAAAGCAACTTATTCATATTATTTATGGAAAAATAATGTAAATTTAATACAAAACATAATATTAAATATTCTTGATCACTGAAAATGATAATTTATCTGAATTAATCTTATAATGTGAAGTTATAAATCTATTAGGCATTATAGAATTTAATAAAACCACGTTATAAAATAAATAGTGGTTTTTATCCTTTCAATAATACTGTTTGGTATTAATTTTATACATTTAAAATATAAACTATGTATCTTCTTAACTGTTAAATGAAACAGAAATTGTTTTAGTCGTCAATATAAAGGGATCACGTTTAGACATATAAGTGCAAAGCGATATTAAATTCTCAGTTCGTAAATATACTTGTTAATCAAGGTTTAATCAAGTTGCTGTGAAAAACTGTGGAAATAATAAATTCCTTAATACAAAAAAATTTAATTTAGTAAAGTGAATATATAAAACCAATAAACTAAATTATCAATTTCATACCCTATTGTGTTAATTTTATATTAAGCTCCTTAGTGTATATCTTAAATCTATAAAATTAATAACAAATAACATATTAAATGCATAAGTTAATATATTTATTTTATATCTTAATATTACTAAATGCGGTTGCCTTTCTAAGACTACATATTTATTTTATCTTTCAAACACACAGTATATTATAGTGTATCGTACTAGAAAAACGGAGGGACCAAAATTATGTCACATTTCGAAGAATCTGAACGCCTAAAAATGCTCACAGACGGAAAATTGCATCTTATGTAGCCACATTGGTTTATTAAAATTTTGGATTTAAGCCTTCAAAAGAACAGCAGTTGGCTGTTGCAGAAACGTGCATAAAATTGTTTCTGTGTTTAAACTTGGTATTTATTTATTCGATTACAATGAATCTCTCAAAGGCAGAACATTAAGGTAGTAAAATTTGTCCGAGTTAGTAAACATTTTAGGAAAATCGAGGTTAGCCGTCAAGTTGGTGCTCCATGAAAGAATTTCCATCCGCGTCTCGAGCGTTTTTCGATAATCTTCGTCCGTCCTTCAGAGATTTCCGGACAGTACATAAATAAAACATAATTATGATTTCGTAACAGTAAGTGACATGATAACGACAATACAATATGCCTCCTTAAACTAACCTAATTAATTTTTTCAATCTATGTAATTGTTCGTTAAGAATTTCTCTTCAATTCAACCAATAACGGATTTCTACAGATAAAATTAAAAAGCGAAAGAGTCAAGAAGAGGAAAATAGAAAACGATTTTTAATCCAAAGCAGATGAGAACATCGATTCTTGAAAAATACTGGAAGTAGGTCCAGAAGATGTTCAAAGGATTTACATATAGATAGAATATCGGAAATTACAAAGTAAAAAGAAACTTTTCCATTTACAAGTGTCCTGAATTAGTAAGTAAAATATATAATATCTTTTTAATGAAATTTGTTTCGTAAAAATTCTTTTTAATTTTTCGTTCAGATATGGATCAACCAACACACAGCTTAAGCAAAAATTATCAACCTTACCAATCACATTTTTTCCATTGTCAAAAATTAAGAGGAAACAGTGTTATACACGGAATTCGACAGAAATATTAGTACTTAGTGTAAAATCAAAATATCCTGTATATTCTTATTTGTTTAATATATTGGGACACCCAGATTCTGTCATTTATCAATTTACTGAGATTGTCGTCACCATCTCCAGCAAGGCCAGTTAAATTCAATCGGTAGACAGATGAGCAGGCCAGGCCGTTAATAATCTAATTGTTCATCAACAGGTAAGATACTTTTATATATGTATATATAGATTTTTTAAATATTTAGTTTGTGCCAGGTTATCTGTGCGTTATGGCTAATTTACATCTGAAATTTTTGTTTGTGCTCTTTTGAAAGATATACGAGAAACGCGATATTCGCTATGTTCTCACATACAAATTTGAGATTAACCTTTATTTTAGAAAAATATGTGGGAAAAGCTGAAAAGATGGGCTCATCTTTTCCAGTACTTTTTCGTAAAGTTTGCAACCAAATAATTATAAAAACGTAGCAACACTTTGTAAGGAAAAAATAAAATTATAAGAAAATGTCCCTCATTTTTAATGGATAAATTATGTATACTATATTTGCACTATTTCTTGTATTTCTATTCGAAAATTACAAAAATAATTGAATGTAAATTAGCCACTAAGTAATAAGCATTATTTTTAATTGTAAATATGTATGTACTTTGTTGTTCTATTTGATTTTAATTTTTTTTTTTTTGTTTTGTATAGACTGGATTAAGTAACGAGGAATATACTGACAATAAAACTGGAAAGGTACCATATATTACTGCTATTGGAAAATCTAAAGCGAAAATAGAGCAATACCTGATTGTTATAAATGGCCAATTAATACCGCTTGCACTTAACTTCCAATTCATTGACGCGCCGGATATCGTTTTTAAATTACATTTCATATTTGACCTTAAAATTTAAATACGACAACAATTTGCGAATATTCTGAAGTTTTCTACAGAACTATTGGTATAACATTACTCTCGTTAATGTTCCGTTGACATTAAAGGGTTTGTAATAAATTTTTTTAAGTTTATCACCGTCAAATTAATTATTATTTATTTATTTACCAACTTTATAATTATATACAATCTGGTTACAAATTTCAATAATACAATAATATTGCTTCCTGGATGGCTGTATTATTGATAATGTTGATACGTTTGTGGATCTAGGTATAACATTTACGTTGAACTTATCGTTCAATAAGCACATTGACATTTGCATTTCTAAAGCGAATTCCATGCTTGGGTTTATTAAAAGGTTTTCGAGGGATTTTCAAGATCCTTATTCTATTAAAATATTATATATTTCGTTTGTGCGTTCGTTGTTGGAATATGGTGCAGCAATTTGGAATCCGTTTTATGGTAACTGTTCAGACCGAATTGAAAGTGTTCAAAAGCGCTTTTTAAGGTTTGCTCTGAGAAGGTTGCGCAGAGATGAGAACCTGCCCGCTTTTATACTTCCACCGTATCGTGGTAGATGTAAATTAATAAATATTGAGCCGCTCTTTATCCGCAGAATCGAAATTGGCGCGTTATTGGTTAGAGACTTGTTGATGTCTAAAATTGACTGTCCTGAGATTTTGGTATTGTACGATATATATACTCCGTTACGGACCTTTCGCGTTAGAGACTTCCAAATTAAGCTGCCTTACATTAGGCATAACTACGGTAAATGTGAGCCTATTTATCAATCTACTGTTTCTTTTAATAAAGTTCGATCGGCTTTCGATTTTAATCTGTCAAGGGAGGCATTTAAGAATTTGATGTCTAATGTTCTTTTAACTTATTGGTAATTTTTCATGTTTGTTTTACTTTGCTTTTAGTATATATTATTGTATTATTGAAAATTTGTAACCAGATTGTATAATTATTATTAAATTAAGATAATATTTTTTAACATTTCTGTTGTTTATTCGTGGACTAATATCAATAACAAAAGATTGTATATAATAAAAGGCAATTGGTTTGTCACTTTCTTAATATGGTATTCATTTTTATTTTAAATTGAAATTACGACCGTTTCGGATGTTACTCCTATAGCAAATTGTATCATTGATTATTTCCATTATATGTAGATACACCCTGCGCCATTGAAATGTTCGATTTCGATTGTTTACTACTTCATGCAATTCTCTCATAGATTTTACCTCAATCGCAATTTTTTTTTTGTTTTTTTTTTTCAGCATATTTCACGCCTTATTAGGTATTTACAACCAAACTAAGGATGAAATATTCGTTCTGTTTCAATTAAGTAGTCAAAGAGTTAATTTTAGAATGGGTCGCTCTAAATTAAATGCTAACGAAAAAGCCAAAATTTTGCAAGCAAAGGCAAAAAATACACACATTCACAAATTGCAAGAGTAATTTAGTGTAGCCAAACAGCAATTAGAAAGTTGTTAAGGCACTATTCCGAAAATCAAACGATAATTTGGCTCTGAAGCAAAGAGGAGAACTTCTGTTTCAACAAATCGAATTTCAGATATTTAGATCTTAAGCAAAGGTTTGCTACGGCTTTGGAGCTGAGAAGTTAGCTTCTAATAGCAACAACCGACACTATTTCAGTTCAAACTATTAAAAGGAACTTGGTTTACATGCTTGTCGACCTGCGAGAAAATCATTACTGACAGCAAAAATGGCAGCTGCAATCCTCAAATTCGCAATAGAGTGAAAAAACTGAATGCCCAGGGACTGTCGTTGGTTCATATTCTCGGATAAATCCAAGTTCAATATCTTTGGACCCGATGTAAGGACAAGGGTTCGGCGACGAAAAGGCAAACGGTATTTAACAGAATGTATTTCGCCGACAGTGAAAAATTCACCATATGCTAGGGCGTGGAGAGCCATAAGAGCCTTTGGAGTTTGATCACTATGCCTTCTGGATAGTTCAGAAAACGGAGGAAAATATAAAAAAATTATCGAAACCAGAACCGTGACTATTGAGGACCCGACTCACTACATCGGTATTCCACTCTTCCAGGATGATTCCTCTCCGCGAGTTATTGATGTTATTTGTGAATTAATTTTAATGTCTATTTTGTTTAGGTAGCCGAATTTAAAAATAGCTTGGTGATTGAGTCGTTACCCTGGCAGGAAATAGTCCTGACCTCAATATTGTTGAAAATATTTGGTGCTTCATGGGAAAGAAGATTACAAATTACAAGCTGAAAAGTGCCAAAGAGCGGAAAAAACTTATAGAAAAAGTCTGGTTTGAAGAAATAACAATATACTATTTAATCAAACTTTAGAATTCAATGCTGATCGGGTTTAAGGCCATCATAAAAGCCAAGGGCTGGATTATTAATCATTGATTTTAAAAAGTTCAATTTCTCTCATAATATTTTGGTTGAGATGAATTTTTTTATTTCTGTTAATTCTTATTTTGAATAACAATTACCATTGTCAACAAAAAACTATTTTTCAATTGAAAAAACTTTGATAAACACTGTAAAGACCTACCAAATTGTTACGAGGTAGGGCGGTAATATTCCTTATCCGACGTTATGTAGGTCTAAAATGTCGGATTACCGTTCTTTTTATTTGAATATATTCGGAATAGTGTAAAAATTGTTTTGATAATCAGAATCTATCATTTTTGCTATCTACTTTTGAAGCAAACGGTGGTATTTCCAAAATTTACTTTAAAAATTCAAACCGAACATTTCAATGGCGCAGGGTGTAATTCAGGATCCTATTTTTCCAAATTAAATATATAATTAAGTTTAGAAATGGTTACTTGCTTTTATGTAAAAGCTTATTACTACAGCTTTTGACACATTTCACAATTCATTTGAGGTGGAGAACGACTGCAATGCTTATAATTTAAATTTATTTGTATTTGACTGCTTAAAATTTAATGAAATAATTAATGTATAGTTATGATGAATTAGTAATTTCAAGTCAAACTAATAAACGATTTTAAAAAAGCTTTAATTGTTTTAAAGAAATTTAATACTAATTTTATACCAAAAATTCTACAATTATTTAATTAATTTTAAATTTTATTAAAAACTAGTTGTTAGCGTGCTGTCAAAAAAATGTTATGATCTTTTAAATTAAATTCTAGTATTAAGCTCTAATATTATTTTTGTATTATCTAATTTTAAGTATTTTATGTAACAATGACAAACTTTACAACAGATGTATTAAAAATTTGGAAGTAATACACGAAATACTTTAGTTCAAGTACACATCTACCCTAATCTTTTATTTTACGTAAACCCGTTTTATATTCAAATATATTTTTAAAATGTTGATTTATATACATACTTTGGGACATTAATATTATATTTATTTGCATAAACCAATCATCTTATTTATTGATTTAATATACATTTTTAATACAATGATAGTATTAAATTAATTATTATTTTATATTAAATCGATTAATACGAAAATGTATTTAATTTAATACATCAACAGTTTCAATTCGGCTAATGCGTTAAGCTATCAATTTTATAATTTAATATTATAAAGATATTTTATATCGACCATTATTAGTTTAATACCTAAACATTATGATACTTTTAATAGGATGTCACTTATACAATCAATAGTCCTAAATATAAAGTTTATTAATAAATAGTGAATATATTAATTTAATAACATTTACGGTGTGGACTTGTATGCATACCTAAAATTGATCAATTTTACACCTTTTTTTTCAACCGTGTTGAGATACTATAATTTGGCGTTTATTTTGTTCTTAATTTAATGACCTAACTTAGCGGAGTTAAGGCCAAAGTAAAAATTTTTCACTTCTAAAATAATATTTGTTCGCCTAAATTTAAAATTTGGCTTATAAAATATTTTTGCTGTATATCAAACTTTAAGCTAAGAAAGTCAAATTCGTTATTCTTGAAGAAAAATTAAAAATATTTGGAATAAACCATAAAATATGTGGTAAAACGCAAAATAAGTGGATATTTGTTCTAAAAAGAACAAATTTTTGGTCAAAAAAAATGTTACCTAAGAATCCTAAGCCTATAATGACATTAATATTGACCGTGTAAAGGCCACAGATCAGTGCACTTCTTCTGAACCATACAATATTGTAGCTAATCGACATTCAATCTTTTGACATGAGGAAAAGTACAAATACATGTTACCCATATATAAAAATGAGAAAGACATACTAAAAGTTTTATTTTTTCCTTTCAAAATGTTACTATGATTTTATACATTTTTGGTGCAACACGATGCAACTTTTACGTGAAAAGATAAACTAGTTCATCTGTTTCCGCCAAATCCGTTCATTTGCACCAAAGAAAGTTGTGTATTGCTGTAATATTGATTGTATAATGCATCTTTTGAAATAGAACAAAAGGTTAAATGTAAATCAGCTGTTTGTTTGTATGTGTAATTTACATGTGGAAATAGTAAGAGAATTTTGACAGATGTCCACATGTGGAAATGGATGTGGAATTCGAGACTAGAGCCCTGAAACTACCAAATAAATATTGCAATACATATTCTTCATATACTAAATCATTTTTTAACTAATAGATATCGTTACTTTGTGTCACGAGAATTATTGATATCTACTCACATGACTTAAACGCCAATTTTGCAACTGAGGTTCACCAGTTTCACGCTTATGTGCGTCATAAGTTTATACAATCAACTAATGGGCAAACAAAATTTATAATTTAGTCACGCTGAGCTTTAAAAAATAATTATGGAATACAAACACACAAATTGAGCAATTGAGAAACATTAAAAATCCGTAGCGAAAGACCATACAACAAGGTAGACTATATGCATTATCGTTACTAATTATAGAAGCAAGTGCTGGGAACAATTAGTTTTTATGATCTGATCAAACAATTTGCAATAAAGAAAAGTCGGAAAAAAACATTTCAAATGTAATTAAAGTGGAATTATCCAAAAAATAACTATGTGCTTATAATGGGCACCAAATTTTGTTAAGTGTTTAGGGCACCTCGAAGCACCAAAAATTTTAGTTTGTTTGCGGAAACCTACATCTAGGTAGTTGTTATATTATATACATGCATTGAGACTAGGGCCTTCAAGTCTCCGACATATTTTCCCCGCAATAAATCGCCAGAAAACGACAATTCCAGTGATGCGACTCCCGTTCTTATATGACAGCCTGTAAATTATAAATATTGTTTTGCTGTTGATCAAATACGTATATGATTACTTTACGTTTTAAATCAATGTGTACTTCTCTGCCCAACGAAAAAGTTTACAATTCCGTTTTTTTTACAATTTGTGATTTTTTTATTTTTTTTTTGTTATTTAGTTTTTACATTACATTTTAAAGTTGTTGAGTTGCAGCTTAAGTTTAACAAAAAAGAAAAACTTCGTTAGAATACTTTGATTATTAATTTATTTTTTTTTTCTGTTTTTTTAAATTAATTAATTTAATTTAAATCAATTTATTTTCGTTAATAGACTGTTGAGTTGATGATTTATTTAGTATTGAGTTTTAATTAGTGCCTCTCTATCAACACAATAACTTGGTGAAGTGAAATTTTAATTTATTTTTGGTGTAAGTAAAATTATTTTTAAATTTAAGTACGTATAAAAAATATCAAAAATTTGTGAACGTGGAAAATTAATAATTTTTTGTTTCTGTTTTTGCTAAATAATTATGTAATTATATTGTTGTTAATATCCGGTGGTGAAGTTTTAATTTTTACACAATGCCTTTGGAATAATAATAATGTACATATGGATTTTATTTCTATTCAATAATTTATATAATCGTTCTCGTTGAAATTTATCAGTGATTGGAATTTTAAAAAACACCAATTTTTTAATTTTTTTAATTAATGTACTTTCTTTGCAATTTATCATAGTACAAATAAAAATCAAAACTATAAATATTCATTCTGAAAGAGTAGAAAGTGGAGTATGCGTTTGTGCTTAAAAGAATTTAATCGCATATTTTGCAAGGTGAAGTAAATTATTTAGTAACCTAAATAAGTAATGCCGAACCATCGAAACAATGTCATTCTAAGAATAAATAATAAATAATTTTAAACCGTTTTTCATTATTATCATGTGATGGTCTCTAATTTGAGTGTTTTTTAAAATACATTACAACTAAAAAGGTGATTTTTATAGTTTTGTTTATAATAGTGCGTCCGTGATTCACCGATCAATGATAGTCCCATTACGGATTAATTTATGACCCATAAATGCCTACAGAGACCAGATTTAAAGAATTTATTAAACATTTTCCTTTTATTTTTGTTCATACAGTAAACAGTTGTTCTGGTTTTGCAAATGTTAAACGTGCTACATTTGTTATTTAAGTTAAATGGATGTTGGATTACAGCTGTACATCCAGATTAAATCGAAATACAAATAGGAAAAGCTAAATGGACTATTCGTAAAATTGTATGACAAATTATTTATAAAAAGATCACTTTGGGGGTTTTTAGTTTTAATCGAAAAGAGTCAGGTATCCTATTTGCGTCTAAATAATATTTTAACCAGAATTAATTATTTTTATTTTTACTGCGATATTGATTTCTCTAACCACAAAATTATAAGAAAACCAGCTTTCTGATGAAACATGAAAATAATTAAATTTTATTTTATTATTTCTAAATTCTTTAAATTCTTGTCCCTCCGAAAAATACTGTGGCTTGAGATGGGTGAATCACCTTTTGATTGCAAAAGACAATGGGTCATGGTGAGATGGACAGTGCGAATGTTTTAACTAGTAAGAAAAACGAGTTTTTGAATGAAATGATAACAAGATTACAAAATAGGACGCCAGATTTACTTACTATCTTTGGAAATTTGGAGAAGGAGATGCCACATATTTGTGTGCAAGATTTTTAAAAATATCCTATAAATGTTGGATTACAGTTTATTTATTTATTGATTTATCACCTACTGATACACTGGTTTGTACATACAATAATTAAAATATTTCAAATACAAATATTAATTAAGCATAAAATATAAAATTTACCAATGATCTAAAAGATGATTCGACTTCAATTGCATCTATAGATAGATTAAAGTCAAAAGCCGACAGTATTTTATTAAAAGAGGCTGATGAGTGATAAATCGGCTCACATTAACCGTAGTTTTACCTGCAAAGTGGAAGCTTGATTTGGAAATTTCATCGCGCAGCACACGTAAAGGAGTATATCGAGCAAACACAATATCTCTGAACAGTCGATCTTTGATACTAGTAAGTCTCGAACAAAGTTTGCGCGGGGTCGTAACGATATCCCGCATTTCAAAATCCCGCTTTATCAAAATCCCGCTCAAGAAAAAAATCCCGCTTTTTAAAATCCTTCTTTTCAAAATCCCGCTTTTCAAAATCCCGATTCTGCAAAAATAAAAATCCCGATTTTCAGAAAATCCCGGTTTTGATTTTTATTTTAATTTATAAAATTTTCCTTCACCAGAAAGCACAGCGCGAATTAAAAAAAATATGTCTTTCAAATTTCAAAATCCAGGTTTTGAAATGCTGGATTTCCAAAATTGGGATTTTGATTTCGGGATTTTGAAGGCGGGATTTTGAAAAGCGGGCAAACTTACCTTCCCCAGTTTGCGCTAATTTCTATCCTACGAATAAAAAAAGGCTCAATATTTATTAATTTACATCTTCCTCGATACGCTGGAAGTATGAAAGTAGGTGTACATTAAAAAGTTCTTTTATACTCTCTTTATGCGATCTAGATAGATAGATGATATGTACAACACAGGGCAGCTGTTAAGCTGGTAGCCTATAACATACCATATTATGTGCATGTCTGGATGACTTAACATTTCTTCAAACAACGCGGAACTGAATAACTTACGCGCATGCATACCACTGCTACTGGAAGGAATCCTGATCCTGCGATCTAGGGTCTCTATTATTATACAGGATAAGGAAAGGTTAAAGGTTGTAACTTTGTGGAGATCTACTGTATCGAACTGTCGTTTTTCCACATTACAGCTCGGGATTCTCCCTCCAAAGTGAGCCACCACCAATTAACTTTCCATATTAGATTTTTTTTTTTATCCATGATGTGTGCGGTATTAATAAGTTAGTAAGGATTATTGTTCATTGCTACTGTTGCTGAAGCAATCCCTTTCATCACCTTAAAGATGCGTTGGATCTACATTCTACATACGTTTCTCTTTCTTGTACCTATAACGATGTATTTATCCTTTAATTTGATCTTCTTACGTAACCTGCTTAATTTTCTTTCCGAAGATTATAATCCTTAGGTGCGAGTGTTTAAGTACCTATTACGGTTGATCTTTCCTTTTGAAATTTTAATCCTTCTTTTATTCTTTACCTCCTTCACTTGACCATTTTTCACTTGACGTCCCTGCTGAAGATGACTCTTCAATTTCGTATAACGTCTCTGCCATTTGCTTTAACCACTTTCTGTCTTTGGCTAGTATTTCCCATTCTTGTTCCGATATGACATTTCCGATATGACATATTTATTAAAATCAGATTTGAGTGATGTGTTCCATGTATAATACGGCCGACCTATTTTCCTTTCTTTATGAGTATACCGCATCACTGCATTTAATAAGTGACCTCTGTTCCTTCATAACACATGACCTCAGTAGCAGATCCGATATACAGCTACTCTTATAGAAATTGTTTTTCCTGCTAATGCCTCCTTGCACTTCGATTTGATGGTCTCTCAGAAGAAAACCTTAACATTTCCGATAGAATTCTTCTCTCGTATCGCTTGAGCTTGATTCTATTCGCCTTTGTGACCATATATTAAAAATGGAGCTATAATCACCTTGTACATTTTAATAACTGTGTATCCCGGGATCTTATTGCTTCTTATGAACGATGAAAGCATTTTGCTTACTCCAATTGCTTTTCCACATCGCACTTTTATAGTTTCCCTCCTGTTTAATTCGTTTGTGAGATGCGTGCCCAGGTATTTAATCGTCTTTTTTACTTTTATATTCTTTCCCCTGATTAATGTTCTTCGGGAAAAGGGTGACTGTCTAATGGAGATCTGATTAATATCTCTGATTTGTTGTCACTTATTTTTAATCCTACTGTTTCTATTTAGTAGAGATACTAGTTCCTCTACGATATTTGATAGTTGTATTCGATTCATGTTTTCATGTTGATTTAGTTTAACATACGGATGCACCTCCACTAGTGTCTGCAGAATATTATCCAATGCTATGTTAAATAGGTGAGGAGACAATGGGCAACCTTGTTTCAATGCAATGTCTTTTCCTTCATCTGCGTTATTTGTTGACACCACATAATAGTTCTTTCCCAGAGGCAAGTTTTAACAATTCGGTTAATTAGGTAGTGTGGTATGTTTCCAAACTTAAGCATGCTTGTCAAAGTTGATAGGTTAACACTATCAAATGCCCGACTAATGTCCAGTGACAGAACATACAGTGTCTTACCCACTCTCCACTCCTCTTCCATGATTCTCCTTACTACAAACATATGATCATCTGTTGATCGGTGTTAAAAAAGCCGCTTGATATGAACCCATTTCGTCCATGTATCTGATTATAATCTGCCTAAAAGCAATTTTGAATAAATTCGATAACCAATATCTGTGATCGTAATTCTTCTGAAATCAAAGGTTTTGTTTTTGGATTTGGTACTTTTTTTAATGGGATTTGGACTGTTTCCATCCATTCTTCCGGGTTGCAGTTCGAGATCCATATGGTTTGAAAGGTTTTCACTAAATGCTCCCATCCTTCATCTGGTAGACATTCTATTAATTGTACTGGAATTTGATCCAAACCCGCTGCTGTCCTTCTTCTGATACCCATCACTATGCTCCTGATTTCTTCCATATTTGGGGGCTCTTCAATTGGCCAATGGTCGTTTTCTCTTATTAAAGGTATTTGAGCTCCTTCTTTTGTACTCTCTCTATGCGATCTGAGTATTTAATATAAAACGGACTCCAGGCAACATCATATTCCAACAATGAACGAACAAACCAGACATAAAGTTTTAATCACTTAAGGATCATGAAAATCTTTCGAAAACCTTTTAATTAACAAACCCAAGCATAGAATTCGCTTTAGAAATGCAACCCTCAATATGCTTATGAATAGATTCGGAATAAAAGTTATACCTAAATCCTTAAATATATTGACACTTTCAATAATACAACCGACAAAAATGTAAACATAATTAGTGGGTAAGCGTAATCGGGTAAAACCAATTGTTTTGCATTTAGAGATGTTTAGCATCAAATTATGCGATGTACACCAAGCTTTAAAGTTTGTCAGGTCAGACTGAAAGTTAATTGTGTCTTTGGCGCAATAAATAGTTTTGAAAATTTTGATGTCGTCCGCATAAATTAGAATGTCGGAATGACTCAGTCAATTTACGACATCATTTACAAAACTAATAATGAGCATGAGGCCCAAATGACTACTCTGAGGTACTTCTGAAGAAACATCAATCACTCTTGAAGTGAAACTACCAACTTTAACAATTTGAGTTCTAAATTCCAGATAAGACCTAATCCAATTAATTGGTAAAAAATTACAATCCAAAGAGCTAAGTTTTCGCTGCAGCAATTCATGATCCATCTTGTCAAAGGCCTTGCAGAAATCAAACGACCTGTGAATGTTACCATTTATTAAAGTTTGTAAATAAAACTAAGTTAGTAACGGATGACCTACCAGGGAAAAATCCGTGCTGTTTGGGAGAAATAAAAGTCTTAATATGAAACCACAAATGTTCTTTAACTAGTTTCTCAAATAGTTTTGGTAAAACTAAAATAATGCAAATACCTCTATAGTTCTCAATATCGCTACGAGACTCAGATTTGAATATCGACTTAATAAGAGAGCGTTTCCATAGGATAGGAAAGCAACTTTCTGCGAGACTTCGATTAAATAGGAAGGAAATATGGTCAGAAATTGCATTACTCGTTAATTTCAGAGAAATGGGTGGAATAGAATCGAATCCGGCACTTTAATTAATATCAAGATTTGACAATTCGGATAAAATAGTATCTACTTCCAGACGAAACATTGAAAATGTTGACTTACTTATAACATTATTCAAATTACAAACATTAGATTTTGATTTATATACACTCTTAAAGAAATCGGTAAACAAATCACAAGTATCCCGCACGCGTTATCGCAGGAACGATTGATTTAATCGTTGATTCAAGTTCCAGAATATAACTGCTATAAAGAAATCGGTTTAGATATACCATATATATTTCTTACGCAATGCAACGAACGAGTTGTAATAAACAACTTTGGTTCCTTCTTTGCACTTGAAGCTTTCATCCTATAGGGATAAATCTCTCAATACCTAGGTTAATGATTCGATAGAATCCGCTCAACTTATCGTCGAAATTATCACAAGCATAAAACAGCGGCGAATTATACACATCCAGAAATGCATTTAAGGAACACTAATCGGCCATTTTAAAATTAAAATTCGATGAGTTCACATTTTCTTCGACCAACTCGCAGCATTCAAATAAAACTGAAATATTCAGCGGTTCAGCGAAGAGTGGAAAATACTAGACGATCCAGCTAAATAATCACAAGCAGAAACTGTCACCTCATGATCAAACGATACAAAAGCCAGATCCAATACGTTGTCACTATTATTCCTAACATTGTTACATTGTTTTAAACCCAATGAAAAAATTTCAGAGATCAAGTTTTCCATCTCGTCGTTCATGTTATTAGGAGTCAAATTGTGATCAAAAATCTCCCATACAATATTTGGTATGTTAAAATCTCTAAAAATAAAAAAACGATCCTCCGGCTGAAGCACTGGAGCAACTAGATTTCAGAGTATCCGCAAACCTGTGATAGACTGCCATGCTTGAATGACAGGGTATATAAGTGACACAGATGATCAACGAATATGAATGGAATCGTACACGATTAGCAACAATTTCGTCATCACAATTAGCTAACGCTATCCGACTGGACGGATATTTATTAGAAACTGTTCCGTTCTACTTTCGTTTCTTCCGTTTACAGCAACTCTTCTAATAAGGGTAGCAAGGAACTGTCTCCAGTCCCTTTATCACTATAGTCAGGTTTACGGGAAGCAAAATAATAACTTCTTCTCGGTTGAAGAGTTAACGATGGTTCCATTCAACTAATTTTTAAGTTTCTCTTCCAAAACTTTCAAATCTTTTACAAATGTACAAAGATATAAGGTTGCTCACTTCGTTTAATTTCTTAATCAATCACCAATACGAACCTTAAAATGTTAAAACTGTTAAAATAAAATTAATTTGGCCAAAACGGGACAAATAGCGTTCTGTTCATATAGCAGCGCTGAGACATGCGACGGGCGATTTTAAAATTAGTATTTTCCTTCGAAAATGGGACGGTTGGTAAGTCTAGTGGTGAATAAACTAGCTTACGGATCCAGAAAATGTGGAGATATTTTGAAGTATAGACAACGCTGGCCCAAATCAATATATTTAATAATCTTACCAAGAGAATAATTGACAATATTGACAAAGTCAGATACATATTTGGAAAAATCAGTTGCAACATGATACGGTTTATGTATATACAAATGCTAGTATGAATGATACTGCAGTGGGTGTTGGTACTTTTAGGCCTAATTTAAACACTGAAAAGTGTTTTAAAGTGGATAACGGCTTTTGTATTTTAATCACCGAACAGGTTGTAATGCTAGAAATGTTAAAACTGGCTGTGAATCAACGAAAGACAAAGATACTAATATTTTCCGATTGAAAGAGTGGGATGCTATGATATACTTGCTACAATTTAGAGATCTTCGGAGAGACCACGAATATGTGGGTTTGATTTATAAGAACCTTTGCTCCGTCAAGTGGATGAAAAGTAAAATAAACTAATCAGAAATGCCTTTGAAATAAAAAACGCGGTGGTAATTAGTAGTAATTATTCATTGTTGTTTAGATTCTCAAGAGAAATGGAGGAGAGTATATTAAAACTGAAAGTTACTTTTGAAACTTTAGGTAATTAGCAAGTTATTTTCATTCATAACTGAAAATTGACCAAAAAAGCAGTTAACCTCTTTCCAAAAATCAGAATTTTGTGTTCTAAGCTTGACTACTACTATTCCATATTCCTTTAGTAAGATTATTTATTTTTTGTAAGACCAGCCGATTCTATTTTTTGTTCTCATATTGTTCTGAAGTAGCTTACCTAACCTCGGGTTTTTTTTCATCTTTTTGTTCGTATGAAACTATAAAGCTTAAGAATAATATGGTTCCTAGAATTTTAGAATTTGATGAAATATTTTCATTTGGTGGATTTGGAATAAAACTAATATTGCAGAATTGGATGAGACTATACATAATATAGAATTCGCTACAATTTTTCAAAATTGAATTGAAACTTAATATTAAGTTTGATACACTTGAAAAAAATATTTCAGGATTTGATACAAATTCTTATAATTTGGAATTATATAAAATTTCAAGTGAATCCTTAGAATTTCATAAAAATTAAAAATAAAAATATCTTAAAACTTAAACGTTTAAACGAGAGTCCAACAAAATTCTTTAAGTTTCACAAATTCCTAATCTCAAAGTTGAAATCTACATAATTTTTGGGCGGTTGATGATTTATGGCTGGAACTCACATAGGTTCAGCACTTAATGCCACAATTGGCCCATGTTGCAAAATGTTGATAAATACTACTTCTGCAGTCAAATTGTTCCATCAATTGTTACTCAAAAAAAATTGGATGATGTTGTAAAACTTCTCAATTTATCATGAGACCTTTTATTTTCTTCAATTGTTGTGTATTGCAAATGGCCTTTAAAATATTTTGGATTCGGCCTAGTCCGCCATTATTTCAGAGTAATGAATCTTGTCCGTATTGGTACTAATTGGCCTACACGTCAGAGGCGACTACTCCATGAAATCAAAATAAACACGCAGATTAAAATGGTCTTTTGTTTATTGCGCCATCAACTCTTTGATCGAACTATATAACTAATCAGCATTAGGCTCTCATCTCTTTCTCTTCATGTAACTTTCAATTACAATAATCCCCAACAATTTTTAGACAACAAACATTTTTCAATTCCTCACACACATGCAAACACTTATATTCGCTGTTTAAATGGAGAAAAAAAGCAATTTGAATTATGCATGCAAATGAAAATATTACAAGAGAGGAAATGATATTAATTAACAACTTCAGTTTTTTGGTTAAGTTTGGTTTTTTGGGAAATCTAGGCTCGATCAAGTTGGTAGTTGATGATCAAAACAACATTTAAAAAGGCTGAAAAAATTTCTAAATGGTCTTACCGGCATCTCAACCGTTTGCCAGTTTCGAATAATATTACAAAATTATTAAGAATCTCGACTAACTTCATAACAGAACTTCGATGCCAGTCTAGCTTAAAATCCAATCAATCAATCGCACAATTTCGAATTTCGAGAATCTCTTCTCTGTAAGATCATGTAACTCAATGCTATGCTTAATTCACCTCCAACCCAAACTCAAGTAATATGGAAAATCTCCGATAATCTCAAAAAATAATAAAATGTCAGACAATTTCTATTACATAATACTCAACACTCGAATATACCTTAAAATATTGAAAATCTTCATGTATCACTATAATTCTGTAACATATCGCATTGCGATCTTCAAAAATTAAATGTTAAACGATTCAAAAGCTAACGTATTTCTCCTAAAAATAACTGAAATCTGAAAATTTTTAATCTCCCTCAAGACATTTCCAATGTACAAAATTAAACTTTATTTTACCGACCAAACGGCGCAGTTGTTAAAGCTGTGACGGTTGGATCAGGAGGTACCGTTTCCAAAAGGGATTTTTCATCATCTGATTACGATCAGTGATAGATGAACACAACTATGACCCCTTGCTAAGCGTGCAGAATCCATCCATCCATATCTGTTCTGTTAGTTCTGTTTCATTTAATTTAAAATTCAAAAAGGTGAATGGTGACAAACTTTGTCGTGACCCCATATAAAATAGTCTCAAGGTGGAGTCTTCGTTGAGATCGTGCATGATTAATACAGTATTTAAAGCACATAGTGAAGGTTTAGATGATTAAGTTAACCCAGTTGTACTTTGCTCTGCTTCACCGAGACATGGATCAATAATGAAGAAAAGTCGTTTACCAATTTCGTTTTGCTTCCATAGGCAGCTATAGATTCGACTCTGCTAGGAATGTCTTACCATTCAATGACAATGGTTTGTCATTCAAAGCCAAAATAGAATAACTTTTTGACTTTTTAATCAACAAGTTAACTTAATTTAAATAGTAAGCGAACAATAGCGAATAGCAGTTTTCTGTATTTTAATTAAATAAAATTAAAATTTCAAAGACGTGTGTCGGATTTTACTTATAAAGGTACTGCAAGATGCAAGATGATACCCATTTCATTATATCTGAAAAAGAGCCAGCTTATTTTAAATGAAGCTAGACGAGTTCACGAGTCCCAAAATAATGAGCACATCATATTTATAATATATTGTGGGTTTTAATTTCAATTGGGAAAAGCAATAAAGCTCGCAGCAGTTTATAAAAGTAGATATTTACCAATACATTTATTGCACCGTTCCGTGACATGGGATACTAACACTATCCTATGGGATTAAAATAATTGAAAAATTTGTTTTTACGTATTTTGGAATTTTTACGAGGTTATTTTTCTAGAGGGCCATCTTTGTTTTTTGGTTGGCTAAATCCGTTGTGTTAGAATGGAGTAGACGAATGAATTGAGGCATATTGCGAATTTGATTCTGGAAAATGAACATTTAATTTTAAAATTAGAATGGAAATCTAAATTTTCCAAAATATTTTAAAAATAAATCTACATTTTGTGAAGTACTCTGGTGACAAAACGAACAAACACGGGCTTACATTTTTCTGATAGGCCGGTATATTATTCATCAAATGCTGTTTCATATCATTAAGAATCTGGGGCAGTAGTGTCACCTAACATCAAAAGTTGCATTTCTTGACGCTTGGTGATCCGGATCAGATTAAAATTTGTATATGTGGAGCAAGAACAACATTTGATCCAACATTGTTTTGAACCACAAATGGTGATTTAAAAATTAGTTCAGCTATTACAATCTAGTTGAACAATAATTTTGTATTAAGTGGGTAGGGGCAGATTCAAAACGAAAATTGACATTTGGTGTTTGTTTTACGCGTTTGTTTGATTTTGGTTCCCAAAAACCTCAATTTTTTTAAAACAAGCGTCATGTTAATGTTTGTGAAACAATGATTTCAGACTACCAGAACGTCATCAAACATATTATTACGAGAGATGAGACATGAAGTGAATATTGTGCCAAAAGAGAGCCAAGCGGGAAAAAACCTCGTTAAAACAAGTCGAACATCAAGGTGATATTGACAGTTTTATACGATTATCTTGGTGTGGTGCATTATAAATTCCTTTCGCCAGGTCAAACTGTTAACAAGGAATATGAGCCAGGTTATGAGTCCTTTGCTGAATTATGGGTAGACAACTCTTGAATTTTACATCATGATAATGTAACGTCTCACACTGCATTGGTAGAATGTGACTATTTGGCCAAAGCTCGCCCTATATCCTTCGCCGAATCGAAGAAAGTTTTGAAGGCTAATTACTGTTTCGAAGACTGGAAAAAACGTTGGCAAAGTGTATTCTACCAGAAGGGGATTAATGGATTGGAAAATATAAATTTTAATTTTGGAAATTCATTTTTTTTTTAAAATTTCAAATTGAAAAATTTAATTTTGGCAAAAATTTGAGTGCAAGATAATTTTTTAATAAAATTTTATAATTAAAAAAACATTTTCTTGGTTTGTTGATTTTTATGGGCGCTGTCAAAATGACCGTGCCTAGAATACGTAAATACGACATTTTAATTGACGCAGAAAAGAAATGGTTTGAAATCCTTATGCAACAACACCTTTGTTTTTGGGAGCACCTCGAAATCTCAACAATAAAAATCTTGAAAAACCCCAACTAATATGCCAGAAATCCCCATTAGATTTTTGTTCAATCCGATCAACTAAAATTTGATAACAAAAATCGTCTTTAGGGAGTTCTCTATTTTAGTATCTGAATAATTATTAAAAAACAAATTTTTGAAAAGCGTTCTAATTTTAATAAATTATCAAAGCGGGGGTTTGAGAGCGACAGCCCCATGCTCTAAGGTATACAACGAATTAAAATAACTTTTAAAAAATTTGTTATATTAAATTTGAGAATAATCCCTTTGTTTTTGTTTAAACTTACAATATACATATTTGGTGTTTGAAAGTTCATGGAGCACCACCTGTATTCTACTAGTAGAAATACATCTATAACTGCATTAAACGCACCCACCCGTCATATAATAAATAGTTTTGTTCAGACAACTGATTAAAGAAGACGTGTTTACGTATTTTTTAAAATGAAACAAATTTGACATCCTGCTGTCATTAAATTATTTTTGAAAAAAGGTTGAAATAATTGTTTAAATTTCGGTTTTGATCGGAACTTACCCATATTTTCAACAGTTTTCTCATGCCTAATACAGCCGTTAAATTATGGAACACACGTTCAGTTGAGATGCCCATAGCCACAGCAATTTCAAAATTAAGTCAATCGTCTGTCTTCCATGACTTATATTATGTACAGAATCAATCATTTCGTCGGTAGTTGGAGTTTTTGGGCGTCCAGAATGACGATCATCTTTAAGGCTTGAACGATCACGTTGAAATTCAGAAGTCCATTCAGATTAGCTTTCAGTCCGAGTTCGCGACAATATTCTGCGGAAAAATTTTCAGCAGGATTGCATGCGATTTAAAAATATTTTATTCGGAAGGGGAAATTTGTTTACGAAATAGACTACATTGATTGGTTGCCTGCTGAAAATTTTTCAGCAGAATATTGTCGCGAACTCGCACTCAATAAGAATACCTACGATACGTCTGATATCTCTAAATTCGTAAGTTAGTTGATAAAACATTAACAAATGAATTGTTATATAGTTTGCAGGATTGATAAAATTTTGTAGAATCATTTGTCGATATAATTTGATAATTATGGAATATTCCAAACATTGTGAATATCAGCTGTACTACGCTAAGGAGGCTTATTCAAAATCCTTCAACATTTTATTTTGAAATACTTGACATTTTAATTTACGATTTTCTTAATGTGGGCCCCTAGACTACTCTCCCTCCACCTTGCATATCTTTCCCTTCAGAGTAATAAAAAATGTTGACTATCAAAAATAAAAGTAAATATAGTTAGGCGAACTATCTTTATTAATACGAACCGTCATAATACAACATTTTAAATCAAAATTCAATTTTTATTGTTATATTTTGACTTGAAAATCATATTGTGGAGGAGCACGGGACCCGCGTTGCGGGCCACCTCACAGCGCGGGGTTTGCTCCCTTGTAGTTACGCCGCTGTGCGAGACTTACGATTAAGTATAAGGATAAACTAGCCTATAATGTTTTTGAAAAGTGAGCTTTTATGAAATGCACCGTTGGGTAAATATTTAGCATGACGACGAGAAGTTAAGAACATTCACTGAGTTTTAGGTTCATTTACTCGAACTTTCCACATCTCGTATCATAATATTTTTGAACGCATCGGTATTTCAGTTCCAGAGTATTTTTGGTAACATTGGGATCAGAATCCGCAACTGCCGGAGCAGAATAAAAATAACTTGGTATTTGATAAATTAGGTAAATCTGCTTCGAATAAATAATAAAGAGTGTAAGGTTTATAACACCACCTTGAGGAATCAGAGCTCGTTAGAAAATTATCACTACTTGTAATTAGCAACCGTAACAACAAATGATCGATTTTTAATATAAGGATTACCAGTATTAAAAATGCGAACGGAAAATTGAAACGAAACTTTTATGTATAATGCCATTAAACGGCAGTATATGGCATCAAATGCTTTTTCGCATTTGATGTTGAAAGGCCGAATGTCGAAAGATCGAACGCCGAGTGGTTTCTCTCTTGCTACTTTTATAGGAGGATTCTGCATTATTGTTCTTTTAATTGGTTTGGTTGCTTTCCAAAGAGAATAATCAGTACTGCTATCATTAGTTAATTTTCTTAAATAGTTGCTGATTGATTCATTTTTCAATTCTTTGATTTCTCTTCTTAATTGTTGAGTGAGATTGTTCAAATTAGTTTTATCTTGAGGGGCCCTTGTTTGTTGCCATACTCTTCTCGCTCTTCTTTTTTCTGTTAGGAGTTCCCTAATTTCCAAAGGGTAGTTGTTTCCCTTGATTTTCTTTTTAACTTCAGGGGTATTTTCCCAAGCTGATTGCTGCATATCATTTACAAATTTGTGAACTTCTTTGTCTAATTGCTCCTCGGTCTCTAATGGAACCATTAAGTTAATTTTTTCTTCTAGCGATAGTCTAAATCTAAAGCATTCCCAATTACTGTGATTATTTACTAGAAATGGGTTCCTTTCTTTCTGAATAATTTTTTCACTTAACGTTAAAAGTATCGGTGAATGATCAGAGTTTAAATTGTGGCTTTCATCTACTTGTACATAATTTACAGATATGTTATAAAGAAATCAATCAGATCTGGTACTTTATTTGGATCAGTAGGCCAGTAGGTTGGTTTTCCAGTTGAGAGGGCTTCACAACTGCATTTCCTAATAGCTTTTAGGATTTATTTACCCTTAGTTGTTGTTAATCTGGAGCACCAGTAGACATTTTTTGCATTAAAGTCTCCTCCAAGTACAAACCGTTTTCCTAATTTACTGAGGAACTCGAGATAATCCTTTTCTTTCAACGAGTACTTCGGTAGGCAGTAAACACCAGCAATACAAATAGAATCATTTTTGGTTTTGACATTAACAGCAGTTGCTTGTATTTCTTCTGTTTCATATTTTAACTCTTCATAGTGATGGATACTATTTCTGATTATAACAGCACTACCTCCTTTAGCAGTGTTTTCCGGATGAATGGTATTTTTAAATTTAATGATTGTTTGTCTAGTGAAGTGTTTCCGTGATGAGACATACATCGATTTTTTCTGTGTCCAGGACCACCTGCAATTCTTGTTGATGTTGCATAAGTTCATTTGCATTCCGACATAAGATTCTAAGATCACCAGCCATTTTTCTGTTCTTGTACTCTAGTTTCTATAATCGCTCATCAAATGTATTGAGCCTGCTTAAAATGAATTAAAGTGTTTGGATTTCCGTTAATCATCGTTACTTGAGCATAAGTCATTTTACCCAATCATCCATGAGTAGTTCCCAATGCTCTACGATTTACTTCGGGTTGGATCATCTTAACTGCCTGCTGCCTGAATAATCTTGGATTTTTAGCAGTCACATTCCTATTTTTGATGTTTTGCAGTTTAATGGCAATATAGTTAGCCAGATGGTTTTCTCCACAGTGCACGCATTTAGGCTGAACCTTTTTTATTTTTTACACAATTTTTGGTATGATGTTTACCTAAACATATGACACACCTGGGTTCCCTGCTGCAATATTTTTGTGTATATTTCTTGTTTCATACGCTCCTGCATCCATGCAATTGTATCATTCAGTTGCTTGTTAATATTGTTGAGTTCAACTAAAGCATTATTAGCTTTACACAATTCATTGTGAAGCTTTTCTTCGTTTGTAGAACGAATATTCTTGCTGCTGGCCCCAATAGAAGGACTACGGCCTCTTATCGGAGAATACGATACTTTCTTACTGCCCTGGAAGGGATGTAAAGTATTATATTCTGATTCGTTCAGTTGAGCTTGTTTATTTACTAACATATCTTGGGATTGGTTAAAATAATTGTAGTATAGCAATGGCTGGTATCCCCCAGAATCCACGGGACTGACCTACGAAGAGAATGGATTTATCTGAGTAACAGGTGTACCACCTGGAGTATTATTTTCCATATTCGTTCCGCTCATTGCTCATTTATAGTGTATTGTACTCCCATCTAGTATTTAGCCGACGTATTCACATCGTTGCCCGGGTGTTACCACTTGGAGGTATACTAACCACATTTGGTGGTTTCTACATAGTTGCAGCGTTGGAATATAGACCACAAGATACATGACTACAGACGGTCAACCCCTACCCTATTGAGACGCACCCAACACCCCTTCAGAAAAATATGAACATTCTCCAAAGATGTTTCAATGCTTGTGTTAGTGCTAGGTTTATTTTTGGTATTAGGAAGATCATATTTCTGCCTACTCTAGCATTGTTTTAGGATGTAGTTTACCTACTTTTTACGAATTTATTTTAGGGGAATTTCCCTTTGGAAGTCAATTCCATTGGAAATTAAGAGATTAGTATCGGACAAATTATTTAAATCAAAATTATTGGAGTGGCGTGATTGATGGGCAATACATAGCTATTTTAATTTATTTTTAATTTTATTACACCTCTTGCTGTATATTTTATTGTAAATGAGCTACTGCTCAAAATACATAGAATGTGTAAGCATGAGGTGAAGTACTATAAATAATCAGAAACACAATTTTTTAGATTTTTCAAAATTAGATTCGGTAGTTGCAGGCTAAACCAAAGCAAAAATATGATTCTTTTATAATCCCAAATGAATAAGGAAACATCAGCACAAATTAATGGCCTAAAAAACCTAAGCGTGTTAACTTCTTATATATCACAAAAAGAAAAATGAGTTTCGTATTAAAATCGTTTTACATTATGTTAAAGTAAAAGATATTTGAGACGCTGCAATTCTTTGTTACGTAGTAAGAAAGTGTATTACATTAATAAAATAACAAGCCACGAGACTTTCTATCATAATAATAATAAAATGTCAACAACTTCAATTAATTACATATTTTTCTCTCTCTCTTTTTCTGTACATACATATTTCAACGCCAGTACGTATATATCGTACATGAAATTGCAATAAACCTAAATTAAGTCAATAAATAAAAATGCAAATTTTTTATTTTCTTATCATGTAAGAAAGTGTACTGTATGCGTGAATGTGTGTGTGCAAGTAGAACAACAAAACGCGCAAGTATAGAAAAATAAAACGTTGTACAATTTTTTAATATTCTAAACATACATATTTATTGTTTAGCATTTTTGTACAAACATCAAGCGCAACAATTTTGTTTGATATTATATATCAGAAGGTTACTTATGTAAAGCAAAAACGTGCCTCCATAAATGAAAATATTTTCCGCCTGATCGTTAGCTACTCTGTGATTGGTTGAGAAAAAAGGGTCAATATCGTATGGTTTATTTGTTGCTATTTTTTTCGTATACACTAAAAAACCGTAACGTAAACGAAAAAAAAAACAACCTCTATAAAATTTGATAAACTTTAATTCGAATGGAATGCATATTTTATCGAGTGTATGACGCGGACAAACACGCAAATTGTTTAAAATATGCAATCGTGTGTATTCCTTACCTTTACAACAAGAAACGATCGGAATTTGAATTGGGTTTAAATTACATGCGGAATTACTTACGTGTACAGTAACTTAAAAGTGTAACTGAGGTTCAGTGAACTAGTTGCAGAAAAGAAAATGCAACAGGAATGCTGCTTTTCACATTTTTTTGTTTTTGCTTTCAATCTTTTGGTATCATTGTACATAAGTATCTCATTTTTGTTTCTTGGTCTGTTTGGTTTCTTTTTTATTGTTATACATACATACAAACATCTTGCATGCATTCAAAACATTATTCATTTATAAGAAATTCGTTATGCCCCCAATGTTAAATGTATATTGATATTGAATGATCGTCGCAGGGGTTGTAATATAAACTTTTGGGTTTTGTAATTTAAACAATTTTTTTATTGAATTCTAAGAACTCAGTTGTTTATAGTATATAAATGTTGGAAATAAAATGTGGCCAATTCAATTTACATTGGTCATAAATATTTATAAACATATTTAATTTATTTATAAAATACACATTTAAAAGGCAGTTGGCAAGTTATTGTATTCAAAGAATGTTCGTTTTCTTTTACTGTGCCTTTCATCAAGAATTCAGACATTATGTTAATAAATAGATTTATCACCTTAACATTAAATCAAAATAATTAAATAACTGGTTTTTTGTATTAATATGTCGACTGTCTTAATTTAAGTAAGAATTTGTTGATGTACAGTCCCTGGCCAAATTATTAGACGCACATCAATTCTGTTAGGAAATGTTGACTTCTGGCGACTTATGTATTTCACTAAACATTTTTATAATCTAGCCATACGAAACTATTATGTGTACAGGTGCATTCAAAATACAAAGTTTTACTTTGTACTAAATAATATTTGTACTAAAATTAGAAATACATTTTTTATCTAAATTAGAAATGTCTTTTAAAAAAAATATTTCTAGCTGAGTTAGCTCAAAATATTGAGTAGATGCATATTCCGTATTATTGACTCTACATTTCTTTCATTTGGCGTTTTGCGCTATCTAGGCTAGAAATAGCTCTGAGGACATTAAATAAATTTAGACTAATATGAATAAAATTAGTACTTGTTGGTATATGTACTAATTAGTACTTATCGTATTTAGTAGACGATTAAAAGTTATTTTTTTAATTGTAAAGTGTAATTTTTATTTGTGTATTAAAAATTATATGGGCTAAAACTACTTATTGTAGTATGTACTAATTTTATTCATATTAATCTACATTTATTTAATGCCCTGAGAGCTATTTCTAGCCTAGATAGTGCAAAACGCAAAATGAAAGAAATGTAGAGTCAATAATACGGAATATGCATCCACTCAATATTTTGAGCTAGCTCAGCTAGAAATATTTTATTAGATAAAAAATGTATTTCTACTTTTAGTACAAATATTATTTAGTACAAAGAAAAGCTTTGTATTTTGAATGCACCTTAATACATAATAGTTTCGTTCGGCTATAAAAATGTTTAGTGAAATACATATATCGCCAGAAGTCAACATTTCCTACCAGAATTGATATGCATCTAATAATTTGGCCAGGGACTGTATATTTAAAACTTACATCAACCCTTTGAATATCATAGGTTTTTTTTCCATACAAATATATACATGAAAGATTCCAGCGTTTTTTATTCGTTTGTGCAGTGGTGCCGGAAATGCTTTATATTAAGGCCCATTTTGAAAAACAGTTTTTTTTTTTTGACAGATATTTCTCGCACAATTTGCTGACGTCTTCATCTTTAGTAGAATCGCAAAAACTTTATTTGTTTACTCTGTTCACAATAAATTATATTTTTGATAATTTCTCAATTCTCTCAATTTGTTTAGAAAACATTTTAATTTCAGATAGAATTCTAAGGGTTGTTCCATAAAATCAGTCGATGAGGCCGGCCCAATATGATACAGCTAAAAATTGTATATTGTTTCTAATAAGTTGGACTAATCAGATAATTGGTGTAAAGTTAAATGCAAAAAATACCGAGTCGAACGTGTATATCAAATGGGAGTTAACCTAGCTTTGTTCTTTCGCGTTCTGTACATTTACTACATAGTTTGCTTAGTAGCCAAAATAGATTCCATGATAATTCGTTAATTTTGCAATAAATGTCTGTGTGATGGATGTCCCACATTAAAGCACTCATAAGATTTCGGGTAAGAAGCAACTCCCTATACATGTAGCAGGTGGCCTATTTGCAAAAATTGCGAGTTTAGACTTAGCCAAACGAATTTAATTCTCTAATGAAATATTTATTTTAAATTAATTGGATTTTTCAAATCCTAACGCGCAAAATGTGCACAATGCCAAAATATTACTTAGTAGCTAGAGGTTGTGATTTTCCGAGAAATTGCATTTCTTAAGAAACCGGAGAATTTTGTTTCCCGGCAAATTTTATTTCTCTTTTTTATTCGCGCTTTCCGAGCTGAGATGAAAACTCCTATTTAAAATATAAAGGGCTGAAACCACATGAGGTGATCACAACTTCGGTCAATTCAACTCCCAAATCAATCCCTAATTGAACCTCTTAAGTCAATCTTCAGCTCATCCTCCAACTCAATTTCCAACTAAACCTCCAACTCAATCGCATTCGCAAATTAACCGCTAACCCAATCCTCAAATCAATTACCAAAACAACCCCAAATCAACTTTCAAATCTACCCAAACCCAACCCTAAATTACCCCTTAAATTATTCCTCCAACCGAGCAACACATCGAACCCCAATACAAGCTAACTAAATCCTAACTCAACTTTAACTCAACTTAGCTCGAACCAAATTTCAACAGTCTGCTCAACTCGATACGTAGTGGTCAACCCAATCCCAAAATCAACTTGATTCGAAAGCTACATGCGTCTATGAATTCAACACAATCGAACCTCCCACTAAACCCTAAACTCAACCCCAAATTAATCCCTAACCGAATTCTCACTAAAATCTCTATCTTAACTTTAACACAAACCCTATTCAGCATCATGTAACATACAATCATAACTTTAAAACAAACATTGCATCATATCATTATTCTATTATACCATCATGATGCTATGTCGCTATACTATTAAACCATCATAAAATCATATCAACGTACCGTAGTAACGACATCCCATCACACAATCTAACCATCATACCATGGTTATACTATCGTAAAATCGTACCATCATACCATCATATAACCATAACATCATACTTTCAGGCCATGCCATCATCATACCATCCAACCGTCATACCATCAAAAATACTTTCATATATACAATCATACCATCACACCATCATACAACAATACCAAACCATTATACCACTTTATCATCATAACATCACACAATCATACCATCATATATAACATCTTACCAAGATACCATCATACCATCGTACCATCATACCATCCTACCATCGTACCATCATACCAGAATACCTAGATAACATCGAACTATCGTCATCATACCACCACCATAATACCATCATACCATCTATGGTTTGATGACCATTAAGTGTCGAGTTGAGCAGACATTTCCATTTTCAACGCCATGTCAAATTTCATCATAATCAGTCAAGAAATAGTCAAGTTCCGTTCTAATTGGCCATATTTCAGAACTTCATCTAAAAATCATTTTAGAATCTTATTTCCAACGCACATGTCAAATTTCATCATAATTGGTTGAGATTCCATCATAATTGGCCGTAGTCCAGAACTTCATAATTGGCCATATATAAGTTCCATCATAATTGGCCATATTCCATAACTTCATCAAAAAATCATTTTAGAATCCCATTTCCAATACACATATCGAATTTCAGCTTAATCGGTTGAGAAATAACCAAGTTCCAACATACTTGGCCATATTCCAGAACTTTATTCAAAAACCATTTTGAAATCTCCAAGGCGGATGTCAAATTTCACTAAAATCCGTTAGGAAGAGGGGTTGAGGTTTGAGATATTAACAGTGATCTTGTCTTAAAGAATATTGGTGAAAAGTTTGCTTCAAATCGTTCAAGGCGTGTGGATTTGTTTAAATAGCATACACATATGCTGTAAATACATACAAATACTGACTTTTATACATATATGTATATTGCTCATTTGCTCACTAAACACTAATCCGACCTCAACTCAACCGCAATTCAATCCGCACACCACACGATCTCAACTCAACCGCAAACTCTCTTTTAACTCAATCCTTAAATCTGTACATATAAAAAATTGGTCAACTGCTCACTATATCTTAATCCAACCTCAACTTAACTCCAGCTTAACTTCAACCCAACCTGAAAATTGACCCCAAACTCAATGCCCAACTCAATATTTAACCCAGCATTTATAAAAAATTGGAAAATATTTATGTAACCAGGTATTTTGGGTCAATTCGTATAGCAGGTACCAGACCCTTTTGACGTACAGGTTCCAAAAGCTTTTCAAATCCCCGCCTTGATCATAAAAACAGATTGGCGAAAAAAAATTTAAAATCGGACAAACCGTTCTCGAGATACCACGGGTACAGACATTCAGATAGACGGACGGACGTTTTTTTTTACTTTTTCAGACTCAGACAGTGGTTTTGAAACAACCAAATGTTTCGTCATTTTTGACAGGATTTCAATACTTTGGTCTTTTTAGACCGAAGTAACATAGAAACGGTTCTCCGTACGTGAAAAGACCATTCATTGAGCTGTTAGTAAGCGTTGGAATAATTGCGACCACAAATCTGCTTAGTAAAATGACAATGATATCTTCACAATTGATATTAAAATGAATGAGTCCATTTATTTTATCATTCTTATTTAGCCAAAAACGAAATGCATCCAGACCTCTTGATGTAGAATATCGGTCCTGTACTCTCTGTAGTATTAGTAAACAAATTAGTACCTACACAACCGTATTAATGAAATAAATAATGTGCTGAACATAATTTTTTTATTATTTTGACTTCGATTTGAATAATTTTTCGGTCAAATTTAGTATCCACTGAACATCAGTGGCGTAACTACAAATCTCGAGCCACCCGCAAAATTTTTCTTGGCCCCTTAAAAATACTTCTTGATTTTTGGTTTCAAACGCCTAAAGAATGCAGGTTTGAAAAAATCTCTAAAACTTTACAATTTGCCATTTACCACAAGTTTTTACCGGTTACCTAAAATCAATCAAAATTTTGATTTATTTCGTTACGTTATTTGAACCAATTAGTATTTTATATAAAAGAAATGTGATACTCAAACCTGAGATGAAACAAAACACGATTCATTTCCATGGCCTCGAATAAAATGAAATATCTTGGAATCAAACTTCGAATATAATTTGAAAAGTATCAATAATTTCGAAATAATCTCAAAAATGTCGAATTTTTAAAGTTATTCTAGAAAGTTCTCAAACATCGAATTATCCGTAAAGGCCGATACGCTGCTGAAGTGAAATTAAATTTTCACTGATCTCCAAAAGTTATGGTTGGGTTGAGGTAGAGTTAGGATTGAAGTTGATTTGGAATTGAATGAGGGTTCGGTTAGGGATTAATTTGGGGTCGAGTTCAGGGTTTAATGAGAGGTTAGATTAAGGATATGAGTTGAGTTCACATACGCTTGTACCGTTCGAAACGAGTTGATTTCGTAATTGATTTGGCCGTTCAGGTTGGGGTTGAGTAGAGGGTTGAGATTTAGTTCGAGCTAAGCTAAATCAAAGTTGAGTTAGGGTTGAGTTAGCTTGCATTAATATGGAGTTGATTTGGGGTTAGGTTCTAACGTTACCAATAAACCAAAAACCAAAATGATAAATGAAAATGATTCCATTAGCAGAAGACGTGCGTGGTATTACTTTCGAGCTAAGCTCAGGGTTAGACGTGCAGTTTTCGAACCTAAATTCGTGATAATTTGACCGCATTGAAGACTAGTACTAAAAGGCAGCCCACATGTTTACAGAAGAGAAAGAGAAATAATAAACAGGGTGTAACCGTTCAGGAATGAGATACACCACCCCGCAAGGCCACCACATAGTCTGTCGAAGAGGCCCATTTAATCATCTGCCAGGCTAGCTACTCGATGGCTGGGTCATAACTGGACACCGATGCAATTAACAGAAGGAAGGACGCCTCTTCGTAAGCCACGATCCCTAAACGTACAACGCATATACCATGCCGATCTCCGGACGAAGTCGTGCCGGAAACCGACATCGCCAGAGAAAAGTGGATAATTATGATAATAAAATAGAAGGTATCTCATGACCGCCCTCTCAGAGCTCCACCATGAGAGGGGTACTGTTAAGGATAATAATAATGGGGGGAGTTGAACGAAGAGGGCTAGGGGATGTACCACTGACCGTCGAGACGATGGGCCGCCCAATCAACACATATATCCGGAGACCGCGAAATCAACGACGCAAACGCCGGAGTGCGCACGGAACGCTCCTACCCCCCCCCCCCCCCCCGTACGGACACACAATTTTATTACAAAAACACGGAGTAACTAATTTGAAGGGTACGCAGAAGGAAAGCGACTAAAAAAATTAAAATTCGAAGAGAGCTCCACTCTGGACGAGGAGTGAAGAGCTACCACCACATCCAAAGCGGCATCGCGGATATGGATGTATTCCTACCTGCCACATATCCTCAGATTCGGGGTTCAACCGTCACGCCGGAGCGTTACCTTCACTGCGGCGGGTAAATAACGATATCGTCAGAAACAACGCGAAGGTACACCCTAAGCAACACTGCGAGGAAAAAGGAAAAGACTCCAAAACTATATTCATTTAAAATTACCGCATCCATCGACTAAACTACCCCATCTATACTTTGAAAGATTTAATTGACCAACCCCTCATATTCTCCACTCATTATACCGTAAATAAAATGTTTAATTCATTTTTAAACAATGTAACATGTTAAAATAGAATTTATTTAAATTATACAATTAAAAGCTCCGGTGGCACAGTTGTTAGCATGCTTGCTTTAAGCTCCGGAGGTCCCGGGTTCGATTCCCGGCGGGTGATGAAAAAATCACGGCTGGTTTAATGTAAGGATCAATGAACTAATCACTCATTATCCGTTGTAAAAATGATTACGAAACTTCAAAAATGAAGCGGACAAATCCCTCCATGGGATGTAGCGCCAGCGAAAGAAAAAGAAAAGAATTAAAAGTTTAGTAACCCCTAAATACACAATTTAGAAAAAATAATAATTTAGGGATTTTATGCGTTAACGTTAAGAGAGAAAGAAAATAAGGTTGCTAAAAAAAAACCCAAAAAATGTTCAGAAAAACTTACGGTTGGTTCCGGATCCTTCCAAAGCGCATAGTTCTGATTCCTGATCCCTGCAGTATGGAGCTAAAGCTTTAATTAAATATCCTACTTGGAGGTGTTGTATTTTAATTTGTTTTAGGTTAAAATTACAATGATTACTGAGGATGCAAGAATTTACATTGAAAACGGATTGACACCGACCACAACAATATTAAAAGTTGACTGATCAAGACAACAATAATCCATTATAAAGCGGCAAACACATCGTGCTTAGTCAGGCCTTCAGCAGCTTAACCGGATTAACCAGTTTTTTTTTTTTTTTTTTTTTTAATTTTTTTAAACATATTTATTAATAAAAAAATATACATGAGTTTAAGTTACTAAGTTACAGAAATTAATTTATACATTATGAGCTTTACAAAAAATAATTATTTTAGTTACACGAACCGCAGTGGGTTATAGAGTAACTACAGATTATATAACAAACTGTCTTACTACTAAAATTACGTTATTTATGATATCTCTACTCTATGTATGTTCAAATAAATAAAACAAATCTCACAATTCATGCAAATTTGAAGTTAAAAGGCTTGGTTTTCTTTAAGATGCTGAACAACAGCCAATTTAAATTTCCTTATAGTGTCTGCATTTTTTATTTCACTTGGAAGTTCATTAAATTTCCCGAGTCCTCTGTTAAATACATTACTTTTCCCAGCTTGTGCAAAAAATTCAACCTGAAAGTGCGACCTACGGCGCATGTTGTACTTATGAAGACCTATAGCTCGAATTGGCTCAAAATTATTCCTTATAAGCTTATGGATGATTTTGTAGATTAAAATTAAAAGTTCTTTCTTGATAATTATAGTGAAGGACGTAAATTCTCGGAACAAATCTCTAGTTGGATAACGTATTGGCACGTGTATAATATATTTCAATGCTCTTTTGTGCAAGATTTCTAATTGATTTAGTTTATTTGATGCACTACCACTCCATATCGGGTTTAGGTAAACTAAACGCGAGAGAATGTGGGCATTATATAAAAGCACCAAAGATTTCTTGGGAAGTATATTTCTGATCCTTTTTATAGCGAATATATAGGGTGATATTCGTTTTTTTACCAGTTAAATATGATTTTCCCAACAAAGTTTGCTGTCAATTTCCAACCCTAAGTAGTTGTACTTAACAACTCTTTCAATAGTGAAAGAATTGAAAGTTACAGGATTAGAGTTCAAGAAATCTATGTCTAGATTCATATTTTGAAATATTATGTACTTTGTTTTTTCATGGTTTAATACCAATTGGTTTGTATTAAACCATTCTTTCAAAATTTCCAAATCTTGCTGAATATTCGTTATAAGCTCAGAGAGCGAATTTGACGAGTATGATATAGCACCATCATCAGCATACAGTTGTATTTTACCAGCTAGGCTGCATGAAGATATGTCGTTTATATAAATATTAAACAAACATGGTCCAAGAATGGAGCCTTGAGGAATCCCTCGAGTTAGCTCTATCTCATTACTCGTCTTGCTGTTTATTTGAACCGTCTGTCTCCGATTTGATAAATAGCTTTTAAATATATTAATATATTTATCTGATATTTTCATTTTTTTTAGTTTTATCATGAGAACATTGTGATTAATAGTGTCAAAAGCTTTACGGGTGTCTAAAAATAAGCATGCACAGTATTGTTTCTTTTCGAAGCTTCTGCTCAAACGGTCAGTTAAGTTAAGACACGCAGCGGTGGTGTTAGATTTCCTAATAAACCCATATTGATGTTCATATATTAAATTATTTAATAATAGGAAATGTTCCAGCCTTGCTAGCAATACCTTTTCAAAGATTTTTGATATGGTGGTCAGTATAGAAATAGGACGGTAATTATTTAGATCCATTTGACTACCTGCTTTGTGTATTGGTACCACTTTTGCATATTTTAAACAATGCGGAAAAGTCGATTCATTGAAAGTGTCATTGATAAGTCTGGCAAGGACTGGTGCTATAAAATTTGAAGTATATTTAAGAACTTTAGCAGATATTTGATCTAACCCGGAGGATGCATGAGGCTTTAATTCTTTAATTATACTTTTTATCTCCATGTCACTAACAATATCAAAAACAAATGGATATTGTACATCATATTTAATATATTCGAAACGTGCAAGTAGCGGTTCCTTGAAATGTTTCGTAATATTATAGGGGATATTAGCAAAATATATATTAAAAGACTCTGCAACCCTTATATCATTGGTTTGGGGGACACCATTTTCTAAAATACAAAATTGCTTTTGGACATCAGAATCCTTATTAAATATTACTTTGTTAAGCTCACACCATAATTCTTTTGGTTTACCTATAGATTTTTCAATTGAGACTTGATGGCTAATTCTTTTGTTATATTTTATAAGCTTTGCAACAGTTTTACTAAGGTGTTTATGTCGATTGATAATATATGTGTCATATGGATATTTAGTTTTATATCGACAGAATCGATCACGTTCCTTTATTAGCATTTTAATTTTAGTTGTGTTACATGGGACATAGCCACTTTGTTTTTTTTTTTTAACTTCCTTTGTACTCCGCAACACGATTCCCCTTAATGCAGTGACAAAATTATTTGTATTATTTGCATTTAAAACGTCTTTCCAATGAGCATCCGAAAAAATATTGTCGTTGCAAATAAAATTGAATGTGGAAGAAATTGAATTTTCCATTTTATTCATTTTCTTAATTTGAAGAAACAATGTTTTGTGGTCAGATAAATGGGAAAATGAAACATCCATGCTAATAGGTAATCTGGTAATTGTACCAAATCAGTTATTACATGATCAATGATTGTACTGATACCATTACGTGTTCTTGTTGCATACTTCTTATCAAATTTATTAACAATAACATAGCCTAAGACTAAGACCTGTACAAGTTCCATATAATTCAAAGTATCGGTGCCATCCAAATCCAACAGGTTAATATTGAAATCACCTATGATTATGTTTCTCGAATAACTTTTCAAGTAACTTTCAAATGATTCAATAAAAGTGCGTAAATTATTTTTCGGAGACCTATAAATGGAAATAATATTTATATTCCTATTTATAAGTTTTATCCCCAAGACCTGACAATAATCTAAATCATCACTGAACAATTTAGCCGCTTGAATGTGATTTCGAACGTATAGTGCAATACCGCCATATCCACCTAACCTATTACTACAAAATGATCTAAAACCTTTCATATTAAAAAAATTATTTTCTTCAACGAACCAAATTTCAGTTAACACCAAAATATCGACACCGCACGGCATAGCATTAACCATAAATTCCACGTCATACAACTTGTTCCGCAGACTCTGCACATTCAAGTATAATATTTTTAAATCATTGTTATCACCAACCAAGTATTTTTATATCCGACAATTTTTGGGTTTTTCTGACACTTTGCTGATTTCATCACCGACTTTTTTCCGAAATAATGTCCGACTTATTCTAAGATTTACTATGAAAGTTGGCCACAAAAATCGGAAAATGATGACAAAAAAAGGGAGGTTATGTTGCACAAAAAAATGGGCGGGGCTTATAATATAAATTTTGGCGGGGAAATTTCACTTTGCAACATACATACATACATACATACTTAAATAAAAAAAAAATGTTTTTCATTTTAAAAATTTGTTAACATAATAATTTTTTTTTATTATACATAATTACAATTTTTTAATTAATTTAATAATAACAAAAATCGAATTTAAAAGTTTAAAACCAAATAGCTGATACAATCCAACTCAAAAAGACGTCGCCATCATACCGCCGTGCATTTTGCTTTATAAACATAATTTTCTCCAAAGTCCCAATTCGCGCTACATCGGACATCCATATGTATAAATTGATTTTAATAATAGAAATATTCGCACACACAAACACAAATACAAAAATAAAAATTTTACAAATTAAATTTAATCGCACAACACCGGCCGTAGTAAAAATAAAAATAAAATTTAAGAAACCGCAAAAACATAACAACCATAATGCCGTCTCTCACAAAACTAAAGTTGAAAATGTAAACACTAAATTAAAAAAGTACACACCAACGCCATTCTCCACTGCTGTGTTGAAAGTTGGAACCCCAATTTCATCATTTTCCGATTTTTTGTACCAATATGCGGAAAAAAAATTTATGTTTTCAGCTTTGTTATACATACTTGGGCAATCCTGTTACTGATACATTCAGTACTATAATTGACATTTCCTAAACAAATATTTTCATTCAATTCACTCATCACAATAAGTTAACAAAGAACAAAACTGAGATATCAATCTAAAATCTTTCATATTAAACATTCTATTTTCTCGCTCAGAGAACAAAATTCCAGCTAATACTAAAATTTCGACACCGCACTGCATTGCATTTACCATAAATTCCACGTCATACAACTTGTTTCGCAGACTCTGCATATTCAAGTACAATATTTTTACATCATTATTATCGTTACCCTCCCAACAAAAAAATGTATACGTCAAATACGTAACATAAAAGTTACGTTTACGTACATTTTTTTAATGATACAGCACTGCCTCTCGTGAGTGGTAAAAGAAGGCAGCCATATTCAAATACGTAAAAAAATGACAACTATTTTTGTTTTTGTTTTTCTCGCTGTAGTACTTAATAAATTTAATTATAGAACACCGTCATATTTTGATGCAGTTGATATTTAAACAAATTTTTAATATTTTAAGTGGGTATAGTCAATTTGTGTAGTTTTGATAATAGATTTTTTAAGATTAATAATTGATTAAGTATTGTATTAGTAATTAAATAGTTTTACTATTGTGTTTTATTATATTTAGTTAGCGTATTAAATAAATTGGTAATATGTAGTATATCATAAAATTAAAACTTTGTTTATTTTAGATTATTATTTTTTAATATATAAATAAAATATAAGTTATAACCAAATCATGTTTGCCTTTTAATTTAAAAATAATAATTTTTGAATGTGTAAGCTACTGTTCATTTATATCAACGCTTGGGTGTAACAGAATTGAACTGTTTTGCTGTAACTTTTACGAATCGCAAATGAGTATCAAATATGTTACATAATTGCTATTCGTAAAAGTTCACAGAAACTGTTCAATTATGTTACGCTTAAGCGAATAAAAAATGTAACATTTATTTGTTTCATTTCTCTTGTGACAAATGTTTCGTTTACGTATCTCTTCTATTACACAAATACGCAAATAAATTATAATACCCTATAAAGGACATCATGACACTTTTCCATAGTAAACTTGCGGTCAATGATATTGGCAGATTTACCGATAATGCAGTATTATTTAATACGGGAAAACATAGTACGGGATAACTTCTAAAGATGTCAGCTTTAACAATTTTTAATTTTTGGTTAATAAATCAAAAATAAAATTAATTTTTTTTATAATTCATGTCTAGTTGTAAGTTTTATTCGTGTTTTTTGCTTTTGTTTATATTTTTGTTTCGATACAACAAAAGAAAAATTTAAAAAAAACTACTAGTGCCATCTTAAGATTTAATCTATCTATCGCCGTTTTTTGACCGTTAATGTCCTTTATAGGGTATTATAATTTATTTGCAAATACGTTACGTTTACGAAGAGTTTAGTATTAGGAAGCCTTCGTAAATGTTACGTTTATGTTACGCTATGTTTGAAGGGTATCGCCAATCTTGTTACTAATATATTCAGTACTATAATTGACATTTAAAGCCCCTACAGACGATGCAATTTGGTTGGTTGATTGGTGCGATTTGGTTGGGTTGGAGGTAAAATTGCATAGTGTGTATGCATGTCGGTGCGATAAAATTAAGTTGCATGAGTTGCAAGGAAAATTCCATCCAACCGACCAACCAACCAACCAAATTGCATCGTGTGTATTGTTGTCGGTGCGATATTTCGTCATATGTGGTGTTTTCATAGTAGAATTTATTCACTAGAATTTATTCATATAGTGCGTTTCTTAAAACAAATATCTCCGAAAAAATAATTAAAAAAGAAAATGGCGGTATAACAGAGAGGGAAATAATCACCCCTATTATGATTGTCGAGTCGATCGACAATCGACACGACTCTATGTTGCCTTTTCCTTTTTCGTATTGTTTTTATCAAATTGTATTGTTTTTATCAAATTATTGATATTGTTTATTTATTTATCAAATTATTGATATTAATTATTGATATTCGTATTGTTTTTATCAAATTATTGATTTATTAGAACTCTATAAAGAATTTAGTTGTCTCTGGGATACATCAAGTAATCTTTATTGCAACCGAGACACACGGCACAAAGCGCTTGAAACGCTCACCGAAAAATTTATAGAACTTGAAAGTGATGCTACGATCGCCACAGTAAAAAAAAATTACATAATATGAGGACCGCGTATAAAAGGCGTAGTTTGCATTGTTTCATACAAGGAGTAACAACTAATCGCTCTTCAGCACTGATCGCTTCTCTCATGACTGTGTCTTGTTTCGATATTAAAGGGTTAACTAGCTGTAATAATTCCATGAAACAATCGCTATCCATTCGCAGATAATTGCGAAAATCGTCACTATCCAGCTCTTTTAATAATATCATGTGGCTAAAATTTTTTCGGTCTCTTAGCCAGTTGTTAGCCCACAAATTTCTAGGCCTGGTTGGTGGAAAGTTACAAGTTATTGAGGCTGCTAGTGCAACTCCAAATTTTTGTTTTTTGATAAAAAAGACATCGTGCGTTTGTTATTTTTTAACGAAAACTAAATGTCAAATTCTTGTACCAATCAACAACTAAACGTCAAAATTGGTAACAACGAAATTGCAAATCAAGTTGCATGGTGCGTAGCCAATACCAATTTGGTTGGACCAACCTCAGCAATTTGGTTGCATCGTCTGTAGGGGCTTTTACTGATATATTCGGTACTACAAGCAATATTGACATATTATTGATATATTCATTACTATAAATTATATTTTCTAAGCAAATGTTTCTATTAAATTCAGTGATACTACAAGTTAAAAAACAACAAAGCTGAGGAACTAGAACTATAAAACTCAAATACCAAGTGAAACTGACAGCCAAAATTGTGAAATCTATATTATTTATGTTAGAGATTTGTTTTACAATTTTAATAATATTACAAGTATAGAAAAATAAAAAATAAAAGTAAAAGAATTTATAAAAAAATAATTGTGAATTATATATTACTACTTGTTTCATTTGTGTTGTTGGTGCTTTCAATCTTTCCAAAGTCGTTTCTTGATGATATTTTAAGATAGGCGGATATCGCCAGAACCCCTAAGTTTTATTCAGAAACGTTTTTTTGACTTATTTCTTTTTTTTGCTGTATAAGGGTTTACTAGCACCACTTTTTAGTTGATATTGATACCTCACTTTTAGTTAGTATCGCACCTCTTTGGTTATTTTAGTAGATAGGTTTTAATAGCAGTCCTTATTTTTGTAAATCCTCTTTTTTCACCACTTCTTTCTTCGAAAGAAAAAAAAAACCAAATTCCCTCGTTTTCTTTTCCTTTTTCGTAACAAGGTTACGAGTTGATTTGGTAACAGATATGGGGCTGAATTGATGATTGAGTTGAAGGTTGAGTTGTCGGTTGATTTAGTGATTGCGTTTAGGATTCCGCTGAGATTCAGTTATAGGTTAAGTTGTAAATTGAGGTGGAAGTTGAGCTTATGATTGTGTTAATAGGTTCAGTTAGGGATCGATTTGAAAGTTGAGTTATTATTATTATTATTATTATTACTTGAGGCCCATGTGCGCGTTAAGCCACCTCGCACTGCGACCTAAAAGATCTTTTGTGCATCAAGCCCTACTTAATTATCCGTCCAGCCAATATTCAGGCTCTTAATGAACCTGATAATACTGCCGACCGGTACGTGATACATACTATCTGGGCTCATTGCTCTCCCTCCTAGAAGTAATAACATTTACTTCTGCTAGAAAAGCGGTAGCATTGAGACTCAAGGACTTCGAGAGGGCAAATCCAGTCTCGTGTATTCCTTCCCGTGCAAAGTTGAGTTAATTTTCGGGACCGAAGTTCTTAGCTATGTTAGCATGCTTGCTTAAGCTCTGGAGGTCCCGGGTTCGATTCCCGGCGGGTGATGCAAAAATCACGGCTGGTTAAGGGTAGGATCAATGAATTAATCATTCATTATCTGTTAAATACAAAAATGATTACGAAACTTCAGAATGAAGCGGCCAAATCCCTCCATGGGATGTAGCGCCAGCGAAAAAAAAAAAAGAAGTTCTGGTCACCTTGTGCGATTTCAACCCTCTATATATTTACAATTTTGAATTCCGAATATGATAATTAACACATTTAGGAATAAAAATGCATTTAGAAATTTTAATTTGAACACTAGCTGAACATTTGAGGAAATTAGTGTTAAACCCTAATTGGTTCGTTTGGTTCAGAATTTCTATTCAATATTGTTCAATGTATAAAACCTTTATTACATTTACAATTAGTGCCAGAGAATTTATTTTAGATAAATGATAAACAATAAATGTATACGATTAGAAGCGTGTACGAACATGGTATCATATATAAAACAATTCTCCTTATCAAAAAACCACTTTTCTTTTATCAGCATTTCAAAAACAAGTGGATTTTCTTTAATAACACACAAATCTATACAGTAATAATAATAATTATTATTATAATTGAGTAATGACAAATAAAAAACTATACAAATAACCTTTTAAATTAACAAACTAATATCTGAACAAAGAACGAACGATCGTCGTCTTACAAATATTTTAATCAAATCAAATTGTTGTCACGTCAAAAGTTCTGTTTTTATTATAAAACCGGAATGGTCGTGTGGATTTTGTGTTAAATCAAAAAACATTTTTGGTTATTGATAACAAATAAAAAATTTGACACTCTGCAATTTGTATTATGAAGCACAGGTTTATACTTATGTATAAAGTGTTGTTATTTGTATTAACAATACTTAAGTATTTTTGCCATGGAACTGGTGCATATGCTAGATTCTAAAATAAATTTCTTATAATACACTGTCGTATTAATATGCTGTTTTATACATTAACTGACTTTTTAAACGTTTTGTTTGGGTATGTACAAGTGTTTGCTATAGTGATGTTGGCATAAACAAGTGTTCTTCACCGGGTAATTCCTGCTTATCGGTCTTAATAATCAAAGTTAATAATAAACTGAGATAAATATTTGATATCTGCAGGAATGTAATTAGTTTGTTTGTACATTTTGCAGTAATTACGAGTATTTGATTTTAATTAAGATTACTACGTATTATCAATCTTGATCAAATAATTCTATAAATATTTCTATTATCAAATTTGATAACATAAACTTTCACTTCTCGGAAATCTTATTAGTAAATCAGTTACGAATATACATACATACTTATGTATGTACACGTATCTATGAGTATCTCGAGTATAAAAAACGTAAATTATTGATAACCGTTCATACTAAAGTAAACAATTAGACTATGTGCGTTGTGGTGACCACATTTAAACCTCGTTTTAATTAAATTTGCTAAGTACATATAATGCGACTAAGCGAGTCCCTGCGATTGCGTTTGAGATTGCATATTATGCAATATGTCGCCTTGAAAGTTTAAGTAGCATTTTACCTGCATACTAAATTTTAAATTGATTAAAATTCTTAGCAGTTTACAGGTTTTCCTAATGAATTGTATAATGATTTAATAACTTTTTATTTTACGACTAGGAATATAAAAAAATCATTAATCAAATTTGAAGCAAACCATTGCTTTGTTGCAATATTTATTGCATCACTTTGACGGGTAATTAGTCGGTTTAACTAAATAAAGTGTGTGATTTTTTTTTTTGTTATGTAAATAACAATAGGGGTAACTAACAATAAGCCACTATTTCACTTTTAATGAGATTCCTTTGAAAAGAACTTGAAAATATTTTACCTTAACTTTTCAATACTCATATCTGCACCATAGTTGGAAATTGTTTGCCCCAATTACAATTTATTTGGCTCAAGCCGAAATATTTTGGTTCGTTTCTTGACTAAAGTGTATCTAGCGAAAATATTTTAGCTGCTTGAGTGAGAGAAGGACAAAAGGAAAAAAGAAAAAAAATTTACAAGTTGTTTTATGTAAGCCTAGTTCTAGATCGAGTTCATATTTCATAAATGCGATGAATCATTCGTTATTCTTCTCCGGTCAGTCATTCCTGAACCAGTAATTTTTATTTTTATTTTTTATTTATTTTATTACGACTGAGACTGCGCTCATCTAGCAATTTTTCTTTCAAATACAAATTTTTATATTTCTAGTAAAATTCACTTTTGTTGGGGTGTAAGGTGTAACCCACTGGTTAGTCCCATAATTAATTAAACCTATTTACTAATTTTACTTTGGTAAGTTCACTAGGTCAAGTATAGCCTCGTTCTTTGAAGTTTTCTTTCAACGACAGGGTTATCTATCTATTCCTGGAGCCTTATTTCGTATTTTGCGGCATGCATTTTTATTTCATCTTTGATGCATTCCATCCGTAGGCCCCTGTGAAGGTCTTCATTTTTTGTGTATCAACCACCTTCATTTCTTGTGCCTGTATCATTTTGGCGTTCATCGGTCCATATTGGCTTCAAAATTTGCCGATGTAGCAGCAGCTTATTGTGAATTACAAGCTCAGAGCCTCTACCTATGAGCCAATACATTTTTCTGAACTTTATGTTCAGTTCTTCTTTTTTCTTTTTGACATGCTCTCTCCACTTGAGCTTGGCATCGACAGTCCTGCCAAGGTATTTAGCTGTATTTGCATATGGCACGTGTTGCGAGTTAATTTCTATAGGTAGATGGTAAGCCTTTTGATATGTAAAGTTAATATGCGTTGATTTTATCTCATTCAGCTTGATTCGCCAACGCTTTGTCCAAGGGACGAGGGACCTGGAGATTGATTTTTTCCTCCATTAATTCACGAAAGAGATCGCAGTTTGTTTTTGAATTTATTAATCTGGGTACACTTTCCCTTTGAATTACCATTTCACTGACTGTCATGATAACCGGTGAGTGATCCGATACTAGAGAATTGCTTTTTTTAATGTGAATATAGTTCTTGCTACATAAGAGTCTATTAGATCCTGTATCTTAGCTTCGTCACTGGGCCAGCATATTGGGAGCCACCAGAGTAAAATTCACATTTTGATGTCTGCCCTGCTTGAAACAATTCTTTACCCTTTGAAGTCGTAATTCTAGATCCCCAATAGGTATTTTTCGCATTAAAGTTACCTCCAATAATAAAATCAGGTCCTAGCGATTTAAATAGTTTAATATGTAGTCCTCCGTTTTCAAGTTATGCCGGGGAGGACAGTATATTGCAAAGACAGTAAGCTGTCTGTGTTTATTGTGAATCCTTATAGTAGCGACTTGCATTATTTTTTCTTCGATTTTTGTTTCTACATGGTGTTTTACATCTTCTTTTATTAGTAATGCCGAACCACCTCTTGCTCTTTCCGCTGGATGAATTTAATGATATAAGTTATAACCCCGGATTTTAACAAACGAAGATTGAACAAAATGGCTTTCGGATATTATTATGTTGTACATATAAGCCCATTCGCATTCCAGATTTCTATTCTGAAAGTTGTGTTCTTACTTAACATTTTTTATCGGATTGCGTTGGTGGAGTTACATTTTCTTCAGTTGACTGAACCAGTAATGGTCGCAAACATCGCACACGTATAAATAAATCGTTGTATTACGACTGTTGTACGGAACCTCCGCTGGATCCCTTCTTCCATTTTCGATAGTTTTTTTGTATTGTGCAACAATTAGTTTCGGCTAATTTTTTAACATCCCGGTTCGAGTTTGAATGGTAGTAATTCAAATTTGATCGGGGGTTGTTAAAAATAAATTTTAGATGTTAAAACTCCGGAACTAAATATTTCGATTGAACACAATACGAGTGAAGCAGGATAGACAACGAAATCGCTAACCAAGCTTAAATTTAGATTTTTGCTGCTGGGTAAATCTTTCACAAATGGTTTTTAATCATCACTTTTAATTTTCACAGTTGAATGTTGTGGGTGCATCCTTCTTTTTTCTCTCACCTATATCAAAACATTTTATTAAGGCCAAAATTAATAAAAATTCAAATTATTTTGTCGAATTTTCCTTAGTTATTAAAAAACAGCAAATTTTGCTTTAAATTTTTGAAATATTTCAAATATTTAAAAATATAACTTTCCGTACAAAATTCTGATTTAGCTGTTAGCTTTCAGAGTTAATTTTTAATTCGTTTACAAATTTGTGAATTTAATTTAGGGCATTCGAATTTTTGGTTAAATTGAAATGTTTTAAGCCAAATTTGACAAATTGGCATTCAAAATTTCAAACTGAGTTAAACTATCACATAAAGTAGCCAGATTTGGAACCAAATTTTGAAAAGTTGAAAATTTAGAAAAATCAGGGAATGCAAATTGCAATCAAAGTTAATTTTAAGATTCCTCTTTTTTGTAAAGTGCACCCGTCATCGTTTTTGTATTTGATTGTTTTTCGTTTTTGGCTTAAACTTAGCACCTTACTTTTCCTTGTCCCAGGGTTTCGTGTACAAATGCAGTGGAATAGTTCAGTTTAATTCTGCAGATAGACCATGAACATCCAGGGCGTATGGGCTCTTCTTTTGACTGAATTTTATTTTTTTTTTGCTTCTATTGGCCTAACCACATAGAGGCCATTTCCGAATATGGGTCTTCTCAAATGTACCATCCATAATTTTCTTTGCCAACTCTGGATCTTGGACGAATTTTATTAACGAGGCAACATCTTTATTTTTAGTTAGCTTAATGGCTAACTTTACTTTTCCAAGTTTTAACGTCTGCGGTCAATAATAGTTGACTGTTCTTTTAAATTTGTTAACAATAATGCTGAAGTCGCTACAGCTTTGCCTATCTAAAGGTGGCATTGCTCAATATTCGTTCATCCCACATTCTGTAAATTTTCAGTTCCCGATAATGTTCAATTTTTTACACTCTCTCTAACCCTATAAGATGTCTTTATTTTTTATAGCGTTGCACCCATCACCGGCGACTTTCTGATTAATTCAACGAAGTTAAAAAATGACATAGAGGAATCTTAAAATTGGTTTTTGTATTCCCGGGAAATATTTATAACATTCCCGGGAAACGGGAATACTTTGAATTTCTTAAATTCTCGGAAATTCCCGGGACGCAAGCCATATTGCAAACGCTATAATACGTTTTGGAGCGATATACATCAAAATGTCAAACAGAAATGCTTAAATTGCAAGGCTACGCAACTTTTAGGCACAAGAAGTGGACAAACTTGGTGTGAAACGTCTTTACTAATAGGATGGTGCCACATATCACACAGCCGGCCAAACAATAACAATTTGGTGTCAAACGTGTCAAATTGGTTTTTATGGCAAATGAATTCATTTAGAAATTAATTGAATAGTTAAAAATAAATACCCGTGTCCTTAATTTTTATCTAGCAATTTATTTTTTTTCTTCTTTATAATACGGCGGCGTTTCAAACAACACTTTCTGATTGTTCTTCATTTTAATCGCGCGCAGGGTTGTCATCTTTTTCGACGGTTCGATTATTTCGTGACAGTTGGCCATATCTGATGATGTCGCTGTCGTCGGATTTATCTACCAGCTTCTGTACCATCCAATTCAGGTGAAGAATTGCACCAAGGTTTCATTATATCGGATGAATAAACTGAACTGAATTTCTGGGATTTAATTTGCATTCCTTTGATGTCTTCAATCAAATAGTGGATGTTTCCGAGAGCATTGGCCACCTCATATGGTCCGCAAAATTTAGGTTCTAATTTGCGAGATTCACCTGTTGAAGGTTTTTCATTCTTCATAACGATTAAATATCCCTCGGTGTATTTCTTTGTTTCGGCGTGTTTTCGGTCGAATGTTATTCTTCTCACTTCTTTCTCTAATGAATAATATTTAGAAGAGCTTCGGCATTTCGGCTCAAGTTCGTTGAATGACATCGTTTAGGTTCAAATTAAAGACGAGTTCGTTTGGATTAAGTCCCGTCATTGCATTCTTTTGAAATTTGATCGTCCATTGTAGATCTCGAAGCGTTTCATTCCAATCTATCGCATTCTCGACGGAAGTACAAATAAATGACAAGATTGTCTGATTCGCTCTATCCACTTGTTCGTTCGCGCAAGGTGTTCGTACGGCCGTTTTGATTAAATGGATGCCATTACGATCACGTTTGGAATTTTAAAATAGCCTAATTACTGGCACTTTCTTCGTATTCCGAACGGCTCTAACAATCACAAATTTACTAAAAGCATCAGACATCGCACTGATATGGGTGTTTTCATACTTGCTCCTCAACCGAAACGGTATCGGTTCCATCGTTTCGAAGTGTAAACCATAAATTTTCCTTAAAATCGTTCGATTGCGAAATATCCAATATTAATATGAAAATGTTGTACTACTTGAAATCGAACTGCCTTTGGCACAACAAACTTCAGCTCGACCCCTTCCTCACGGTATAATTGATAATTTTTTTGTCGATATTCCCTTTTCAAACATTTAGTTTTTCATCATCGAACTTCTGATCTTCGCTCAGTAAGGCGATAATTCTTTTTAAGTTCTCGTCTTATAACTCCAATTTTAATTTTTCAACCACCAGCAGTCTCCATTTCTCTCGGCAGCTCGTTTGGACATCGACTTAATACATCAACGCGAGCCATGCGTTCACCTGGTCGATGAATTGCCTTAAAATCGTATTGGAGTAATCGCATCCACCATCTTGCAATTCGTGTTATCATCTCGGATTCCCTTTTCAATTGTGCAATAGCAGAAGTCAGTAACGAGGCGGAACCGCTTTCCAAAAATATACACTCAAAAGCGATCAAGATACTCTACAACGGCGAGAACTTCCAACTCGTGCCTATGGTACTTCTGTTCAACATGGGGGCAACAGAACTCCGGTGAGACCAACGCTGGAGCCTCGGTTTGCTATGCAGAAGTTCAACTAACGTCAAAAAGGCTTGTTGCTGCAGTTCATCCCAAATAAAGTACTTCTCTTCGGATTTTCGTAATAAGCTGGTAATCGGCTTAGAAATGACTGAATAATTTTTAATGAATTTTCGGAAAAATCCAGTAAGTTCCAAAATCGTCGAACTTCGGATACTGTCGGGTCGACAAAATTCTTGATAGCACAAACTTTTCCTTCTCCAGGAAACATTCCTTTTTCATTAATTTCATGGCCCAAAAGGTAATTTCGGTTGCAAGGAATTTACATTTACCCAGTCGAAGAGTTAATCCGGCTTATCGTAGTATAGTAAAAAAATTATGTAATTGTATCATTCTACGAGCGATACGGTACAGTTTAATATTGATGGATGGGTTATCGGTGAGCTTAATCTCTGATATACTTGAAGGGAAAACATCGAGATGTGCCGACAGTAAATACTTAAGTTGACATTGTTCGGTTTCGTTTATATCTTTTCCCATATTTAAATTTTTGAACATCTCGACTTACGGATCAGGGTTCGATTGCTACCGGGGTCAACAAATAACGAAGTCTCTTTCTCATTTATTTTGATTTTTTTAGAAATGAAATCAACAACAGCGGTGGTTGGCAACGAGTTCTGATAAATTTTAGCGATATTCGGTTTAACAATAGTTTTCAATTCGGTAGTTTTTCGTTTTTCTTGACATGCAGCAGTTTGATGTGTCGTCAGGCGGTAATTCATCCGGCTCGAGACATTTTATAGCCAAATCTCCCGAGATGAAACAATTGTAGCAGATCAACGACTTAGAATCTGCATTTCTTTATGTCGACGGCTTCCCATAATTTGTCAATATGAATAATTTCGATGCTTATGGTTTTGATGACGATCGACAATTCATTACATCTCGAAAACGGCTTAGATATTTGCTTCTACAAATCGTCGTAATTGATTCCGTTTATTATATAATATATCTAATAATACAGTTGGCAATAAGTCCCTTCGGGTGTTTCATAAATTTACGCTTATAGTCTCAATTTCTATTTGGATTTCTTGTATGCCGTCTGTCCAATGATTTGTGGACTCTCACTTTATAGTCAAATTCATCATTTCAGTCGAAAATTTAAATTATTTTATACTAAAGACACTGGCGACTTTTCTCGGTGAAATTCAAGAATACAACCAAATTTAATAAAACCTTTGACATGGTGTAAAAACTGTCCCTTGCATTAAATAACGGAAAATTATTGTAAAATATAAATGGTTGGTTTGGTGACGTATAGACACATTTTTATTTAATTATGCTTTCGTCTACAGGCCTGCATCCGAACATAAAAATTTTCGATGGCTTTTTCCAATAAAAGCGGATTAATAACCTCAATTTCAGCTCGAATATTGTTTTTAAGTTGTTGAATTATTTGGTATCCGCCCACATGGCCGACAACCACTTCGCCGACAGGCCACTTCGCCGACAACTACATGGCCGACAAGAATGTTGGCCGACAGACCAAATGGCCGACACAACCACATCGCCGACAGGACAGATGGCCGACACAACCACATCGCCGACAGGACAGATGGCCGACACACCACATCGCCGACAGGACAGATGGCCGACACACCACATCGCCGACAGGACAGATGGCCGACAACTACATCGCCGACAGGACAGATCGCCGACACAACCACATCGCCGACAGGACAGATGGCCGACACACCACATCGCCGACAGTACAGATGGCCGACAACCACATTGCCGACAGGACAGATGGCCGACACACCACATCGCCGACAGGACAGTTGGCCGACACAGCCAAATCTTTGACAGGACACATGGCCGACACACCACATCGCCGACAGGAAAGTTGGCCGACACAGCCAAATCTTCGACAAGACAGATAATATTAATTAATATTTTTATTTCGATCACTGAAAATTATTCGAAATGGTTGACATGCCGAATTTTTTTTCCGTTCAAATAGTGATCGGGGGATTTGCCTGCAAGACAAAATCTTGTTTTTTATAATTTTGTTTTCCGAAATAATTATTTCGATTATTTTATAGTGAAATAATGAATATTTAGTGAAATAGTTTTTTTGGGATCGGAATATTTTGTTATTTCTTTTTTTTATTAATCTTGCAGCTACAAAATGTTGCAACTACAAAATCTTGCATAACAAAATAGTGCAATTATTTTCCTTTTTATTAGGTGTCATTAATAGATTCTATATAATCCGCTCCTACGTGCGGCACGCAGTGCATCCCCCGAACTTCAAATCTAAAGCCCCTCGGAGGGCTAAGCGGGGGGGAGCGCAGCGACCTCCCGCGTGCCCGTGAGAGTTACCGAAGCCGTTAGCCTTTACAATTCTAAGTTAAATTAGTTCATGTCATTTTTCAGTTTATGTGATCCCCACATCCCCCATTTTTCAGTTTATGTGATCGAAATAAAAATATTAATTAATATTATCTGTTCTGTCTTGTCGGCGATATAGTTGTCAGCCATCTGTCCTGCCGGCGATGTGGTGTGTCGGCCATCTGTCCTGTCGGCGATGTGGTTGTGTCGGCCATCTGTCCTGTCGGCGATGTGGTTGTCAGCCATCTGTCGTGTCGGCGATGTGGTGTGTCGGCCATCTGTCCTGTCGGCGATGTAGTTGTCGGCGATATGGGCTGTCGGCGAAATGGTTGTCGGCCATCTGTCCTGTCGGCGATGTGGTGTGTCGGCCATCTGTCCTGTCGGCGATGTGGTGTGTCGGCCAACTGTCCTGTCGGCGATGTGGTGTGTCGGCCATCTGTCCTGTCGGCGATGTGGTTGTGTCGGCGATCTATCCTGTCGGCGATGTGGTTGTGTCGGCCATATGTCTTGTCGGCGATGTAGTTGTCGGCGATATGGCCTGTCGGCGAAATGGTTGTCGGCCATGTGACCCATACCCTTTCAATAAGGCGTCCTTTAACAATAAGAGGTTAATTATAACCTTTGTGGTTTTTTTAAATTCGTCTAATATTATTAACCCGAGGGCGTTTAAATGTAATAGCCACTACTAATATTTGGTAGAGTGAATTAATGCCCAAGGAATACAAACAATATTAAAGTTTAAGATCTTTGGAAGGAAATAAGGGTCGAAGGCTTTAATCCTACAGGAATTAATTCACTCCACTCATTTCTTGTAATGGCTTGGATAAAATATTTTATAAGCAAATATTTTTTTCGGCGTGGTGCAACATTTTATACAACATATACACTATATCTTAGGATAGCTACACTTTAGTCAAGAAACGAACCAAACTATTTTGAGTTGATATTTCGGGCTAATTTCATTGACAATATGTTGACATCGAATTGCACTCTGAAACTTAACACATCAAATTCGCAAAATAACCTAAAGGAGAAAAGTTCTATGCGAACTCCTTAGAAAATTTCTCTTGGCGCAGTTCAAAGAAACGATTCCATTGTTTATTACTCGTCCGAGTCTACCGTTTACTATCCTTGTCTTACCATTAAATGATGAAATTGATGTTTTATCATCTGCAAAAACCCGCATTCTTTATTGACTTGATCGCATTCTTCTCTGATTTTTTTTTTATTGCCATTCTTTGTGGGATTTATGGGCAATTCCTTGAATTATTTTTCATTTCAAGGAATTAACTTCAATTTAATATGCTTTCTTCACCAACAATTTGAACTATTGCATTTTAAATTTTGTTTAAAAGCTTTTGCCAGTAAATTCTGTCCGTGTCTGATACAAATTAATTAATTTTTGCCTAAAACTCTTTTATAAGCCACGTGAGGTGGGATGTACTTTCTTTGCAACATGCCATTTTAATCACATTATATTTAATTAAATATTTATGTATGTATATGGAAACGCCGCTTAAAATCAAAACAATTTTCAAATTAACACTAACAGCCAAACGTCAAAATTCCTTCAAGGCATGTATTTTTCGTATAGGTATAACGATTGAATTTATAATTGTTTGCTTTAATTTGACAGTGTACATTTTTTTTCTGTCGTAACGACGCCCTCTAAACACTTTGATTCGTTTACGATACGAATATGGAGCTTGTTATTCATACAAAATATCATTTATGAAACGATTTTGATATTCGAAAACAATACGTTTATCAATTCTACGTCCCATAATAATTAGGATTTTTTACATATCGTAAATAGAATTTTGTGATTCGTAATTTAAATGATGACTTAAAAAAACAGAAATCAGCTGCTGCTATATTTTTGAGTCCACAAATTAAGACAACGCTGGATAAATGAAAATTGTTTGTTTGCTAGACAATCGATATAAAGAAAATGTTCTTGCATTTATGAAACTTCGAAAGACTTTGAAACTCCCAACTCACAGGAGCCAAACGAATCATTGGCACTCTATTTTACAACAAAGCATATTTTATTCTATGGCTTTTAATTTGAATCGTTGTAAATTGGTAAATTTAGAATTTGACCTCCGATAACAATAATTCTGCGAATTTTAAAAATACATATTATATGCATATTTAAATAATCTTGTATGATGACGATTTTTTTTTAACCCTAATTTGCATGAATCATTTTTATTAAATACAAAAAATTTGGCACACCCTAGTTTGAGCAGGAGCTCATTCATCATAGGGTGTACATAATCTACCAACATAAAATAAAATACAAAATGAAGCCTGTCGCTATATTTGAATGGATTGTCTTTAGCCTAAATCAACAACGCTGCTAAACTTAAGCGATGAGATATCCGTATACAGCTCAGATAAGAGCGATGAATACAATATTACGGAACCCCGCGGTTCAATCTTTTTAGCAGACAATTTGTGTATTAAGTTTAAAGTAACACAAAAGATGGATTTAAATTAATTATTTTTAAAGCCAAAACAACTCACCTATTTCGTATTTACGAACAGTTTGGTATTTTGTGAAGTACATTGTAAAATCGCTCGTATTTATATTACAATTTTTATCACAATGATATATTGGGTAATAATAATAATATTTCTTTTTTTTGTGTTTCTGTAATCAATAATATATAATACTCGGGTCCTAATCAATAATCATAAGATATTATATTGTTATCAGAAAAACAATAAATTTTTTATATTATTTTTTATTCATAATCAAATTTTTGGCCAAAAACTCCTATATACTTAAAAATTTGAATTTGAATGTAGTTTTAAAGTGGTGCTCTACTTATGCTGACCAATTAGTTGCGTTTATGTTTTAAAGTTGGTTTATTTAAGTTAAATTATTTATTAGTACGGTATTCAGTTTAGTATAAGTCGTGCACAGTGCCAACAACTTTTGGATTACATTTCCGTTTTCTGTTTTGTTTTTTTTGGATTAATAATCGACAACAAATATTATTAATTTACCCAGGTTAGTTGAGTTAAAAACCAATTATTAGTGACAAATAAAAATATTGATGAACACATATTGCTCGTATGTACATACATCAAAAATAATTTTCTGTGTTAATTAAGATCGCGTGTTTGTGCCGTATATTAAATAATGAGCATGTGCTGGCTAATTATGTATAATATATAAAGTATATACAAGTACTGTATATTTAACGCTATTAAATACTAAAAAACTAAAAAAAATGCTAAAATACGGAAATAGTGGGAAAAAACAACGAGCCCCCAAATTACAAGTAAAGCGATTATGTACATAACAAAAATCCCGGTTGTGATAAAATTAATTTGTTTTTTGAAATACAGCGACCAATTACAGATTACATGACTGTAATATAATTTCTTGGCTTTCTGAAATGCCAGGGTTGTAACAATGACTTCGGTTAAATTTTGGGTCAATAAATTAACCCCTTGCCTCTTATACTCGTATAAAACCGTTTAAAATATTTGTTGGTATTTTTATCCTAATAACATTTTTGTCGCGATTTAATTAATGCAATGTATATAAACAACGCATTTAGCTGGAAATAATTTAGTCTGATAAGCGCGCGGAACGAATCTGTAACACGAATTTTTATCAAAACCGAATATTATTATTAGTTTATAGCGTATAATTTGGCTAAACTAATTAAATTTTACTATTATATAGTTGTAAACCAATAATTAATTTTGAGGGTATCGATTTGAAATAAATTGCGGCAGTAATCCTTATATATAGCATATATTATAGAAGTAAAATAAATATATATTTTACTCGTAAATTACTATAAATAGAAAATATTCCCGGTTAATGAAAATGAGTCACAGGAGGCAAGAGTTTTGCCCCTGCATATACAATGCATACTTGCGATTGCACCACTTCCATAACTGGGCGCCGCCGTTTCGAAATATTTTCTTCTAAATGAAAAAGTGTGGAATACAAAAAAATTGCAGGTCCACTGACAGATCATCGAGGGCCCCTTGTCATAAAAATCGTAAACTATTCTCTTTTCAAAAAAGAGTTGTGTGAATATTGATTGGTATATGACGACCAGTAGGTTTACTGTATATTCATGTCTAAAAGTTAATTTCTGAATTCAGGAAAAATAACTTACAGATCGGAATATCCAGTAGACCTACAAATCGACGAATAACTTGGAGAACTTTGAAGGGCAAATAGATGCAGAGTAGATTTTGGTGTTTTACCCTTTTGGTGGTTGATTGTACCTCCTAAATTTTGTTCATTGGTTAAGGGGTGTAGTCGACAAATTAATTACCCAAGCAGGTAAAATGGACCTCAGACATTTTGTGTTTTTTTATTTAATTTTTGTAGTATTATTGGATTTGTGGTATAATAATCTGTTCATTAAATCAAAATACCAAGCTTTAATGATAAGATAAGTTATAAGGTTGATAACAATGTGCTCAAGTTGTTCACAATATTTACTGTACTGACCAAAATAAGTTGACAAATGAGTGGATAAGCAAATATATATACTCTCTATGTGCTTGTAAACAGTGTACGACCGATATAAAATATAAATGGGAAGGTGGGGGGAGGGGGGGGGGGCAGTTAAATCACGAATCGTTTATCTGATCGAGTCATTAATTTCAACTATTTTGAATATCCAGTTGCGTATCATGCTTTTTTAAGAGTGTTAAAACCAAAGCTCCTAGATATACAAGCCATCAGCATCGACCCTTTAAATTGAGAAGCTTAATTTAATGGGTATACATTTTACGTTTTCCCATAAGAACCCATGTAAAATTGATCATTTTTGATTACAATTTTATGAATGAAAAATACTCGTAACAGAAAATATTTTTAGGTTTATATTTAAATCAAACCTTTTAGTATAACATATTTTAAAACTAATAATTTAAATTGAATAATTTGTTAATTATAATTAAAAATAAAATTGTACAAATTTACTTTTTCTTTGTATGTAGATGTAAAAAAGTAATGTAAATACAGTATAAAATTAATAAACACAAAATCAATGACGTAAGATATTATGAAGTTAGCTACACAAGATTTTTTTCGTTTTCGAAAATTCGAATTTTGAAAATATTTTTAACAGTGCAATAATTATGTTAAATATTTATAATATTTTTAGCGTATTTCTTATGAAATACATTCGCATGATCGTTAAACTTGCTAAAACATTATTTTGGATTGTTTTGCTGAAATTTCAATTTAAATATTTCAATTTTTATATTACCGCCATCTGATTTCAACCACGGAAACCACACGTCCATTTTGTTTTTTTTAAATATATTTAATTAGTCGAGTTTATAAGTGGCACTAATGGCTTATTATAAAAAAAAATTCGAACAAATGGTATGACGTCATGACATAAAGATGTGTTTGTAAATAAAGGGTTTTTTATTTGAAAGTTCAAATTTTAAGCTGACGGCTTGTATATCTAGGAACGCTTTGGTTAAAACCCACCTAATTCAAACAAATCTTATTTAGAATTGATTTAATTAAAAAAAAAAACAAATTTTCTAATGTGACGGACGGGCGGACGGATTTCAGTAACAAATTGTCGGACGGCAAAATATCATAAATTTTTTTTTTTTAATGAAATTATTTATAAAATTTTTTAAAAAGTCTAAGCTTGCTCTAGACGTAACGTTTAATTGCGTAAATAAAACTGTCCAGATTATCGGTCAAGTCTAGAGCGCCTAGACAATACAGTTCTGTGAGTATTTCTGTGTTGAAACAAGTCCTCTGAAACTGAAGATCTTGCACTTGCAATCGTGGCGTTAGAAAGAGTAAAAAAAAGTATAAAAGTACGAGTGGTTCCAAACATAGCCGATTATGGTGTAAACAATGGCTACTGATTTCCGGAATTATTCATTCGAAATTTGATTTCGTGATTTTTAAAGATTATTTTATAGAAGAATTCTAAGTTTATTTGTAGTTTTTCGGCAAATTTACAGGAGTTTGAACTTTGAACAACGTTACATTCTAGATCCTAGCGTTGCTTCAAGTAAATCTATTCTTCAACGTCATCTTTAAGAAAGCCGTAATTGCGTTCATTTGATCGATGTCCAAATTGAATTTCGAAGCCGTCAACGGACTGCAACCATGTGCGCCTTATAGCGAGCCACTTAACTTTAAAGACCCATTTTGAATTTATGGTTTTTCGGTGTTTCGGAAGATCAACCAAGTCCCAAATGCGATTGCATTTTCTCGGTTTGGTTTATTCAATGCATATTTTATCGTGATCGGTATTTCCGATATATTCACACGCCAAATATGTAACAAAATCAGGCAATTGTTTTGGCAATGGATTTCGCTTCGATTGTCTCAATTCAGGTGAAACTTTTTCTGTTGAAATGGTTAACTTATTCGGAGCATCGCTGATATTATTTGAATCAAGATCGCTCGTAGTAGCATCAACATCGTCACCTTCTGTTTCATGTAAAGCAGAATCGTTAATTTTCGAATCAGAAAAATTGATAAAAGAAGACATCTCGACTGCTTATCAGGCGATTCGAGTTTGCATCATACGTTCGACATTCCTTGACTGCGAGTTCGCGACAATATTCTGCTGAAAATTTTTCAGCAGGCAACCAATCAATGTAGTCTATTTCGTAAACAAATTTCCCCTTCCGAATAAAATATTTTTAAATCGCATGCAATCCTGCTGAAAATATTCTGCGGAAAATTTTTTAGCAGGATTGCATGCGATTTAAAAATATTTTATTCGGAAGGGGAAATTTGTTTACTAAATTGACTATACTTTGATTGGTTGCTTGCTGAAAATTTTTCCGCAGAATATTGTCGCGAACTCGCAGTGACGCCATCACTGTAGCCGACGAAAATAAGTTTCTTCGATTTTGCGTCGAATTTTCTCCGTTTTTCGTCCGGTGATGATTTAAATTTCCTTTCGATCCTGTCAAAATTTCAAATGGCGTTCTATTATTCAAAACACGAGAAACAGAACGATTTTTTAAATATATGTATGTCGTTCCCATCGCTTCAGCCCAAAATTTATCCGGAAGTTTTGCATCTTGTAGCATGCATCTCGCACGCTCTGTCAACGTTCAAATCGTTCGCTCGGTAATTACATTTTGTTGAGGCGTGTATCGCCCGGATTATTGTCTGCCGATATACCATTCGACTTGAATTGTTCCATTTCGAATTGTTGATTGCAGAATTCGATTCCATTATCAGATCTGAATGTTTTGATTTGTTTGCCAGTCTGCTTCTCGATGTACACTTTGATGTATGAATTACAAAAATGTATGAATTACGGCTGAAATCATCCACCAAAACGAGCATAAAACGAGCTTCACCAAGCGTTTAGGTTTGCAATGTTGTTGAATTTCAAACGCGATTGTTTTCCTTTGAGACACACGCAACGCAAACGTGATTCTCACTGTTTTCGATAAATGAAATGCCATCGATGCCATATTTCAGAATCTTCGATCGATGCGTGTTTTGTCATTTGACTTACGGATAATAAGTTCGCTGTTAAGTCCGGAATGCACAAAACATCTTCAACTTTGATGCAATTCGAGTTTTCATTTATATCAGTCAACAATTTAACCGTGCCACATGATTCAACTTTGTCAGTCACAGCTAGTTTTCTCGCGTCGAAAATTATGTTTTGGTTCATAGTAAGATGTTGCGTTGCGCTGAAATCCAAATACACATCTTTTTCTTCTTTCACTAGCGCTACGACATCTCATGAGGGAATTTGGCCGCCTCAACGACTCTCTTCCATACCAGTCGCCTCGATTATAATTTTCGGTCAAAAATACTGCGCTGAATAATGCACCAGATTTGCCATCGGAACCTCCCATTTTCGTGGTTAAATCGCTTAGCCTTTGCCGTTTTTGTTCAATGCATTCGATTTGCCAAAACACCGCGCCTTCACTTGTGCTCGTCGACGACTTTGAGCAACAAATATGCAATCCATTCGTCCTCTAATTTCAAGTCATTTAATTTCTGTACCACGCCGACGATTTTGTCAATATATTCTTGCACGGAATCGTATTTATCAAATTTAGATGATGAATTAATCCAACTCGGCTATAACTACCTTTATCTTCAGAAAATCGCCTCCAATTTTTCCCAAATTTCTTTGGCCGTTTTGGCATCATGAATATGAATGTAATTTGGCGGCTCTACAGAAAGTACTAAAGTAGTTCTGTGCCTTTGTATTTTTGCCCGCATCATTTTCATGGCCTTCGATCGATTTCCGTAATTCGCAATGCTCTAAACACGTACACATAGAAATTTCTACGATATCGGTTTATAGCACGCGTTCGATTTGGAAAATTGAAATTACAAATCACCTTTGTTCACACCGAATCATTTCTGAGCACACAGCGTCGATGATTTTCCGGATTTCGAGTTTTATTTCCAGTTATTTTGCGAAATTTCAATTTAATGAACGTCTCGATGATTTTGCGGAAACACACGCAACCTCACTTCTCGCCTCGGAACAAAATGAATTTACTTCGATGAAAAAACAAATTTTATTTATGATCTTTACGGATTCACTCCCCAGGTGACTGCGGTTCCATAACCTAAAATTATGCTTTAAATTTATTTAAACAAAGTACAATAATAAATTTAGTCAAGGAGCGAGTGAAAACCTGCAAAAAATAGAACAATTTATTTAGAAGTGTTTAGAAAAAACAATTACATTTAACATCTTACTCAGTTGATTTGATTATTCATCACAAATTCACTAAATTGCATTTAAGAAAAGGCATTATGTAATAAATTTTAGCATTGAACAGAAATTGTATATTTGTACTCTGTTTGGCGTTCAATATCAATTATTGTCGACATAATTTTTAACTGAACTTCTCTAGAATATACCTAAAGCTACATAATAAACAATCTAATTAAACAATAAACATGTATTAGTATTTACAACAATAAAGTATGCACTTTTGCACTTATTTACTAAGCACTTTTGCAGCCATTGAATTAAAAATTAATAAACCAGCAATCTCCATTGAATACAAATTCAAGTTCTACAAACATACAATAAAATGTCGGCTAAATATAAAACAATTTATTTCTTAATAAAAAAATCTTATAACGATTTTATAACGTTTCAAACAAATACATTAATGATAGCACCTACAATAATTTATTTAGGCATTAATATTTCGATAAATTTATGAATACCCAAATTTAATTGTCACATACATTTTCAAAACAATAACAAAGAAATTGAAAAGTCATTTTAGTCACAAAAAAAGATGAGATTATCTAATTATTTTTAATTACAATATACATTTGCATTTTATTTTATATAAAAATAGATTCTTATCTATTTCTTATTACTCACCAAGTACTTTATTACTAACGTTAATTTATAAATCGTGGAAAAAGGGGAAATATCAGAGTATCGCTCATATGCGCTACGCATTAAGATTTGACGATGTGTCTGGGCTCTTAATTTAATTAGCGCAATAAATCGACGTGCAATATTTTTTTGTCCAATTTCCGGATTTTCGGACTCCGAATTTATAGCATCGTTTAATGTCTAGAACAAAAAAATACCGCTATCTAGTATAATTTTATAATTACGGCACCACAAGTGGCATACAGCAGCTCATTTGCATTCAGCTTAGAATCGGAGACGGATCGAGTAGCGCAACCATTCCACACATTTTATATTTCATATAACATTTTGTATCTTGTGTTTAGTTTACTGTTTTTAATTATAAGTTTCATAAGTGGCTGGGTGGTGGTTGCTCGTCTTTTGAAATTATGGCACCCATCGACTATATAGCGAGTGAAAACTCGAGCTTATTGCGCCTGTTGCCCGACCAAACATATGGTTCACGAAATGTGGTAGTTTCAATACAGGAAATACGATTTAAAAGTGTGATACTAATCCTGATTTTTTTTTTTATTGTGATTTTAGGAGCGCGATTCCAATGAAAATATGTCAACAGATCCAATTACGGTAACTGGTCAAGCAAAAAAATGGCCTCAATATGCAGCAGCACTAGCCGGTAAGATTTTTTTCGATAATCTAATTATTTCTTGAAACAATAACATAATATAACGGGTAATTTATACTGTATATTTATTATTTACAGCTACCGGAGGTGCCCTAGCTGCTGGTACTCTACTCGGATGGTCATCACCGGCAGGACCATTACTAACAAATAAGCAGCAATACGGATTTCCCATAACCGATGAGGACTTTTCTTGGGTGGGTGCTACCGTGAATTTGGGTGCGGCCTGCATTTGCATCCCAATCGGTATTCTAACCAACATTATTGGCCGCAAATGGTCCATGTTATTGCTTGTAATACCGTTCACAATTGGTTGGGTACTCCTGATCACCGCCACTAATCTTGCAATGTTGATCGCCGGTCGTTTTGTTTTGGGTGTCGCTGGTGGCGCATTTTGTGTTGCCGCTCCTATGTATACAGCTGAAATTGCCCAAAAAGAAATTCGTGGTATGCTTGGCAGCTTTTTCCAACTGATGTTAACCGTGGGTATTCTATTTGTGTATTCGATTGGAGCGGGATTAACGGTGGTACAATTTAGTATCGTTTGTGCTGTAATCCCGTTAATATTCGGTGTGATCTTTTTCTTTATGCCCGAAACGCCATTATATCTGGTATTGAAAAATCGTGATGATGATGCAAAAAAATCACTACAATTTTTGCGCGGCTCAGATTATTCAGTAGAAAATGAGCTGATCGAATTGCAAGATGAAAAACAGAAGGCGGCAGAAAAACCTGTTTCTATAATCCAAGCACTAAAGCGGCGAGCTTCTATTCGGGCACTAGCCATTGGTATTGGTTTGATGTTTTTCCAACAGATGTCCGGCATTAATGCGGTAATTTTCTACACAACGGATATTTTTCTGGCGGCCAACACCGGAATCGACAGTGAAATCGCAACAATTATCGTCGGTGTTGTACAAGTCATAGCCACATTTGTATCCACAATGGTCGTAGATCGTTTAGGACGTCGAATTTTATTACTTGCATCCGCCGCCGTAATGGCTATTTGTACAATACTATTGGGCGTCTATTTCTACCTAAGCGATTTAGAAGATGGTTCGGCTGATGATCTTGGGTGGCTCACCATCGTATCAATGTGTATCTTTATTATTATGTTCTCGATTGGTTTCGGCCCTATTCCATGGATGATGATGGGAGAACTTTTTGCACCGGATATTAAAGGTTTATGTGGCTCACTTGCAGGCACATTTAATTGGCTGCTTGCCTTCGTTGTTACAAAAACATTTGTAAACCTAAAAGATTCGTTGGGAAATGGTGAAACATTTTGGCTATTTAGTGGACTGACCATTGTAGGCACAGTATTCGTGTATTTTGTAGTACCCGAAACCAAAGGTAAATCATTAGCAGAGATTCAAATAATGTTAGCGGAATAGAGACTTAAGAATTTCGTTTTAGGGAGATAATCAATGATATTTTTAAAAAGTTTTAGTTTTAATTTGTACGGGCTTAAGTCTCGCTCTCTGTCCTGTAAACTTGATATTTTTTAATGTTCGTTAAGTATTACAAAGTTGTATGTATTTTTTTTTTTTTTAATAATGATTGCCTTAATTTCTCTAAATTACAACAAACAGATTTTTATATTTACAAAAAAATGTAGTGTACAGTAAATCCTATTTTATTTATTTAATAAATAATAATTAAACAAATCTATGTATTTAATACAAACAATTGAGTTTTAATAATTAGGGGAGCAGAGTGGTATGGGTCCTCAGATATTCGCTATTAAACTATTCCATTTGTAATCGCAAAATGTGTACATTTTGCACACGTGGCTTGGCGAAGATTTGAGTCCTGTTGGTGTTGACTTCCTCAATGCTAAAGAATAAAGTCTTCCAACAGTTGCCTGAAACTAAGCAGGTAGTTATAATCGACTGCAGAGAAAGATCTATGAGAACATTGAGCAAAGTAACTGATGAAGGTCCACATGGTTCCTCGATACAAGGTGATAGGTTTTATAGTGCGGGAAAATTTTCACAGCACGTTTGATATCACAAAGAAGCCCTTACTGTATTTCAATACACAAGAGAGACCTAAAAAACAAGTTTACGTAAGTGATATGTAAAATATGAATAAATTCTTCTACCATAAACCATAATAACGTCTTCTCACCTTGAATTTTATTTATTTCAAACCCATCCCCACAGTAACTTTTGCCATTGGCTACTGAAGAGCGTTTTCGCAATGAATCGACCACCGTGTTCTTGGTGTTTATGTAATACAATTTGATCTTTGAAGCTTATCCTTTCTATCTCACGCCGTGTCACACAAGTTTGAGAAAAGGTGTCTAAAGTTCATTAAACGTATCTCTTTTAATAGATCTAAAGTACTTAGGCGCTGCGGTTAATAAGGCAAGATAACTGTTGAATTCCCTTTTGAATTCCATGATAAACTGTTGTAAAGCATCGTCCATCAATGGTTGTATTCAATTTGCGTCACAATAACCAAACATCTCATCCTTTTTTGACAACATAAAATTCCTTTTAGCACGGTGCAATCAGATTTGTCACAGTTATATCTTCTTCTAACTGCTCCATGTTTTCATTTAAATTACTTGTGAGAAGAATTTATTTTAACGAAGAGAATAATTTACGGGATATAAGCGGTTTTGTTGTAAGATTTTATGTGAAATTTGGTTTCAAGGTACTAAAGTCGTTGAATCCCCAAATCTGACGATAAGTTGGCGATAGTTGTATTAAAGGCCAAGAAGGCTCAGCCGCAGATCAGCACGCCATCAAAGTCTGGCAGTCACACCAGCATCGATCTCCACCCGCAAGTTTGTTGAACCAGCCATCGATGATAAAAGCTTCGCCTGCAACTGGATTCTGGCTCCGACTGGATAATCATATCCGAGAAAAATTGGCAAAAGATTGATGAACCATTGTTGACGCTATGCGAAGAGCAGGCAATCATCGGTTGAAGCCGCACGGACGAGAAGAAATCGGCCCGTGGTACGTCGCAAATTCAAGCTTGAACGTCCTCGTCAGCGACTGGATGGAAGCTCTCGACCTATGGAAATTTTTCATCGCCAGCGTCTGCAACAATATCTGACTCGACGCTTCACAGCAATTTCCAAGTGAGTTGAGGACCAAATTTTCAGCTCTTTTCAGCAATTCGCTCGGTCTTTGTACTCAGCTGGGCCACTATGAAGCCTATCAAGAATGAAATCAAACGATTGCGGCTCTTGAACGTGATTAAGTCAAGAAGAAGGATGGGCGCGTTTGAATCTGCGCCGACTACTCAACTGCGGCTTAAATGATTCGCTCGAACCCGAACAATTTCCTCTGCCAATGTCTGACGAGATTTTTGCTTGGCTATTGCCATTCAAAATCTTCAGCAAAATCAACCTCTCGGACGCGTCCTTTCAAGTGGAGCTCGACGACGACTTAAAGAAGCTGATGACCATCAACACTCACTGCGGACTTTTCCAAGTCAATCGGTTGCAGCCAGGAGTCCAAAGGAGATTCTTCCAAAGACTTGTGAGCAGCAAGATGAGCGGAGCAAAAGCCGCTTTTCCGTTCACCGATGACTTCATTGTAGGAGGAACCGATCAAAACAAACACGACAAGAATCTGTGCGAACTATAAGTCGTATTCAGGAGAACGGCTTCCTCCTCAAGAACATTCCGCTTCCAACAGACGCCAAACAGCTTCAGGCTTTTCTGGGAGCAGTCACCTGTTACGGTAAATTCATTCTTGGGACGCAAAACATCAGGAATATTTCGACGAGCTCAATGCCATTCTGGCATCTGACCTCGGACTTGCTCACTACGATCCAACTAAGAGCTCTTCTAGCAATGCAATGGGAGCAATTTTCATGCATGAGATGCCCGGCAAGTCTTTGCGCCCATAATGCATGCCGCACGCTCATTCACAGCAGCAGAAAAAAACTACCCGCAAATCCAACAAGAAGCTCTACTATAAACCCTTGCTCGCAATCTTCGGCCACAAGAAGGGAATTCCGGTACACACGGCAAGCTGCCTCCAACGCTACGCGTTGATATTGCTCGCATACAACTTAGACATCAAATACGTCTACACGAAAAGCTTTTCGTACGTAGATTTCATCTCCCGACTCATTAGTCAACATGTGAAGCCAGATGGAGACGTCGTCATTGGAAAGATCATTGCAGAAGGCTCACTCTACGTTGCTTCGCCATCGACACCGCCAGGAAGCAGCCAGTATCCTTCAAAGCTATTCAGTACGAAACAAGACAAGGCGAGATGTTGCGCAACGAATGCGTTTACACCGATCAAACCTACATTGTAGTCGTGACCGATTCCAGAAGCGCCATGGTCGTGATTGCAAGTCGACTTCGCTGGTCCAGTCAACGGCTTCTGGTGTTTTGTCATCATCGACGCATTTTAAAAATGGCCTGAAGTCTACAAGATGCAGAGCATGACGTCCCAGCCGACAACAGATAGACTCGAAGAAGCCTTCGCAAGACACGGCGATTGCAAAACAATTGTTTCTGACAACGGACTGCAATTCACATCGGAACAATTCAAACAATTCTGCGCAAAAAGAGAAATCGAACGTATCATCACGGCGCCTCATCATCCGCAATCGAATGGTCAGGCAGAACGGTTCGTGAACGGTTAAGCACTACCGCTTCACGCCGTCACACAACCTTGGACCGAAATCGCCACAAGATGACAGGACGTCAAGCAAGATCGAAGCTCGACTTGCTTATGCCGACTATGAAATTTAAAGCGGAACGAAACTACAAGATGGAACAGCAGTTCAACACTCAACACGGTGCTAAAGAAAAGACGTTTGAGATCGGCGACAATGTTTTCGTTAAAAACCCAATTAAGCAAGAACCAGTGGCGCTAGGTTTCAGGAGAAATCGTGTGCAAAATGGGAACAGTCAATTACAAGGTGCAAAGTTGCAAACCAATATACGAGAGATCGTTGCTCAACGCTACACGTATCTCGACGATGGCCCCAACGTTCTTGTTGATAGTTTTGACATCCAGGTCCCAGAACAGCAAGAGATTGAGCCCGAAATCGTCCCAGAACCCGAGGAGGAAGTAAAAGAAGCAACAGGAATAAAAGCCTTAATAAGTAGTGCAGCCAGGTCAGATGGAGTAATCTTTTCATAAGCATTTGTTTTCATAAAAACATCACATTCATTATTGAACGCTACCTTAAGGCCACATGTGATGTGTGTGGTGGTAAAGAAACCAAACGAACATTATGCTTCCGGTATAACCCGTAAGCCGCGAGAATTTTATGTGAACCGTGATTGTCGAGAATTAATAAAACGCGATCAGCCTCAGTTGGTTTAGCAAACTTAATAAAATGGTGCAGCCACTCAATAAAAAGGTCGTCGTTTATCCATTCGTTTTTTGAACAGCAATATATTGCTCCAGGAGGGCCGTCTTTACTGAATTGTGGTGATAATCGGTATAAAACCACAATCGCCACTCATTTCACAACACACGGTAACATTTTTGTCTCGTTCCCAGCTGGTTTTTGTCCCTTATTGTGCCGATGATTCTTACCAGTTTTTGTACAGTTGAAATTCCTGCTACAGTTGAAAATTCGACTTGCTTCAAACCCAAAATTTTTTGAAAACATTCTAGACAGAGAAGTTTATCTGTATTAAAATCAAATAAGATAGAAGCAGCTAGTACCGATTTCGGAAAAGCGAAAACTATCCAGAAGCATTGTTAAAAATTGTACAAGCCAGTGGATACACGGAGACAGTTTTTTTTGGAAGCAGATGCCATCATGGAATTTTATCGCTAAAGGCACCCTCAAATAATAACCTTAACAACTTTAAAATTTGAAACTCAAGCAGGCAATTATCCTATTCCTCAATAACTTTTTGTTTATATTATAATTCAAAATTTTCTTTTTTGTTTTGTACAAGAACTGGATTACGATACAAATATAAGCGCGTTATACAAATTTCGACATTAGGTACCAGGAGCCGAAATTTCATCAATATTATTAAAATGACCAAAACGAGAGCGCATCGATTTCCACAATATATTGCAGCCTTTGCGGGTTAGCGTTGCACATTAATCAGCAATGAATTATATTTATTTATGTGGATATATTTTTTTAGCGACAACCAGTGGATTCGCTATGGGTTCATTTCTCGGATGGTCATCACCGGCGGAACCAAAAATGTCACAACTACCATTTGATGTAAGCGAAGAGGAATTTTCGTGGATTGGTTCATTGTTTACATTAGGCGCGGCATGTGTTTGCATTCCAAGTGGTATTTTTGTAAATATTACTGGACGAAAATGGACCATGCTATTTCAAGTGATACCATACACAGTCTCTTGGATAATGATTATATGGCCACCAAATTTGATTACAATTTGTGTTGGTCGTTTTATTGGAGGCCTTGCTAGTGGGGCAATTTGCATTACTGCACCAATTTATACGGCTGAAATATCTGAAAAAGAAATACGTGGCACAACCGGATTTTTGCTTCAATTGAATATCACACTTGGTATACTTTTTTCATATTTAATTGGTGGCTTCGTTAGTTTGTTTGTGTTCAGTTTGTTATGCGGAATAATTCCAATCGCGTTTGCAATATTTTTCTTCTGGATGCCGGAAACACCCTTCTTTTTGGTTAGTTTAGGTTCAGTAAAACGAATACTTGAATAGTTTTTTTTCTGATCTTACAGTTGTACAAAGAAAAACCGGAAGCGGCCAATAAAGCAATGCAGTTTTTTCGTGGAAAAGATTATAATTATGATATTGAACTAGAAGTAATGAAATTATCGATTGCAAACGGTGAAATTTCAGCAAATCCGTTTAAAAATATTGGTAGTTTCAAACGGAAAGCAACAATTAAAGCTTTTATCATTTGCATGGCTTTAATGTTGTTCCAACAGTTGTCTGGTATAAATGCTATCATATTTTACTCAACGGATATTTTTGAGGTAAGTTTATTAACAAAAAGTCCCGATACGATACGATACGATACTAAGGTTACCTAAATTATTTTCAGAAAGCCAAAGGTATCGATCAACAGTTAGGAACTATTATAATTGGGATTGTCCAAGTAATTGCAGCAATCGCTTCGACACTGATTGTGGACAATGTCGGCCGACGATTACTCATAATGTTATCGGATTTTATAATGGCACTTTGTACTTTAGTATTGGGCTTGTATTTTTATCTTGAGAAGTATGATCCAAGATCAACATCAAATGTGGGTTGGCTTACTGTTATTGTAGTCTGCTTATTTTTGATAATGTTTGTATTCGGATTGGGTCCTGGCCCATGGTTAATGGTTGCCGAATTATTTGCGCCTGATTCTAGAGGCGTTGGTGGATCACTTGCCGGTACATTTTGTTGGTTGCTAGCTTTCGTGGTTACGAAATCATATCCTGATTTAGTTGAAGTGATTGGAACTTATGGAGCATTTTGGTGTTTTACTATCGTATCATTGATTGGCACAGCGTTTTTCTTCTTTGTTGTGCCAGAAACCAGAGGACTTTCACTTAAACAAATACAAGACGAACTAGGAAAATGAAGAAAGACTATACAATAACAAAAAGAGTAAAAAGAAAATAATAAAAACTTTATTTATATCTCGTTTATCGTTTTGTTATATTCTGCAAGTCAAGTCAAAAGTAATTTCTAATGATTGTTAATACTAGATATGCCAGCTAAAAAAAAATAGAAATTTGTGAAAAACATTTTCCTAAATATTTTTCCAAGAAGGGCTTAAGGAGGACCAACAAATTTGCCTGTTTCAATGAATAATTTGCTTTCAAATGACAATACAATTACAGTTGAAACTCAAACTGAAACCTTACTTGACTCTGATTCTGTTGATAAGTGGTCAATGATAACTATATTATCAATCGATGATTGTTGTGTTTTCGAGGTGGGTAAATGATAGGAATGATACACAACATATAATATTATTTATTTTATATTTATATTTAAAATTCAACAGTTAAACAAGACTGAATAACACGTCCATTCCAAGAGCAACGCTCACTGAGAATGAATCTATTTTTTATTCGTGTGAAGTTGCATTCGTTTGTATTGCAGGGGATGCCAACACCTCCCTTTTTAGTAGAGTTGGTAGTCCTTAAATCGACAAGGGACTATTCGTTTCCTCGGATCTCTGGCGGCATTATTAGTTGATTGGACCAGACTGACTTCATTGTAATTTGGTTCTCGGTCTGGTGCAGTTGTGGTTGTTGATGATTTCTCTGATTCGGCAGTATCAGGATTTATTTCAGACATTGTATTAGCTGTTTCGTGTGCTAAGGAACTTCCAATATCTGGACTTAATGCTGGTTTGAAACTAAAAGCATCGAATAGTATATCCTGTGATGATTCCTCTTTTTCTGACGATCGCGGTTTGAGCTGGTTTATATGTGCTCGATGCACCCGCTTATCGTTTAGAAGAACCTTATACATTACTTTACCAATGCGCTCGATGACCTCTCCAGGACACCAATAGTAATGATTACGGCGATATACCTTAGCGTATACCCAGTCTCTGGAATCAAAGCTTCGTGAACGTGTTAAATGTTTTTTATTAAATTGTTCACTTTGTTTTTCCTTTTCAACAATCATATTCAATGGATGTGGTGACGTGACTGACTGCTGTCTCATTAAGTCCATATGTATCCTCATCTTCCTCCCGAGCATGACTTCAGCTGGGGACTTACCTTCTGGTGCGCAACGGTTTGCTGTTGCCCGGTAGCTCTGAGGGAACCTTTGTAATGCGACTTCTAGCTTTTATCCCTCCGCAGACTTTTTCAATGTTCTTTTCAGTGTATCGACGAAACGTTCTGCCTTCCCGTTCGATTGCAGATTGTTGTTTCTTCTCCTATACCACGTAATACTCCACTATATCACTTTATTACAATTAAAGTAAAACACGTCATTAACTTTAGTTTAATTCCTTATAATATTTATAATTTTATTTATTATAATGATACAATTCTTATCATTGCCCAATATATACTGATCTCTCATTGTACCGTATTATTGTAATCATATTTCAATATTCTTATACATACAAATTCAATACATAATATACTAATAATATAAAATAACAACGACTATATTATATACATATTTTAAACTCAGTGTTGTTACGAACTGTATCCAAATATGCATAACGGATGATAAGGAGCAGATCGAATATGTTGAATACCGTTTGACGAACAAAATTCTTGAAATAAGCTGGAAACAAACTGCGTGCCATTATCAGATACAATGATTTTCGGCAATCCAAATTGGGTGCATGACTTTTTAATCAAGTCGACCGTACTGGAAGCAGTTGTTGACTTTGTCCGGTAGACCTCTGGCCATTTAGAGTATGCGTCGACAATAACCAGGAAGTATTGATCTTCAAATGGTCCAGCATAATCTATATCCAGGCGTTGCCATGGACCTTCTGGAATCGGCCATGATTCAAGTTCTGACTTGATTGGTGATTTTGCCATACTCATACGCATGCACTACATTCTGAAACAAGTTTTTTGATGTCACTATCAATGTTTGGCCAGTATACGTAGCTTCTAGCAATGGATTTCATTCTCTCCATTCCTTGATGACTCTGATGAAGCTGACGTAACATTTTTTTGTGAAAAATTTGAGGTGCAACAATTCTTTCACCGAACATGATACAATTGTTCACGACTGACAGACTCTGTTGTCTTGCATAAAATGCTCTAACCTTATCACAGTTGATTTCTTTCACACTATTGGACCATCCGTGCTGAACAAATTTTATAACTTTCTGTAGAGTTCTACATTTTGCAGTTTCGCGTTGAATCATCGGAAATGTCAATGGTACCTTTGCAATGGACTCGGCGAGAGCATGGTTTACCTCTTCTTCCATTTGAATGGATGCAATAATGTAGTCTTCGTCTGGCTTGTCGTGTGAATCGATCAATCGTGATAGTATATCCGCATGTCCAAATTTATTTTTTTTTGGCTGTGTATACCGGTATTCCTTTTTTGGAACCAAAAATTGCAAGTAATGGCTTATGGTCAGTCTGCAACGTGAAATGCCGACCAAAAATCATGCGATGGAACCTAGTTACTGCGAAGATTAGGTAAACCCAATGCCTCCTTCTCTATTTGGCTATAATTCTTCTCAGCCTTCGTGAGTGTGCGTGAAGCGTGACAGTCGGCTTTCACTGTTCCATCCGGAAATTTGTGAAGAATACATTCGCCGATGCCAGTATTACATGCATCTGCCGCAACGATTATATCCAATTTGGGATCGTAATGTGTGAGCATTAAATCTGATTTAAGGATATCTTTGAAAGAGTCGAATGAGTTTTGGCATTCTCGACTACAATTGAATGAAGTGCCTTGGACAAGTAATGCATCCAATGGTTTCCGTAACTCATGCATATGCTTTATGAATTTTCCGTAGTAATTGATGGCGCCTAAGTATGATTGTAGAGTTGGTACATCTTTGGGCGCAGGCATATTGGAAATTGCATGAATTTTTGTAGGATCTGGTCGCAGCCCGTTTTTATCTATGATGTGTCTTGGTATTTTATGGACGTCATGTAAAAACTGTTTTTCTCGATTTTGAGATGGAATCCGAACTCTTGTCCTCGTTCTAAAACCTTATACAAGTTCCGCTTATGTTCGACAATAGTTTTTCCTGAAACGATATGATATCGTCCAGATATGCTGCTGTCCCATCAATGTCATCGACCATAGTACTCATTATTTGTTGAAAACCACCTGGAGCTGATTTAATACCGTGTGATAACCGATTATAACGAAATAATCCTCTATGTGTGTTGATTGTGAGGAGTTCTCGAGATACTGGAGCTACTTCGACTTGTAAAAATGCGTCGGATAAATCCAATTGACTGATTCCATTGGAAATTTTTGCAAAAATGTCCTCAGGTAACGGTAGAGGAAAATTGTGCGGAATGGAATTGGGTTTTCTGTGCAGAATGATTTGAGTTTTCTTGCAACATCCCATGTATCGCTGAACACACCCGGAAATTGTAACTTAAGTTCGTCAATGCTGGAAGTGGTTGACTGAACTTGCAAACATACTTATATTGTTGATTGGTATGTCCCACAAGTTGTACTTTTCAATCCAGTCTATACCCAAGATGTTTAAACTAGGGCAATTTGAGACGTAGCAATCCCCTATTTTAACATCATTTAGGAATGTCATCACACAGCGGAATTGACCTAAAAGTTCCATTGGTTGACCTGAGGCTGTGTGGGCTGTATGTACAGTTGGAGATAAAACAGGTTTACCTATCATACTCCATGTATCCTGCGAAACAATCGTGATGTCTGAAGCAGTGTCTATTTGCAGTTTTATAGAAACTTCATTAATGCTGACGTATACGAATTTGCGTTTGGCACCCACATCAATGCTGTTTATGGAAAAAATTCCTTTCGAGAATCGTTTATTGCCGTTAGAAGAACTTATCTGCTCTTTTGATGTATGATGTTGAGCCGAACAGTTTTTATAACCTTCCTTGTGACCGATTTTGCCGCACAGCGACATTTGTGATTTTTGAACGGACAGTCAGCTGAGAAATGCATTCCACCGCACTGCCAGCATATGGATTTCTTGGTTTATTTGATGAATGCTGTTGTGCTTTCAGTGAAGAACCCTTTTGTTGGTTGTGGTGCGCTTTATTGTTGGACTTCTGATGATTTGACGGACCAGATGATGTCTTTGATGTGGACTGTGATTGCGTAATTGCATTAACCGAGGGTGAATTGGGTTTCTCGATCATGACAGTATCACAACGACAGAACTAAATTTATTATTTAGGTATTTTTAGAATCCCATTTCTACAATTCTAATTTCACAATAATCAGATAAGGAATTTTAAATTGGTCATATTTGGCCATTGGTCATATGATCAACTACATAACTAGCACCAAAACGCAGAAATCCAGAGAATGTCAATAACTCACATAAATAAATGAAACAACAACAATAAGAAAATCGTGTGATTGATCAATGATTATGATTTTCCCTTGGATCAAAAAATTAAAGTCACTCAAGCAAAGATGATAAGAAATGAAAAGCAAATATAATTATTATCAAAAATAAAATGGGTACTTCAATAATCAGAACAAATTTTTGTATATGCATTTCCTTAAAAACAAAATAAAAGTCTACGTACCATTCTTTGAAAAAATCTTAATTGTTTTTATTAATTAAAAATTTATTTGTTAATTCCTCAAAATCGAAATCAAAATTTAGCAAAATTCTAAAATTTATGTCGAATTTGTAAGCACACTGGGAAAGTGACAAAAAATGCATACATCTAGCTAGTTATTTTCCATACTAAACATTAGCATGGATAAATTCTGTGGAATTAACCAAATCTGGATATCTGCAAAAAACTTTTTTTTATTTTTTGATGCAATTCGTTTCAAAATTTGAAGCTGTATTCAATAACCTAATTCATTTGTCATAATTTTTAATATTTCCCGAGAAAATTTTATTCAAAACTACTTAGTTATCTTAAATAAAAAAAAAAAATTAATCAGAAAACACTACAACTTCAGATAATATGTACCCGTTTATAAATCAGAACGATGTGAATTTGGAGCTAACTTATTCAGTTTTACGCAATTAATGAAGTTGTAAATAAAATATCAAAAATTCTGTACATATCTGCAATTAGCTAGTTTTAATTAAACAAACCAATCGAGATTATCGAGATTTTTTTGTTTAACGAAAAACACGATTTGTGCAGATAACGAAATTTACGTTATTTAAAGATAAATGTGAAAAGTGTATGCAAAACAATATTAGAATGTAACAAATCAGATATCTTAGTATTTGTTGAAATAAAGCTTTATTTTAGGTTATTGTTCGGTTTTAATTAGTAAAGTTTACGTAAAATTGGTATTAAAATTAAAAACTTTAATACAAAATATCTCAAAAAATCTTTACACAAACTTTAAATGCGATTTCTCAACCTTTTTGTTGTTTGCAGATATCCTGTTTTTGTTTAATACCACAGAATTGTACAACGACCACAATAGGAAAAATATTGCTTCATTGATTCTGGAAAGTAGTGATTTTCCATTTTAAAACGCAAATAACTGAAAATTAAAAATTCTGAAAAATGGGGAGTTCAATTTTAAAATTAAAATATCAACAAATAATAAATTCTGAAAAATGGAGAATTTAATTTTAAAGTTTTCAAAAAATCAAAATTTTCTAAAAGCCAAAATTTTGAGAATAAGGGTTGGCTATAATATCTCGGTTTTCAAAATCTCAGTGCTACAAAATTTCGGTTTTTATAAATTCTGGAAAATGGGAATTTTAATTTTAAAAACTAAATAAAATCCGAAATTTCGAAAACCGAGCTTTTGAAAACCGAGATTTTGTAAACCGAGATTTGTAAATTTATGATTTTTGAAAAACCGAAATTTTGTAGAACCAAAATTTTTAAAACCAAATTTTTATTAAATTCGCTAATGTATTTTCACATACACACAATTTTACTTATATTGCATTTGTGTAAGATTTCATTTCATTTAGGCAGGCCGTTCTAAAAATTTCAATTAAATTCTTGTAAAAGAAGAAAATGAACAAGTATTCTTTCGGTGATTTTATTATACATTCGCATAAATCTACAATAAACAACAACAATTCGCCAATAGCTTACGCCTTTTTCATTCATAAAGATTATAAATACTAACACAAAAGGCACAAATAGATTTTTTTTTCTCCTTGTTTTTGTCCTTCTGTTGTTTTAATTGTTGCTTTGTTATTTAGTTTTATTTTTAGTTCTTCATCTGAGTTTTTAAAGTATATCCCTATTCCGGCTTTGCTCTGTATTATTGATCCATCTGTGTAAATTTGTTGATATTCTTGGTATTTGTTAAGTATCTCTAGGTATAGTGACATTATTTCGATTTCATTAGTTGTAGCTAATTTACTAGCATTTCTTTTCATCTCTTCATGTATTATTAGATTTTTTGTTGGTTTGATTACCTTGCTCTCCGGTTGGGTTATTTTTGCCAAAAAATTGTAATCTCTGTATAGTTCTGATAGCTTTCCCATTATTTCATTATTTTTAATCTTGTTCCCGGTACAGCTGTTTTTATTTATCTGTTTTGCTATATATTTAAGTGAGGTTAATTTATTGTCTAATTCCGCTGGAAGCGTTGCTGTTTCTGCTAGTAGCGTTGGTATTGGTGTAGTTTTTAACATTCCAGTGCAAATCCTCAGGTTTTTATTAATTATTTGCTGTTTTATTTCTGTGCTGTTTTTAATGTTCATTGGCGTGATTGTGTCTGCAAACTTAGTCCTTGTTTGTATTATTGCTTTATATATATTCATTATCGTGTGAGGGTAGGCTCCTCCATTTTTATGTGTTATGGTTTTCAGTAGATTTGTCGTATTTTCTATTTCCTTTCTCAGATTTTTGTAATGTGGTAGTAACGATATTTTGTTGTTGAAAGTTATTCCTAACAGTTTTATCACTTTTTCTTCTTTTAGAGTTATATTGTTAATTTTTATTGCGAGTTCTGTCGGTTTATTTTTGTATAGCCTCACATAGGTGCATTTTTCTGGATTTATTTTTAATTTTAATTTATTTAGTTCCTCATTTAATTTTTTTAGTATTATATTGGTTGTAGTTATAGCTGCTATTTCACTGTTTTCTTTCACTAATATTGCGACATCATCTGCAAATTGATATATTGATATTTTCTGGTTTTGTAGCTTGTGTAATTCTTTTGTATATATGTTAAACAATGATGGGCTGAGACAGCTGCCTTGTGGTATTCCCTTATTTGTTATCTGTTTGAGTGTGTTTGTTCCATTTTAATATATAATTGTTCTATTTGTTAGGAATTGGTATATCCAGTTTATTAGATGTTTTGGTGTCCTGATTTCTTTTAGTTTTTCTATTAGGATGGTTTTTTCCACATTATCAAAAGCTTTTGATATATCCGTTGTTATTAATATTTGTACTTTATGTTTTGCTTTTTCGGCTGTTATTTCACTAAATAAATTGACAAAGTAGTCCATTATATTAAATCCTTTTCTGAATCCATATGAATTTGAAGGTAGTATTTTATTGGAGCTTAGGTGTTCATTTAACTCATCTAGTATAGTTTTATTGAAGATTTTGGATATTGTGTTTTGGAGACAGATCGGCCTATAGCTTTCTGTATCGTTTTCATCTTTATTTGATTTTTTAATTGGTATTATTTTAGTTTTTTTCAATTTTCCTGGGTATTGTTGGTTTATATATATATTGTTTAAATAATTAACAAGTGTTTTTATTATATTTGGGTTATTTTCTATAATGGTTTTTAATGTTTTATAAGATATTTTATTTTCTCCGGGTACTGTATTTTGTTTTTTATTTATTATATCTATTATTGTTTTATCGTCGAAATTGGTATTGTTCACGTTTGTTATCTCCATTGGTAATATTATTTCCTCTACGGTTTCTGGGAAATTTTCGTTTAGAAATTTTTTTGCCATGTCGTAATCCTCCAACAAGTTAAAAGCATTGTTTCTTTTATTTTTTAATTTGTTTATTTTATCCCATAGTTGTTTAGTGTTTAGACTTGGGTTTATGTTGTTGACAAATATTTCCCATGATTTTCGTTTGGCTTTCTTTATTTCCCTTTTGAGTATCGCTATAGATCTCAACAATTCCGTGGCCGTGTATAAGGTTTTGTATCTATTATAGCATTTTTGTTTTTTATATTTTATGTTCCAGAGTCGTTGAAGTTGCTCGTTCCACCATGGTTTCGGATTGTTTTTATTATTGACTGTTATTATTTTTGTGTTTTGTAGTATTGTGTCTTCTATTATTGTTTCAATGTTATTTTCATTATTGCATTCTCTTAAGTTTATGTTTGTTATTTTCTGTATTACTTGTTTCCAATCCACTATTTCTTTCCTTGTGTATTTATTTATGTTCATATTGATTATTATAGGTAGATGATCTGATCCTAAATTTTCATCTAGACAGTCCCACGTTAATTTGTTGAAGATATCCTGAGTACATATTGTGATGTCTAATGTTGAAGTTGTATGATTTCTCAGATCCTGTCTTGTTGGCTTTCCTGTGTTAAGTATTTGTAGATTGCTATTTTCTATTAATTACGCTATTTTTTTGCCTGTAGTATCTTCTTTAGTTGTATTTCCCCACATACTGCAGTGTGCATTTATGTCACCGGCTATTATTGTGTTGGAGTTATTTTCGGCTTTCTCTAATATTTGCTTAAATTCTCTTATTTGGGTGTTAGCTATTCCATTTGGTGGATTATAAAACGCTATTATATTTATATGGATATTTATATATTTAATTTTTATTTGTATTGCCTCTATGTGGTTCAAGTTTAGGTTTATGCCCATTGGCTTTATTCCTATTCTTTTGTGTACATAAAATCCTACTCCTCCATATCCATCTTCTCTATTTTTTATATTGAATTGTAATTGGCTATATGTGGTTGATTTCCAAGGTGTGTCCAAGTTTCCCTTAAGATGGCTATGTCAATATTTTGGGTGTTCATGAATGTTTGTAGTAGATTTAAATTGCTCCTGAGGCTTCGAATGTTTATTTGAATCATTTTGATGCTGCTTCCCATATTTATTTAATTTTTAGATTTTGAACTAGATTTTTTAGTTCTATTGTTAATAAATCTGGAACTGTATAGTTCTTATTGCTGATTTTTATGAATTGGTTTATTGCGATTTCTAGTTGGTTGATTTTCTCTCGTTGCTCTTTGACTATCTGATCATTTCTGTTGGCTCTCATTATCCATGCATTTGGTGTTGTTTCCTCATTTTTATTTATACTAGGATAATTTTGGGCATCTATTTGTTTGTTGTAGTCTTTCTGTTTTGGGTAAAGTTTTTCCACTGTTTCTTTGTATGTTGTTTTATTTTTGATTATATGTCTTTTTATACGGATTTGTTTCTTTTTTTAAGGACATTGGTTTGAATTAGTATAATGTTGTACTCCATAACAGAATTTACATTCTGGATTGTCCTTACATTCATGCGCTTCGTTTACTATAGTTGGTTTAGCACATTTAGCACATCTCTTTGTTACTGACTGACAGAATTTTTTTATATGTCCATAGTTTAGACATGCTGAGCAGAACCTTATTCTTGGCATGAAGATATCTGTTTTTATTTTTACATCATAGAATAAAAGATGTTCCGGTAATTCGCTTGCTCTTAGTTCCACTTTTAATATATTGGTGTCTTTTAGTTTTTTATTTATTCTGTCCCATGTTTGTATTACCTCTCTATTTGTTATCTGATAATCACTTTTTAAATTTTCTTCTATTTCACTTAGTGTGAAATCCCCTACAATTCCTTTTATTACTCCTTCCACATGTGTATAGGTTTTGGGTATATAACAACTATAGCCTTTTTCCAATAGGATTTTGTTTATCGGGTCATCTTTCCTTACACACTTATTTGCTTTATCGTAAGATTCAAATTCTACTCTTGCTATCTTTTTATTTACTTCTGCGATATTTTTAACTTTTATATTATTTTCTTTAAAAATTTTTGATATAATTATTGATATCATGCTTTTCGGGATTTTACTATTTATTAGCACATAAAATGGTCCTTTATCTTTGTCTATGTATTTGTTTTCAATCCTATTTTTATTTTGTTTATTTTCTTCCACACTTTTTGAGTCGTCCATTTTGTTGACCATATTTTGTTCATTAAGCTTCTTCTTATCAATTGGTTTTTTATCATTATGTTTTGCCATTTTCATTTCACGTTCCCCCTCACTATTATTATTAATTATTTTTCTTTTTACTATTTTTACTACGTTTTCTTTTTTATTTAACTGATGTTCTTCGTATCCGCAGAAATCGTCATCTGATATATTTTCATCTATATTGTTTGGTCGGCTTGGGTTGCCGCCATTTTGGTTTCCTTTACCAATTCCTATTTTATATTGTTTAATAATTTTTCCTTTAGAAACACTTTTGGAAAAAAAATTTTCTTTCGATACACTTTTTGAAATGTTTTTTATTTTTATTATATTTTTTCTCTTTATTTTATTCACTTACACTTCCACTTTCACTTCTAAAAAAAATCTCCTTATATTTTGCACGTCTTTACACTTACAAATTCACAAGGCGACTGCATAGTGCATTTATTATTGTTATTGACAAAGCCGCGTAGAAAGACAAGAAACACAATTTCAAAACACGAACATAGCAAATGCATAGGTAAACATATATTTTGAAATATAGTGCACTAATTAAATAAAAAATATTAATTGAAATAAAAACTATTATTTTGTTTAATAAAATCGAAAATATTTTATTGTATGAAATAGCTATTTATAATTTTCCTCAATAACACATTTTAGTCACTTTTAAATTTACATATTGCGTAATGCGTACATACAAAATACGACTGAATGAAGAAATTGGACATCTACCTCATTTCGTGGGTCATCAACTTTAGCTGCGGGAGTATGGAACAAATAATAAATAACTATTTATTTTTAAAATAATTGTTTAGAGTATTTTGGGTCAATTCGTATGGCAGGTACCCCACCCCCTTGACATAGAGTCTCCAAAAGCTTTTCAAATCTCCGCCCTGACCATAGAAACAGATTGGCGAAAAATTTCCAAATCGGACAAGCCGTTCTCGAGATACCATGGGTTCAGACATCCAGACACACAGACAGACGGACGGACATTTTTTTTGTTTTTTGCATTTTCAGACTCTTAGACTTTCAAAACGTCGGGGTGGTTTTGGACCAACCAAATTTTTCGTCAGTTTTGACAGGATTTCAATACTTTAGTCTTTTTAGACCGAAGTAATATAAACATGTAAATAATTTACATAAATTTCCTTTAATTACAAAGTTTATAATTTATGTTAATTTACATTTTTTTAATTCAAATGGTATTATTTTTCTTTCTCTATTTTTCAAGTTCCTCTTGGATTTGGTTGAGTGAAATTCCTTTAGTTTCTGGCACAACAAAGAACACAAACGCCGTGCCACCAAATGTTAAAACAGTAAAAATCCAAAATGCTCCGTAAGCTCCAATCGCATCACTTACATCAGGATATGCTTTAGTGACTACAAAAGCTAGCAACCAATTAAATGTAGCGCCTATCGAGCCACATAAGCCTTTGACATCAGGAGCAAATAATTCGCCAACCAATAACCATGGCGCAGGACCCATCGCACATCCAAACATTATCATAAACAAGCACACAACAATAACGGTAAGCCAACCAATATCTTCTGTATATTTTCCATCGATATGTTCTAACAAAAAGTATAAGCCCAATACAAAAGTACAAAGGGCCATTACAAATTCCGACAACATTAAGAGAATTCGGCGGCCGGCTCTGTCCACAATAAACGTGGAAGCTAGTGTTGCGATTACTTGGACAACGCCAATTACCATAGTTGATGCTCGTTTGTCGACGCCTTTTGCTCTCTGAAAATGATTAAGGTAATCTTAATATTACATTGTATCAAAACTTGAATGTTAAAAGACTTACACCAAAAAGATCCGTTGAATAAAAAATGACAGCATTGATACCACACAATTGTTGGAAGAACATTAAAGCCATACAAATAATAAAACCTTTTTTTGTTGCCCTTCGTTTGAAACCGTTAATATTACGAAACGGATTTATAGTAATTGCATCTGAAGCAATTGCTGCTTTCATTTCATCCAGTTCACTAGTATAATCAAAATCTTTTCCACGCAAAAACTTCATCGCTTTTTCGGCCTGTTCCGATTTTTCTTTGTACAACTGTGATATTAGATATAATTAAGTAAATGCTTTAAGTTATCCGGGTTGGTTGCATACTAACCAAAAACAATGGTGATTCCGGCATCCAGATGAAAATCAGAAAATACACGATGGGAACAATTCCGCATATGATATTAAATACAAACAGATCACATATTCCGCCAAATATATACGAAAACAGTATACCAATTGTGATATTCAATTGAAATAAAAATCCGGTGGTGCCACGTATTTCTTTTTCGGATATTTCAGCCGTATAAATTGGTGCAGCGATTGTCATTCCAGCGGTTGCGAAACCGCCTATAAATCGTCCAATACAAATTGAAGCAAAATTCTGTCCCCATATACATAGTGCCCAACTTACTAAAAATGGTATCACTAAAAGAAGCATGCTTGTTTTTCGCCCAAAAATATTTATAAAAATACCATTTGGAATACAAGAGACTGCAGCGCCCAATGTATATAATGAGCCTATCCATGAAAAGTCTGAATCGCTTATTTTAAATGGATACTCTGATACTTTTGATTGAACCGGCGAAGTCCATCCAAGAAATGTGCCCATGATGAATCCTCCCAAGCAAGCTATGAAATCCATTAACCTATAGTTAAATATAATCCAGTGCATTAATGTATATGCGAATACTAACCCGCATAGGACGCCCCAAATTGCGGCAATCGCCTTGCTTTCCCTTCGGCCATTTTCCGTTCAACTGCTAAACCTAACCACCCAATATATACAAAATTAAACTAAATAATAAGAAAATAAACAATATAAGTTAGGCAGTTGTATAACCTGCGCCTGCTTCATTTTAATATATTTATAGCGGTGGCTACTTTTCCGTTGTGTGTTGAATTTTGTACTCGTGAAGTGGTTAAATAACAAAAATGGGGCATGCTTATAGTAACAATATTCGCCGCTGTTTTAGTGTTTTGTATCGAAACTGTATTGTGAATTTAGTAACACAAACGAATTTTTATATTTTAAACTGTTTATAAGTCGTTGAGCGACGCGTTCGAACTTCGTATAGCCATAAAATTTCGATGCCCGAGAGTGGTACGTCGTAGTTCGCAAATGTTTGACCACCAAGCGTGAATCGAACTGTCTGCCCTGATCTGTAGTTATTCGCCGCCGTAGGTACATCGAATTTTGAAATCCAACCAGACAATAATGCCGATGCAACTACAGTATCTAGCGTAGTATCTTCGATTGGAATTGTTTCAGGCCATCTAGTGTAGCGATCTTTACATGCAAGTATGTAACGATATTATTTGGAAATTAGTAATGGACCCACTATGTCGATATTGATGTGTTCAACGCAAGGGTTGTCCTAATGTGGTTATTCATTTTAACCCGCTGGCCTGGAATGCAGGTCAAACGAAATGGTCCGTGATGATTTGTTTGGTGGCTCGAACACCCGGATATGATATCGAATGAAATGTTGTAACAACAGCTTCACGTAGCTTCCTTGGAATGTACGGACAAATTTGCGTCTCGGACAAATCACAATAAATTTCTGAAGATGATTAAAATAAATTAGTTTTTTAAATTTCAAAGAATGACTTACCCCGTTTCCCAAAAGTTGTTGTAATTCTGGATATTTTCGGGCAGATGCTTGACAAGAAATCAGCAAAAACATTGGCCCCTAATGTGGCGAATATCTATAGTGAATTGGCTGATGACTTCTATAACTGACGACGCTGTCTATGTGAGCCGTTACTGGTTTTCGGGTCAGTGTTTACATGAAATTCTCTCGTAACTACACCCAGTGATGTGTTAGAAGCATCAACGGCTAATGAAAGTGGTGCATTACGTAATGTGGATGAGCAAATAACACAGCGTTTATTAATTCATCTTTGCAACGTTGAAATGCCTATCAGTTTTCTTGTTTCCGACAATTAGTGTCTGAAGTTTCATCTGGTTAGCTACAGCGTGTGGTATGTAAAAGTCTCATTTCAATTTTGAAATGGTTACATTTAATCTAAAAAACCTTTGTATATATCACGAGGGTATCTGAATACTCATTTTCTATCCAGAAACTATTTTTGCTTTTCTCAATAAACGAACATTCTGGGGGGAGGGCGGGGGAGGGAGAATAGAGGCAGGGGGAGGAAGAGGGCGAGGAAACGAGAAAGAAGAGACGCAACAACTACCACAACAACGTCAAGCAACATTTGCGATGGTTAATACAAATGTGGATGAACACATGGGAACGTGATGATGATGGCCCCCAACCACCGCACCGGTTGGAAAAAATATTAAGCAAAAACTGTGCTTGTAGTGACTAGAAGGCGGAGTAAGGAGCAGAAAGGGTCAAGGGTTGTACGAGGGACGGCCCCGCACATGCCACTGGTGAAATCTGGAGGCTCTCAGGTATCGCGCGGGGGGGGGGGGGGGGGGTAGTCGGAAGGTGGAAAATATTGGTCGGCCATCTGCCGACAGTACTGGCCTGACGTGTGACAGAGGTGCAATAAGGGAGGCTGACCCGGACCTCCTGAAGCAGAAATCTTCGGATAAATGAAGACATACATCGCCTGCCTCAGATAAACCTGCATCATTCAAAGGCGTCTTTGGACGTTATTTGTTGCAAGTTTATCTGCCAAAATATTGGCATGGCCCTAATGCAGAGGCCATTGGTAATTAATAAGTATTAAATTAAAGGTATACCAAAGCAAGAGGGTAAGTTGATTTATCATAATGGAACTGAGAGTCCAAGAGCGGCCATTTTGACAAATTAATTTTATTTCCATTTCAGAGTTTACCTCCAGGGACATGGTTGCACTGATGGTGGAGGTTCTGGGAGTTAGAGGCAAACAGACTCAGGGATGACACCTCCGGTCTAAGTTAGGCAGCTCATAGCTCATTGCAACCGCAATGGGCTGACTTACCAGATAGGATGCGATGCAAACGCGCACCAAACGGTGGGGCAGCACGGACAACAATTATAGGGGTGAGTACATTTTTGAGTTTCTAATTACTAGTAATGTAGATATTGTCACTAGAGGAAAGAAACCTACTTTTATAAATGCGATTAGGCAAGAGATCGTAGATTTGACGATTGCTAGTCCGCATTTTAGTAATTTAGTTCAAAAGTAGCATGTGTCTGTAGAGTCCTCCTTATCGGATCACTTCGATTCGATTTGGCGGCCGAGACGATGCAGCGGCAGGAGATAGAATTCCAAAACTGACCGACTGGTACTCTTATAATGTTTAACTCGAATCGGAAATGCCCTCGGTTATGGGGAACATAGGATTTCCAGAGGCCTTGGAATTCTGTTCAAACCAGCTGCGTAATTCTATACACTTGGCTTACGAGAATAGTTGCCCGGTTAAGCGAAGAGAGTCTGCTAAGATGGTCCCTTGGTGGAACGGGGCGCTGGGTAAGCTGAGGAAAAAATCGTGAAGGTTATTCAATAAGGCTTAACGTACCGGTGAATGGGGCGAGTATAGGATGGTTTTAACGGAATATAATCTCAAATTAAGAAGATTCAGAAAGTCCTTTCCAGGGGTCACTCAAATGGCTTTGGGCTTTGGTAAAACTGGAAGGAAACATTGGAGGTACTATTAAATATCCACTTACCGGATTCAATAGTGGTAGGTGCCCAAGTGGACCCGCATGGCCCTTCACAATATGATCTGGAGTCCCTCTGGAAAAATTTTCACACCCAGCAAAGTGAGGTGAGCTATTGGCTCTTTCTAATCCGCTGGAGGGGATGGTATCTTCCTAGCTTTAATCCAAAAAGGTATTGAGGAAATACTCCCCATCTTGATCCAGATGTTTCGGGCAAGTTATGTTTTTAACTATATTCCGAAACTATGGAGGTAAGTAAATGTGGTGCTTATATACCAAAGAGAGGGGTGTCATCCGAACACCCAGCCTAAGGCTTATTGTACAATTAGCCTAACATCGTTTCCATTGAAGACGATGGAAACAAATTTCGATCATCAAATAAGAAGTGAGATCTTTGTAAATAATTGCTTATCAAGCTGCTAAATCCACTGTTATGGCTCTTAGTGGTCTGGTCACGACGGTTGAAAGAGCGGTGGCATATAAGGAAATTGTCCTTTGTGCCTTTGTGGACATTGAGGGGGCTTTTGATAATACCCCCCATGGATCGATAGAGTAGGCAGTAATAAAGAATGAGGTTGCGATTTCTACAATTAGGTGGATACGCTCCATGCTAGAACATCGCGAGATTACAGCCAAATTAGGTGGCGAGTCAGTAACCCTTAGGGCCGTAAAGAGCTATCCCCAAGGAGGCGTACTGTTTCCTATTTTATGGTTATTGGTTAATCTCTCGCTTACAGCTCCCTTTTCAAAGACTGAACTGGAAACAACATTTACAGAAAGTTCAAAATAGAGCTACTAATGCTTTTTGGGCCTGTCAGAGACTTTATGGACATACTTAGGGACTAGAACCAAAAATTATTTACTGATTATTTCTAACAATCATTTGGCCTATGGTGTGGTGGCCTAAAACTGACCAAAGGACAGCGCAAACTTTATTGAATAAGGTTCAACGTATATCCTGCATTAGTGTTACGGGCTCATTGAAAACATGTCCAACCACAGCAATGGAGGCGATGGTCGGTATTGTTAATTTTGGGCTTATTAGGTTCGTCCTGATCTGCTTTACTCACTTGTTGTGCTTGTCAAAAATGTTCAAAACACGCGCACCATGTTGTCACTTTATCAGTGTTTATTTTATATTTTATGTTAGCTGACTTGCTCAGAAGAAAACCAAAATTACCTTTAACCGAAAGGAGAAAGTTTATCACTCTTCAGCTGATGGTGCAGGTGCATACATGGATACATAAAACCAAATTCTGGTGTAATTTGTTTGTCACTTGGATATTCAGTGAAACATCAGATGATACCATAAATGCGAAGCTGAAACCCTTTCATGCCGGTGGCATCGGCTTTGAACATTCGGTTGCTATCAAATATTTTATTTTGGTCCATTTTACTTATGAATTATAGCAAGAACTATTATAGATATTCTGAATTTGTAACGTAAATATTAGCTAGATTTTTCGGTAAATATAAAACAGTTGTGCCAAAAATGTGATTTGTAGGTTATGTTGACAAAGCACTTCGCTTTGTACTACTTTAAAGTCTGTGGCAATGTCACATAAGGAAATAACTCTAAAATTCGCATTTATGGATTATTACAAACAATGTATATGAAATGGAAATCGAATAGGGAGATTTCGAATTTGAAATAATAAACGTAAAAGGGTATAAGAGAGTTATTCCCTATGTCAAATTGTCGTCGCAGTCGAGTGTGGAACGCATTCATTGCATTGGCTTTATAGATAACTTCATTGTAATATATTTTGATTTTTTTTTTAAATTATCGCTTAAAATTAAATTATTTTTCAACAAATTGAATTTATTTCTATAAAAAAATAAAATAAAACGTTATCAATTAAATCAAACTAATTTACATAGTTCAAAAATGAAATAAAGAATTTTTAATTTTGAAGCTCAAAGCCGAGGCGCCTGGTATGAAAAGTATATGTACTTTATTGTTTCACAACGTATTTAATGCCCAATAATGCGTGCTATAATTATTGAACTATGGCTGTTTTCCAAATGATACAACACATCGAGGGCGAACTGCGAATAAGTTCCACAATGCGCTATTCGTAAATAGACGCACTTATAGAGCGGCGCGAATCAAGTAAACGACAAATATAAACAAAACTTCCGAAATTTGACGATAATTCCCAATATGCACGCCCAACGGAAATCCGTGTGAATTTTCGTGCGAAAAACATACTGTTTCTATGGAAAGAAACATCAAAAGTACACGGAATAGTGTACTACTACTACTCGCCAAAGAAAAGTGTCTCAAAAATTCCGGTGTGGGTGTGTGCCCTAACTAAAACGAGACAAAATCAGATTTGGAAAGTAGATGGAATTTTGTTGGAAATTTGCATATTTTCATATCCTTTTCCGTACTAATTTCTGGCAATTATAAAAAAGTTTTCCGTCGGAAACAAAATATTATTTCCATAGTAGATTTTTGGTCTTTTCCTGATGGAATCAACCAATATTTCCATGCGAATAATAACTCAAAATAAAATTTTCATTTCAAAATAGTGTTTTATTTATTTCAATTACAAATTAAATAATTTTGTATATGTATATGTATGTACTTAAATAATAAATGTTATACTACATATGTATATAATAATCTACATATGTATATAATGTATCTACATACAGTGGCGGATTAAGGTCGGTTGAGGCCCCGGGCGCATAATAAAAGTTAGGCCCCTTAAAAAAATAGAGAAAGACAAGATAATAAAAATATAATAACGATATTTTTAAATAAATAATAGATATTTATTCAACCTGGGTGTTGATTCTCTAAAAAATTAGATAATGTGTAAACGTGAAAACTTGTAAAAATCAAAGCTTATTTTCATCGGTTTGTAATTTTCGATTTGATTACTACTCAAATATTAACAAAAAATTTCATACTCATAAAAGTAGGCTTTGCTTTTTAGTAATTTTCTCATTTACACATTGGGTGGTTTCTTTTATTCATTCTGGATATTCCGGACATTCCGAAAGTGACGTAAATCGTTATTTTATTCATTCCATTCTTTCTATTCCTTTTTCAATCCGTTCTTTTATTTATTCGGAATATTCAGAATGTATTCTTTTTGTACTAGGTACATCGAAAGGTGGAATAAATGGAATATTTCATTTGACGTTGCGTGTAATTATGTTTGATGCTCACAATTTAAATGATTTAATTGAATTAAATCGTACATATTATGGAACATGAAATTATTAATTTGGTAAGGCGTAAAATAATAAATTTTTGCAAAAATTAGTTTTAGTACAATATAAACACGATAATAGTTTTGAATAGAGCTTGACGGATACAAAAATTCCCAAGTTATATTATATTTAAAATTAATATTACATGAAACTATTTATTTAATAAACTTAATTTGTTTCCTAATCTTAAAAATTAAAAAACGTCATACTATGGAAAATGTTACCATTTATTCCAACCTGCACCCTGATTCTCTAAAAAAATAAGATAATGTGTAGACGTGTAAACTTGTAAAAAGCAATGCTTACTTTTATGAGTTTGCAATTTCTCGATTTGACTTACTACTAAAATAATATTGAAAAAGTCCAAAAGTAAGCTTTGCTTTTCACAAGTTTACACGGTCTACACATAATCTTATTTTTTAGAGAATCAGATTGCTGTTCTTTTACTGTGGTACGTACGGAATATTCCGAGGTCACGAGTTAAACCCCAAATTAATTTTACAATTTTTTGGAAATCAAGTAGGCACAAACTGGTATTGTAATGAATATTCCTCACTAGCTAGCTATGAAATATTCCTCATTTCCTAACTGGGGTGCGATTATGTATCTGTCGTATTACGAGTTACGTGTTTCGAGAACTCGAAATTCAGTATGCCGTAATTGCGACATAACTCAATTATGTAAGCAATTACGAGAAACAGTTTTTATGTTTTGTAAAACATTTAGGGTACTAGTTTTGGGTTCATGTTACACGCTGCGTTAGAATGTTATGTTAAATATTGCGTTAAAATGTTACGTGTCATGTAAAATGTTATATTAAATAAAAATATTTCGTCTCTTTTAGGCATCTCAACTCAAGCGAAGCGCTAGAGCGAGAGAGATGCCTTATATCCTGGCTATTGATGTCTGTTAACAAGTATTAAGTCGAAAAGTACTTATCCGATTTTCATGAAACAAAGACAGACTTATAGACCTTGATGAGATAAGAATAAAATGGTATGGCTAAGCTCTTTAGGTGGTCGGGCTCCAAAGTTATAGACGCTTAAAGATTTCCTTTACAATACATTCACGTAAAAAACAAACAAAAAACAATGAAAGTTCATATAGAACCAAAAACGAACAAAAATGTTTATACATGTTCAAAATTTTTTTTTCCTTTCCATGAATTAAAATGATTTTGTTTGGATGTATATAAATTAGTGTATATAAACTAGTAAGTAAGGTATATAAAACTACTACACATACACAGTATGTTGTAATGATCACACAAACAATGTTTGAACAGTTAGTGTGAACTTTCATTGATAATTAAATGATTTTGTTTGAATGTATGTATGATCAGGAATACATTTTTTATTAAATTCGTCAAATTTGTTGGTTTTGATAGAACGAACACATGTTCAAAATTTTTTTTTCCTTTCAATGAATGAAAATGATTTTGTTTGAATGTATGTATGTATATAAAGTAGTGTATATAAACTAGTAAGTATGCAATGTATATAAACTATGATATTTTTCTGTAAGGGTTAGTTATATTTTGTACTGTTTTTGATACAAACTACAATTTAACACTAGAACTACCGACCGGTTAAATGACCGGTTATACATTTATTAAATTCAATTTTTTTAATTATTATGTTAATATTTTTGTGGGAATCTGTGTAATGACTTTTAATATGACAACAAAGTAATTATGTTAAAATTCATCATAAACTTCCAAAAACATATTAACATAATAATTTAAAAAATTGAATTCAATAAATGTACAATTAGTCATTTTGACGGGTTGGTGCTTCTAGTGTTAAAATTGAAATATGTAAAGATTATACGGAGTTACGGCAATAATACTTACAAAAATATGTAGTAAGTTTTATGTTGTGTTTATACCGCAAATACTACGGCTTGTATAAAAGCGTTTGTTTTTAATTACGATAGCTAAAATATCGTATACATACATATATGTATTTGCTAAAAAATAAAAAAATTCAATTTATCGTCTTAAATTAAAAATTATCAACGATGAATTGAAATTTTGTATTAAAACTGTTAAAATTTTAAATTCTGTTGTTAGTGAATGCACGATGTCATGGGTATCGTTAATTAAAAACAATTCCTTTTTATTATTTTAATCGAAAAATCGTTCTCGACGCTCCTTCTCAATGAGTACCGGCCTTAATGGTATATGTAGATACATATTATATAGATGGAATTGTTGAGATGCCGGTAATGCGATTACATCCTGTAATGGGTTTCCTACTTTTTATTTATCACATTAAAATAGAAACAAAAACGATAAAAAACATAGCGAGAGTACTTTCAGTGTTCACGTTACATGTATGCTGTATTGAAAATGTCATGACCATCTTTGAGGCTAAATATTTCTGTGCGTCCGACTTTTCCCAATGTAATATAATTGCATACCATAATTTTCAATGATCATTTTCAAAATACAAAAAATAAAAAAACAAATCATATCATATAGCAAAAATATTGTTACGAACTGGGCTACTGAGTTCGTTCGGATTTTGCAATTAAAAACACTGTGTATTTTTTATTTCACTCTACTTTTATACACTTTGATATTTGCCTTGACGTTACTATTTAATTCTGTCTGCTTGCTATTGCTACTGATGGGGGCTATGACAACAGATTTATTTCTTTATTTGACGATTTAAAATAAACCAAAAACTGTTCTCTGCATGCCATCGGTCGTGTTTATAACACTTAACCGTCTCTAAGCTATTGCTGTTCATAAAGTGAGCTTGTTGGATGATGGCCAAAATCGTCACAATATTTACCTCTATTTTTGATTTTATGTTTTACCAAACATTTGCGGTTCAGGTGGAGCTTGAACCCCATTCATTTTTTTTAAACATAAGTGCTGCCCGATAGAGTCATTTTCGGCATACAATTTTGTTGTTGTTATGCACAGTACTGTGGTTGTTATGCATATTATGATTTTTTTTTCAATCATTACGAGTTGTCTGTCGTACATAAAAAGCTGTACGAGCAAAACAACAACAACAAGTCGCAATTACGAGAACTCGTAAAGTTTTACATAATCGCGTGTTGTCGCAATTTCGAGAAACTCGAAACTCGTAATGCTTACATTATCGAACCCCAGGGGTGCGATTATGTAAGCATTACGAGTTTCGAGTTTCTCGAAATTGCGACAAAATATGATTATGTAAAACTTTACGAGTTCTTTTTTTTTTTTTTTGTCTCTATCTCTGCAATCTTTTTCTGGGGCTCTAGATACTCCCAACTCTTTCCCAGTTCGCACCGCCCGGTGCGCCCGCCGTTAAATCCGCCAGTGTCTACATATGTATATAATAAATAAATAAACTTATATTATAATAATTGCGTTTAATGTGTAAAACATAATTAGATAATTAAGATTCTTAAGATTACAACGAAGTATAAAATAAATTTAAATAATAAATTGATAGATAATAAATTTAAAAAACACTTTTTTTCACACACACGACACACGTCTGGCTTAATCAAAACACAAATCACAACAAATTGACAAACTCAGCTGAGGGTAGAAAATGGCGTGTGCGTCGATACTTATATGTGAATATTTTTTTTGTGAGAGAAAGAGAAAGACAAAACCCGATGCACTTCAAACGAATTTGATGTGTCTTTGATATTTTATTGTATGGAATTTCGTATGGAATTCGAATAATTTTTCCACAGTGTGGAAAATTTGCATACTGGGTAGTTGCTTTCCAAACGACCAACCGCAAGCACCCGCTAGTGAACCGCTAGTAGAATGGTTTTTATCTTTGCTAAATTATCTATAGATAATTTAGCGAAGACAAAAACCATTCTACTAGCGGTTCACTAGCGGGTGCTTGCGGTTGGTCGATTGGAAAGCAACTATTGTACCTTGTACGAGTCTCGAGTTTCTCGAAGTTGCGACAAAACGCGATTATGGCGGGTATTACATTATCACATTTATATAATTATATTTTTTTACAAAGAAAATACTGTTATATTTAGCTTCTTCAACCTAAATATAACAGTATTTTCTTTGTAAAAAAATATAATGATATTTATATAGTTAATATATAAATGTGATAATGTAATACCCGTCAATGTAAAACTTTACGAGTTCTCGTACGACAGACAACTCGTAATGATTGAAAAAAAAATCAAAATATGCATAACAACCACAGTACTGTGCATAACAACAACAAAATTGTATGCCGAATATGATGCTATCGGGCAACACTTATGTTTAAAAAAAGTGTTTCTCGTAAATCGAGCAACACTTATGCTTAAAAAAAAAGTGTTTCGCTTACATAATATAGTCGTGTTCCAGTCGACCAACTCAAGTACTTATAAGTACTTAGGTTTGTGCTTTGCTTAAATTTAACTACTCGTAACTGCTCTTGCCAGAATGCAAGAGCAGTTACGAGTAATTAATTTAATCAACCTAAGTACTTATAAGTACTTCAGCTGGTCGACTGGAACACGACTAAAGATCATGTTTAAATGCAGTGGCGGATTTAACGCGCGCCCGGGGCCCCGACTTCTGGAGGGCCCCGCAAAACTCCAAATTTCCAGTTTTTCTATGGCTAAGTATCTAAAGTAATTTTCGTGTTTACATTGTGTGTAGAAGAAAAGAAAAATGGGGTAATAATTTAATATAAATACATAAATGTATAAAGATGTATGTTCTTTTAATACTGTTTTCAATATTAAAAGTATTTGACACGTCATAACTTGGTAAAATACCCAAACGAAAAAAAATCAAGACCTCCTTCTTAGCTAGCTATACCAAATATTTGATCAAATTTTCAATCTAGAAATTTTGAATGCGTGTAATTTGTACTTATAATTAAGGTACACAATGAATTTTCTTCGATGCAGAAAAAATAGTACGTGCGTTATTCGGATTAAAAGTGGCTTTGTTTGATGCCTGGGCCCCTATTATTAAATCCGAATTCGAATAAACGAATGGCGTTTTCGAACGATTGGTATTTGTGAATTCGAAAACGTATAATAAATCAACGAAAACGAATAACTGTGAAACGAAAACGTTCAAACGTCAAACGAACGAAAATTTCCCTTATCGAGCAATCCGTTTTCGACTAACATTTGTACGTTCATGAACGGATTTCTATTCGTTTAAAGAATTGTTGACGAATCCATATACAAATGGAGAATAAATAATTTTTTACGCACACAGCAGTAATTTAATAATTAAGATGCCATTTTAGGACGGGATCATTTTTAATTACAAATGTAACCACTAAATAAATAATTTTACAAGAAATACAATTTTTTTATAAAAATTATAGTGAAAGAAATATCGTAACCACCGACGGAACATGAAAATTTCAGCAAATAATAAATAGACACATATGTACGTACAAAAATATTATGTATTTTGAAATTTTATGCACCAATTAAAAATAATACACACAATCGAAATAAAACTATTTTTTCTGTTTAATAACATAAAAAATTTATTTTCCGAAATTTGTATTTATGATTTAGCTCATTTTGGACACATTAATTTTTACGATGTACACCAAAACACGACTGTACGAAGCAATTTATCATAATCAATTTAAACTCCGCATATAATTCTAAACATTATTTAACAGAATTATTTTTAATAATTATTTAACAGAAGACATATCCACAACACAAATTAAAAATTTTCAAACTGCGAGACTATTATTATTATTCATAAATTTATGAGCTGGCGAAACCACCAATTTGCTCTAAAACAAATACAACAAAAAAAATGACATAACATAAACTTAACCAAATTTTTCTAATAACTATAATTTCATTTCAGTCTTCAGTGTCTTTTTTTTTTAAATTTTTATGGTTTTTTATTATTTATATTTTTTTATTTATTTTTTATTTTTATATACATATTATCATTATTTATTAAAATTAAAATACATAAATAATCCATATTAAATATTAAAACAATCAAATATTTCATTAAAATAACAGAAATAAAATTTAATCTAAAAATTCATACATACACATAACACATGTATTTATCTTACTACATATTACTTTAAACATAACGATATTTTAGTTTGAACTTCAAAATTCTTCTACCTTAGTTGCTATATAAAATTTTGCTAGTTCTTTTAATTTAATTGTATTAGCTTCTTTTTAATGTTGTGAAAAGAATTTTTAATATTTTTAAATCTTGGACAATAATCAATAATATGTATATCAGTTTCTCTTATTTTACACATGTTACATAAATCATTTTGTACTAATCCTATTGTTTTCTTGAATATTTTGTTGAAAGTATGCCCTGTTCTTAATCTATTAATAATCTTTGTATTTAGTTTTCATATTAATTCTTTTAAACCAGGTAGTTTTAGGTGGTGATGAACTATTAATGACTCTATTAAAAATTCCTTTATTTCTGGTACTCGTTTCATATATGCTGCGTTTTTCATCCAACATTGTCTTTTTAATTATATTATAAGTGTCTTCAAGCGGTATGTAATTATTGATAATATTTAGGTTTTGGCTTTCTATTGCTTTTTTGGCGTTTTCGTCAGCTATTTCATTCCCTTTTATTCCACTATGTGCTGGAATCCATTGAATTATTGTGTCTGTTTCTTGATGATCATTACAAATTTCTATTATTTTATTTTCATAATATTTCATTTCCTCATTCTTGATGCAATTTAATAAAGAAATACAGGCACTTTTTGAATCAGTAAATATGACTATTTTGTTCCTTTTTTTTGTAATTTGATTCAATATTGCAAAATAAATGGCTATTAATTCAGTAGTTTTGATACTAGTTTCTTGTTTCAATTTCATCGATAAGTTTAAATTTTCTTCAGGAATATGTATTCCAAAGCCACATGTTGTCCTGAATTTGGATCCATCTGTATAAATCTGACTGTAATTTTTATATTTTTCTTCCAATTCTCTAAATTCTGCATTAATTTGAAGGTTATTCATTTTATTTTTAGGGATATTATTATTTAACATAGATATTACATTTAGGTTATTTGAAATTAAGTTTATTTTTATATTTCTACCAATATTTTTAATGAAGTTAAATTTTAATAAAATATTATTAAATTTAATTAATGATTTATTTTTAAGCACATCTTTCCCTATATCAGTATTATTTGCAATTTGTTTTGATAAAAATTTAGCCGTAGATATCTCATTTTGTTGAAGATAATTAAAATCTACTGCTTCAGCTAGTAGTACTTCAATAGGTGTTGTTTTAGTAAACCCCATACAAATTCTAACACATTTATTTTGCAAAGTTTGCATTAATTTTACTATTGATTTGTTTTGTTCTATAAATACAGCTGTATAATTAATTAATTAATTTATAATTGCCTTATAAATGTTTAACATCTTCTGTGGATGAGCTCCTCCCATTCTGGAAGGTGTAAGCAAATGCTTTAAGAATGTTCATCTTCTTTTGAATTTTAAATTTTATTTCTTTATAGTGTGCTAACCACCTAAGTTTGTTAGTAATTGTAACACCTAATAGTTTAGTTTTTTCAATATTTTCTAATATATTATTTCCAATTTTGATAACTAAATTATTATGAATATTAGTGTTGAAATTTAAAATTTTGGTTTTATCAGGGTTAACTTCAAATTTAATTTCACTCAATTTTCCAACGAAAGTATTTACAGCCCGATTCTCTTAGTCGTATCACTTGTTACGCCAAATAACAGCCACGTTATCATAAAGCGTATTTTGTTGACGAAAAATATAATTCGAATTATTTTGGTTTTATTTTGTTCCCAAGAAAATAGCCAATTTGATTTAATTTTCAAAAGCCAACCTTTCGAAATAAAATATAAATTTAACATGTATTATGACATCTGGTGGCTTCTATCGCTAAGAACGAAAACTAAAAAATGGGACAAGATTTAAATAATTCCAAACAAAATTTGGGATTATTTAATCCCTCTCAGGGATTATTTAGTGCAATTGTTGTTGTAAATGTCTCAAGTAAATACGCTAATATTCTTTTTATAAACTCTGTATGGCTGCTATGAAAAACATCATATTGCACTGACTTTTTACGATTGAAGTCATTACAAATGACTTTCCTTGTCATGATATTTTTTCAAGTGATGAATAGCTCTGCTAGTAGTCACTTGAAATTACTATTGTCGTAAAAAGTCAAGGCAATATGATGTTTTTCATAGCAGCCATACAGAGTTTATAGAAGGAATATAAAAATTTGACTGTTATTTGGCGTGACAAGCGATACGACTAAGGGAATCGGGCCCTTAATGCTTGATTAGCTATTTCTTCTAATTTGTAGTGATTTTCTGCTGTAATTAATATCCCAATGTCATCTGCAAACTGTATTATTTTTATATTTTCTGAGTTGATTTGATGTAAAGATGATGTATAAATATTGAAGAGTAAAGGACTTAAAGAACATCCTTGAGGAATTCCTTGGTTTGTAGTTCTAATAATTCTGCCACTTTTGGTTTCGATAATTATTTTTCTATTAGTAAGGTAATTATATATCCAATTTATTGTAACTTTATTTATTGTTTATTTCTTTAAGTTTATTTATTAAAATTTTTTTGTCGATGTGATCAAATGCCTTTTTTATATCAGTAATAATTAATAATGTTTTCAGTTTTCTTTGTCTATTTTCATTGATTTTATTTATAAGAGTTACGAAGTAATCGGTTACACTTTTATTTTCTCGAAATCCATATGAATGAGTTGGTAAGATTTTTTTAATATTTAGTTCGGCATTAATTCTATTTTTGAGCATTTTATTAATTATTTTTGTGAAAGTAGATAACAACGATATAGGTCTATAATTTTCTGGTTGGTCTTCAATTTTGTTAGGCTTTTTAATTGTAACTATTTTTATTTCTTTGAATTTCTCTGGAAAAATACCCCTTGACCACATTTTGTTTAAATGATTTGTAATTGTTTTAATATGATTATCTGGTAATTGTTTTAAAATTTCATTAGATATTTTATTAAAACCAGGCGCTGTATTTTTATTATTTTTTATGATGTTGTTTATTTCAGAGTAACTAAATTCGTCCATTAAAGGAGGAGGGTATGGTGTAGGATACGGGATTTCTATTTTTTGAAAAGAATTCGGGAGATTAATATCCAAAAATTCCATTGCTGAATCGTTGTTGTCCAAAATATTGAATGATTTAGATCTTTTATTATTTATTAAGTTAATCAATTTCCACAATCTTTTATTCTGAATATTGACCTCTATTCTATCAGTAAGTTCAGCCCATGATAACTGTTTACTAGTTTTTATTTTTAATTTTAATTTAGCTTGTAACTTTTTTAATTTAATTGCAGTATGAATATCCTTTCTTCTATTAAAATTTTTCTGAGCTTCTTTTTTTTCCTTCCATAAATTGTTAATATCTTCTGTCCACCAAGGTTTATTTCTAAATTGGAGCCGTTTTCCTTTTAAAGTATAACTGTTTCTATCTATTATGTTTGTTAATTCTTCCTCATAGCCATATATGTCAAATGTGTGATACGGATTTAATTGTTTTATTTCTTCTAAAATCTTCTTTGCGTTTATTTTTTTAATCATTAAATTATTACTATTATTTTCACTAGCTGTACTTAAGTTATTAATAAATATTTTAATTGGAAAGTGATCTGAACCTATGTTATCAGTTGTACTATTCCATGAAGATTTACTTACTAAGTCCAAAGATATTAGAGTAATATCTACTGCTGAATTTTGAAGGTTATGTAGAGTTTGTCGAGTACGTGAACCATCATTAAGTAAAAAATATTGGTACTCTAGAATTGTGTCTTCAATTTTGCTTCCTAAGGCATCATATTTAGCATTTTTTTCCCACAGTTTACTATGTCCATTTATATCCCCACCAATTATAATGTTTTGTTTATTCCTATATCTCAGGGTTGCCAACTCGAGATTTTTACCCGGAGACTCCGGTTTTTTTGGTACATCTCCGGTCTTCGGTTATTGCAAAACTTTCTCCGGTTTTTAAATTTTGTAAATTTTTTAAACTTTTTTTAAATTTTTTAATATATTCGAATGCCTGAATAAAAATGGATTATCCATTAACAATATGATTTCATATACCTACTGCTGATAATGCAAATGTTAATTATGAGGAGCACACAATAAGAATTATTGAGCTAAAATCTTGCTTTGACTTTTTTAACTTAGAATATTCACAAATGGTAAAAAATGCCCAAACTCGTTGTATCAGCCTCTTAAACGTAATTGTTAACATTCTTTTGTTATCCTGCAATCAAATTGTATTTTTTAAATAAGGGGGAAGACAACTGCGATAATCTAGTCTGGAAATTTATTAAAAAACAGGAGGATACAATCAGTGCTGATTTGACGAATCCCATTATTCCCGAATTATATTTATATTTAATGTAGGATTAATGAATTAATCATCTATTAAGGTGGATTTATATTATCCGTTCCTTTCAGTTCCTACACGTATCGTGTTAGACAAAAAAAATATTGTTACATTAATTTTCTATATGAGTATTTATATTATCCGTTCCTTTCTGTTCCTACACGAACCGACACAGACAAATATTGTTCAAAAAATGGATGTCTGACGGATAGTATAAATTGATTATGTCTCACACGATACGTGTAGGAACTGAAAGGAACGGATAATATAAATCCACCTTTCTCCGTTAAAAAAATTATTATAAAACTACATCATGAAGCGGCCAAATCCCTCTACGGGATCTAGCACCAGCGAAAAAAAATAATAATAATTTAAGCGAAATTTATAAAGTAGTGTCAAAAGTGCAAAGCATCCCGGTGAGCAATGCTTTTATTGAAAGGGTTTTTTCAATAATTGGAAAGAGTTATTTGAACTCCAAACAAGACCCGAATGAAGATCGAACTAGTAAAATCCGAAATCATGATTAAAACTGATATAGAGAAGAGATGCGAGGATAATTTTTGAAAATCGAAATTCTCCGGTTATGGCCAAACGAAAAGTTGGCAACCCTGCTATATCTCTTGAGTATTTTTTCAAATTGATTATTTACTTCTTGTATTTGAAGTTTATTTCTAGTTGAGTTGTAGAACGAAGTTATTGTATACTCTTCCTTGTTGAATTTAATTGTAATCTCGATTGCCTCTATTGGAATTACATCTAAAATTTGAGTAGAAAGAAGTTGAATATTGTTTTTGATAAGTATTCCACATCCGCCATAACCATCACTTCTATTATTTAATATAATTTTATAATCTTTAAATCTAGGTAAATATTTATCTGAAGTCCAAGTTTCACAAACAATCGCAATATCTGCATTTTCATCAAATAGGTATTTTTCAAATATATCTTTTTTATTTTTAATGCTTTGTAAATTAATTTGAATTATTTTCATGTTGTGATAAATAAGTTACTCCTGGCATTTCTTGATCTGGATCATAATTATATAGTTGAACTGTAAGTGCATCCATTATATTTGATGCTTCATCTGGTATTACTTTGCTAGGAACTTTAGCTTTTATAATATTAAAAAAAGATCTGATTTGGTCTACCATTTTCTTTAAAGATTCCATTTTTTCGTCAATTTCCTTAGCTTCTTCACTTGGAGTATTCACATTTTCATCTCCACTCTTAACAACTTCTGATATTTTGATTTGTTTCTCTGGTTCATGTCCTGGTCTGTTATAATTAAGTCTTCTCATAACTGGGAAACCAAATTGATCATGTCGGTATTGAGGAAATTTATTCTCATAAATTTCTTTCGCTTTTTTGTATGATTTCCTCATCGTAGTCCTAATTTTTTGAATTTCCATTTCTTTCTTTTTTTTTGGGCAATTTTTCGAATTAGTTCTATGATTTTTTTTGCAATTATGGCATGATTCACTTAAAGTACATTTTTGGTCTTTTATAATTGGATGAATGTTTGCGCAATTACCACATCTTGTTTCCTTACTTAAACAATATTTTTTAAGATGCCCGTAATTTAAGCAATTTTTACAAAATAAAGGTTGTGGTATAAAATAGCTTACTCTGTAATTTACTCCATATATTTTAATAGAATCAGGTTTATAATTAGCTCTAAAAGTAATTTTCACTGTTTCTGTCTTTATTAAAGTTTTGCTTTGAATGTCAAATCGAAGTAATCTTTCTGCCTCCGTAATTGTAACTTCGCTGTTATAATTATTCATATTTTCCTGCATTTCTGTTTCTTGTGGAATGCCTCTTATAATCCCCGAAGTATGATTGAAGTTAATTGGTAGAAAAATATTGTACCCTTGTTTTTTCAATAAATCGCATTTTATTAGTTTATTAGCATCAGATATGGTTTTAAATATTATTATATATCTGGTTTTTTTTCATAGTCTGGATGATGTTTTCATAATTTCCAAAATTTAATTGTTTAAGAGTTTTTGAAATATTAAAAATGTTAGAATTTTCTTTTATCAGAATCACCGAAAAAGGTCCTTTATCTTTAGTAGAATAAGTATTTTCACGTTCCTCGATCCTGAATCTATCTGCCGTATTATTAATATTAAAACTTTTAATTTCTTTGTTATTAATTGTGTTGTTTACAGTGTTAGCATTTGCTACACTTGTATCCATTTCCACATTGTTCTCGAACATTTTGATTGATTTCTCTTTTTTATTGAATTTATTAATTGATATATTTTGTTTTTGTATTTTATTTTTAAATTTATTTTGCTTTTTATTTTCTTTCATAATATTTTTTATTATTATTAAATCATTAAGTTTTCCTTTATTACGCGTTAATTTATTTAACACATTATCATTGTTTTTTGAGGTTATAATTTCATCTTCTGAAAAACCCGTAAATTCACTTAATTTTTTACTGTTTTTATCCTCACTCTCCACTTTATATTTTTCACACTTATTATTATCACTATTTATGTTATTTTAATAAATGCACAAACTTAAAAATATAAAAAATTCAAACAAATTTATAGCACACAAAATGAAAATGCGTCTTATCTCGACTAATTTTTCCCTGTGTATAACTGCGAGACTATAGACAAAACAATCAAACTTCAAAATTGGTCAAGGTTTGTATTTTTCGTATTGGTTTACCCAAAAAAACAAAATTTCCCTTTTCATTATTTGATACAGTAGGTTTTTATTTTCGATCGAATTCAAAAATACCAATTCTTATTCGAAACGAATACATCATTCGTTTCGAATGACCAAACGAAACGGATTCACAAATAGGGGCCCTGTATTCCATAAGAAAAATTGACTGCCAGTCAAAAAAATCGAAAAGAGAAAAATAATCTGATGCTCCATATAAGAGACAAAGACAACACTTTGTTTTATTTTTTATTTTATAGTAAAACAATTTTGCTATAAAATGAAAAAACACGTTGGCTTTGCCTCTTATATGGGGCGTCACATTTTTTTTCTCTCTTCGTTTTTTTTTGACTGTCAGTCAATTTTTTCCATGGAATATAGGCATTACTCGCAATCTTTGCATATAAAGCATATTCGATTGGACTGAATTAACTGAAGTTACAGAAGTGAAGAGACTGTTCGGTTAGCAACTCTTCACTTTAGTTAAAAATTGAGCAAGTGAGTTAACTGAAGAAATATTTTGCTCATACTAGTTACTTCGGATGAGTTATTTGTTTTGCTTTTTTGAATTTCTTAACAAGTTAAAGAAGGAAACATTGGAAAGGAAGGAAAAAAGGGAAGAGGAAGTTTTAAAAATTGAAAAGGAAAAATTGGAATTAATAAAAAAATTACCAGATAGGCTTTAACTAATTAATCAAGTAAATATATGTACAAATGTATAAAAAAACTTAATTTACTGAGCGTTTTAAATTACGTATTCCCGATAGCTGGTTTAACGATTAACAACACTGGAAAATTAAATTTTGATATATGTTTCCTAAACACAAGCCAAACTGAAATAAACTGTTTTATTTAATTTGACAATTATCTGAAGTGCAGAATACCAATCGAATAGTATCTTCTCCAGTATTTCTAACAGTATTTTTTCCAGTAGCGCAATTAAGTGAAGAGTAACTCAATTAACTGAAGTGAAGAGTTGTACTCTTCAGTCCAAACGAACGGGTTTATAATTCCTAGTATTTTTCAATTTTGTTATTGTACAAAAATACGACTTTTCAAAATCGCACAATAGTAGGTTGTGAAACGGCATATTTTTCATAAATTGTTAAGGTTTCTTCACGGAGCGAGATTATTTTTAATTCTACTTTTCAGCTAATCAAATCGCTATATGTCAACAAAGTCTGTAACGAAAATTATTTGACCCCCCCCCCCCCCCCCCCACTATCGACATATCCTCTGAAGATAAGGGACCGAGATTACGTTAGCAGAATACACGAATTTAGAGGTCCGGTGCGGTATCTCTGGCAGGCTAAGCTCAGGGTTAGGGTGTGGGGGCTCCGCCCATAAATTCGTGCTAGATTACACCGCATTTAGGACAAGGACTAGCGAAGGATAAAGCTTGCACCGCTCTTGTACTAGCTGGAGAACAAAAAAAGATTCTTTCCGGTCAACCATGGGGGGATCTCGACAGAAGAAAAAAAAAACGGAAGTTGGAATGAAGAGATGGCTAGGATCTCCGTCTCCACGTTCAGCGTACAAGGAACACCGAGGACGAGGAGGAACGGTCCAGCGCACTCGCGACGCCAGCGCCGGAATCCACTGGAGCTCCCCTGATGTAGCCGGGCCAATAAATTAGCAGAACAGATTGTGGGTTGAAACCAAGAGGACGAAGAGAGAAGACGAATGGAAAATGAACATACTATTTATAACTCGAACGTTTTAGAGCAGGGAGGCCCGAGACACAATCAAGTGGAACGCCATATGGCGGAAGGTCCCGTTCTTCCACCTCTGCCACGCTTCCTACAAACTAACATTTAGATGCTCATACTCCTCACTCCGCTCACCCCCCAGTAAATAAATAAAAAAATTACCTAGTTTGATTTCATAACCCCTGTTAGAGTATACAGATTTTTATTTACAAATTCAATTAATAATAAATACAACGGCCGGGGGTAACTACTATATAGAAGGTGGTTGGGGTTATCAACAAAAAAAAAAAAAAAAAAATCACCCAGAAATATATAAATAGTAACAAATCAAAAAAAAAACAATATAAATGGGAAACCCCAACAAAAAAAATTTTTGGTGTTTACTTACCGATTGTTTCCGGATCCTCCCAAAGCTTTGATAGTTCCCGGCACCTGTACGAAAACAAAAGAACGAAAAAAAAATCTAAGGTACGTATCCCCTTAGGCTCAAATATTTATGGTAGGGCTCCCTTACAACGGTTTGTACTCTAACGCTTAATGAGTGGAAGTATGGGCCACCACTTGCAACCACCTCCTCCCCGCGAAAATTACTCCCGCGCACAATCCAACCACTCCAATGTTGTGTTTGTGGGTGTTGTTTTTGTTTTTGTTACCCTTCCTGGGTGTGGACGACGGTTTCCGCTCAACGGGTACCTCTCTGGTTATCCCGAGATTCTACGACCACGCCCCGGTCACCTTGGTGAATCGCCTACGGACTGCTCTCGTTGCCCCACCAAATGGGTATTCCCGTGGTGCCTAGTTTGGTTTATGTTATATATATAACGTTGGGTGGTTTCGTTTTGGTGGTTTTTTTTTTGGTTTTTATTCCCCCCCCCCCCCCCCCCTTTTTATTTTTTTATTTATTTTTGGTGAATATTTGTTTAGTTTAGGGGCTCGACGGTCCTCGTGCCTTATTTTCCCCGGCCCGTGACCTAATTGAGGCACACCACGGTTCCGTTCATTTAATATGGGGGCTAATACTGGACTCTCGGGCACGCACGATTAAATGTTTTTTTTTTGGTAATTAGTTATTTTTTTATTTACTACACTATGGCGAACTCAAGATTCAAAGAAAACATTTTTTTTCTTTTCGCTCTACTGGTTTGCACGTCCCAAACAAAAACTCAAAACTGACTTCCATTTGTTTTTTCTTCCTCGTTTTTTTTTTCAAGAAATTCGCCGCTCGCTAGATTTCCTATAAAAAAAACACTTCCCGCCATAACTCGTTGGAAAATGAAAACACCCGGGGAATTTTTCCAACAAGTTCCGCCCATTTTATTCCGATTAGTTAAAACATATTCATCTTTTGAGCAAATAATCTTGGTCGTACCAATAAAATAACAAAAATAAAATAAAATAAAATATTAGCAATAATTGTGCTCGTATTTTTTCGTTTTGCTTATTTGCGACATTTCTCGTTTCACAATAATAAAGCGGATTGTTGTATTAAACGAATTTTATTTTAAATTCTAAATAAAAATACGAATACGTAATATAATTCTGTGGTCACAAATCACAGGGGATGCAATGCATAGAAAGCAATAAAAAAAATTAAAACGTACAGGAAATCTCACTATAATTAATTTGGTGTAAACGGCACTATAAGCAAAATTTGAAAGTAAACCAAAACAATAGAAAATAGTCATGACAACCATATATATAGTACAATTAATTGAGCAAAACTAATGTGTGACTATCTTCACTTTAAACAAAAAAAAAAATTCAACTTTAAGCGTGATTTACACGTATCGAACAAAATTTTTGCTCGATGCATGAATAGAAAAAAATTTCATGTGATAAAAAGAGAAAAGTATAAAACAAAAATGTCGGACATGCTATAATTTTTTGGCGGTATAAAATCGACGATGTAGGTAATATTTTTGACGAATAGGGCGATGATTCTACTTTAATTATCAAAATTACTACTTTTTCCCTAAAATTGAAACTTTTCGAACGTACATTTTAGTTTTGAATTAAAATTTTTAAAAAATAAAATTAAAGTGCTATACAAATTTCACAAATCGCCATTTTTATTGTTTTATTTCCATAAAATATACTAGGGTCGAGTATATTTTATAGTTCAATTTTTGCTGTTAAACGCCTAACAAAATTTTGTTCGACATCGAGCAAAATTTTGTTTGTTAATGTTTTATTCCTCTCTGGCAAAAGAAAACTATGATATACTATCTTTTTATTTTTTGCTAGGCATCGAACAAAAATTTTGTTCACTACGTGTAAATCACGCTTTTTAATCTCGTTTCGTGAAGAAACCTTTATGCCCGATTTCAGAACAAAACAGCAATTCGGCAGTTAAATAATATTTTCTCTTATATGAAATTGCAATTTCTTTCATAATTCAAAATCAACGCCTACCTGATTATATTTCTTTTTTACATGAACATTTTAACAGTAGAATTAAATATTTGACTTTTCAATATCGCTTAAATAAATATTTTATTCTCCCTTTAAAATGCTCATGTAAAAAAGAAATGTAATCAGGTAGGCATTGATTTTGAATTATGAAAGAAATTGCAATTTCATATAAGAAGGAAGAGAGAAAATATTATTTAACCCTTAAATACCCATTGTATCTAAAAAGATACAACTATATTTTTCAATCATTTGTCCGGGTAAAGCCACAATTCCATTGTGAAACAAAGTTTGTCAATCAAAATAACTTGAGATAAAAATATAAAATCGGTGGTTGTATGAACGAGATGCCCAACGGAGTCAGTCAAAATTTTACTTACAAAAAGGGTGTGTCTGTGTTAGTGGACTGATATCAAAATTTAAAAAAAGTTCAAATCGAGAACATTTTATGGCAATCCAACTAATACAAGGACATAAATATTGTGTACCGATGAAAAATATTTCTCGCACACATTATTAATTTTAATAGTATGGCACTTTTATGGGAAAGATTTTTTTTAAATTTGTGTTTTAAGACAGAAAATATTCGAAAAAACTAATTCTGATATGAAATAATTGAATTAACACATGATAATATTTAATTTGTTAATTAATTGTAGGTTATGTGTTTGTTTGCTGTCAAAATACTAATAAACAATAGTGTGGCATTGTTACGGCAAAGATTTTTTTAATTTTGTATTTTATGACGGATAATCTTCGAAAAAAATAATCTGATGTGGGTAATAATGATAATTAATTTTTTAGATTATTTTGAAACGTGAAAATAATAGTAGAATTTACACTAATACCTAATTTTGTTTAATAATTTTTGGTTATGTTTTTGTTTGCTGTCAAAATGTGTCAATCAAATTTTGCTATAAAAAAAACAATAACAACATACTTTGTCTTTGCCACTCTGCTGGATTATTTTTTTTTTGTCTTTTTCCAACTGAAGTCAGCTCAGTCAATTTTTCACAATGGAATTGAGACATTAATCATCAAAATTAGAGCGTACATCTTGTTTTACTGTTAATTACACTTCAAGCCGGTATTCCATTGTGAAAAAATGTTGATCAGCAAAAATATATTGAGATAAAAATATAAAATCGGTTGTTGTATGAATGAGATACCCAACGTCGTCAGTAAACATTTTTATTACAAAAAAGTTGTGGCTGTGTTAGTGTGATGCCATAATTATTGACAAAAAGTATCAGATGGAGTACTTTTTATTGCAACCCTCTAACACATCTACATAAATTTTGTGTACGATGATAACATATTTCTCGCACACACTATTAAATTTCATAGTACGTCATTTTTATGGTAAAGATATCATATTTTTTATTCTGTGACGGAAAATAATTGAAAAAAAATAATTCTGATATGGGAGATAATAATATTTAATTTTTTAGATAATTTTGAGAGGTGAAAATATACGAATTAAGCATAACGCATAATTTTGTTCATATTTGCTGGTTATGTTTTTATTTGCTGTCAAAATTTATCCATGTGATTTTGCTATAAAATAGAAAATAAAAAAATTGTTTTTTCTTTGTCACTCTTATGTAACATTTTTTTTGTCTTCTTTCATTTTTTTCAGCAGTCAGTAAATTTTTCATAATGGAATACAGGCTTCATTCTATCAATATATGCCATTACCTTTGTTAGAATTATTTTTTTTCTCGAAAGTGTTTGCAGTTTATGGTGTATTTTAGTGTTTTTAAAATTAAAATCAAAAAGTTCTTTTGTATGATAAGAATAATAATAATAAAATAAAATTAAAAGTGATAAAGAATTCTGGTAAGTGTAATTGTGTGAGATGAAGTGATATTACGGTATTTTGGTGAAATATTTTGTGTCTGTTGTATAATATATACAATTATAGTGAAAATAATATCTCAGCGAAATTCTGACAGATCACGCTCATCTACAAAAACAAAAACAAATGGCGTAAACACAGCGATGTATTTAGGCTTATTTGTTTACATTTTGAGGTTAGAATTTATCTATTTTGAATTATGTTTTTCCTCAAATTTATTCACTATAATTAATGTAATTTTAATTTAGATAACACACTAGCACGAGAACTTTTTATAACACTTAAGATAATTTTAATATCATTAGTTTGCCTTGAACAAATTAAAATTTAAAATCGTGTTTTTTTTATTGTTTTGCTTTAACTCGAAAAATGACATTTCTTTTTAAATATGCCTAGTTCGTACCTTCAATGGGTATAACGTTACATATCCAGTGGTGTTGTTAATATTTTTTATATTTTTTAATTTCACATGTTATTTTAGAATTTACCTATAAAATAATGAGAATTTCTAATATTTTCCAATATAAATTACATTATGTAATGGAATCAAATTTCACATACGTTTATTTATAATTTTTTTTGTTTTTAAACATATTATTCAGCCGACCCTTCTCTGAATTTTTATTTTTGTTTAACTACTTCACTGTTGGCTGCGCACAAGGATGAAAAAATGAGTTTCGCTGAGATATTATTTTCACTATACATTGTTGTATCTTTTATTCTTTTAAGGGGGTAACCTGGTGTAGAACGCCAAAATCAAGCACTTTTTGTAAAATAAAAATAAAAAAAACTATTCAATGTTTTTTTTTGCAATTATTAATGTTTATTGTGTACATATTGAAGAGTTCAAATTAATTTTTTTAAATTATTATATTGAAGTTCAAACAAGTTATTCAAAAAAATATGAAGACGCCTCTAAAAATTCTTTCTTCACGGCGTGCACTCTAGCATCTCGCAGAATTATCCGATTAAAAAAAAATATATATTTTTGTAAAGTTGATGAGTGTAGTTTGCAGATATACCTAACAAATTAATTATTTCATTACAAAACATTATTAAAATCATGATTTGAAAAAAAATCCGTTTTTTTGCAGAAATTTTGCACGTTCTTTTGTTTATAACTTTTTCTTAATAATGTTTTTAGTACAAAATATGTGGTATAAGTTCAAGGCAATTAAATCCCTTTAATTTAAAAAAAGAATTATTTTGATCCATCGAGAATATTTTGAGTTATCCTGCACGCCAGTTCCAAAAACATGGTTTTGAGAAAAACGCGTTTAAAGTTTCCAAACAAGGAGAAAGGTAGAAGAAAGTTTATCATTGTAAATTTACCTGAACTTTTAAAAGCCGTTATTTCGTCATTTTCGCTTTGGGGGCATATTCTATGGATAATATACTATCGATTTAAGCAAAAAAATAAAAATCGATTTTTTGAAGCCGCTACACCAGGTTCCCCTTAAGATACACTGCGTAATCTGTATATAGGTGCGTTACTGCGTTTTGTGTATACATTTGGATTTTCTCGGCGATTTTTCATATTTTCATTTACAGATATGGCAAATGTTACCAAAATTTATTTTTGTAAGCTTACGGAAGATGTAGTTCAAGAACCTCTTAAATATGGTAGCTACGAAACCTCTGAGGATTTATCTAGATGATAATGGTGATGAATTGGCTACAGACCTTCCCATCCATACAGAGAGAAATTCGCAAAATATCCAGAAAATTCAGATGATTGTAACTGAAGACGAAGAAGTAGCAGCTATCGATTCTGACAGTTCTGGCCCACCAGCTTCATTACACACTGACACAGTGGCCTTGCAAAAAATATCATGGATAAAGCAAAACCTGGTTTCTCATGAAGAAGAAATCAAGTTTAGAGGGGATTGTAATATTGAAATGTATACAAGAATTGTAACCCCCGTTTCAAGCATGGCCGCTCTTATTTCCGGAATCGTTGGAAAAAACTGTTGTGGAAGAAACAATAAAATATTCAGGACAAAATGAGTCCTTTCAATTTGATGTTTCTGATTTACGCAAATTTCTGGAATACTCTTTTATATGACATATCACAATATTCCAAATATAAGAGACTATTGGTCTGATAAAAATCGCCGTTGCGTAAATATTATAAAACAACAAATGAGCTGAAACCGGTTTGAAAAAATCCGGTGGTATATACAATTGAACATTACGTTTGGAAGAATTCCGAAATTGGAGAGATTATGCGTTGATGAACAAATATGCTCATCTAAAATTTGACATTTCATGAAGCTTTATTTACCAAACAAACCTAAAAAAATGGGGTTTTAAATTTTTCAATTTGTGTGACACAACAGCATTCTCATATAAATTTGAGATTTATACTGGAGTATCCGAAGAATTTGCACAAGATGAGCCAGATCTTCAAAGCTGTGCCAATATTGTGGTCAGATTAGTTCGTGAAGTGCCCAGTTTTCAAAATTATAAAATTTACTTTGATAATTGTTACACAACTTTGCCTTTGCTAGTGTATAGTATTTGAGAACCCGAGAGATTCTATCTATAGGTACTATTAGACGAAACAGGATAACAAATTGGAAACTGCCCGAAATAATGTTATGATGAAATTCGAAATGAGAACTAGCCGAGAACATGTGGTATCAATTTATGGCTTAAATGTGACATCACTATCGTGGAAAGACAATCCTATCTTCAAATTAATTTCGATATATGTTGGCACGAAACCATTTTTAAATAACCAGCAACTACCTCCACCGTTAACCATAAAAAGATTCGACAAGAAAGCAAAAAAAAGTGAAAATGATGCCTTGTCCACAAATTATAAAGGATTATAATTGCCATATGGGCAGAGTAGATTTAACGGACAGTCTAATAGAACGCCACAAGATTCACATGAAAAATCGAAAATGGACAAACAGAATATTCTATCATTTATTGGATATGGCTTGCATTAACGCTTGGGTATTGTACAAATGAACGAATAGTTGGAAGCCAGTTTATAAGTAAATGAGATTGATTGATTTCAAGTTGGAAATAACTGACACGTCATTTTCCTATAAATCAATGCAAGCTAAAACGCGTGGGCACCCATCTCACGAATCTCAAATTCAGGCAAAAAGAAAGAAACCAAACCCTTCTTCGGCTCCTTAAAGAGGTGCTCGATTAGATATGATTGATCATTGGGTAATTCTGAATTCAAAGGGAAGATGTAAATATTCCGGTTGTAGTGGTCAGACAAATGTATTGTACTAAATGTTATGTAAATTTATGTCTGTCTCATTGCTGAAAAAAATTGTTTTTTTAAATATCACCGTGACCATAATCAGAAATTATATTTTTTAACTATAAGATTACTGTCAATAAATATTTTAAATCATTTATTAGAGTATTTAATTTATTTTCATAAATACGCTGAATACCCAGTGTATCTTAAAAGATGCAACCGATTTTTTTGCCCAAACTTACAAAAAACAAAACAAAATATTAAATAACTGGTCGATTCGGTAACTACGTAAAAAAATACATATATGTAATCTAATTTTTATATTAAAATCAATAGCCTTGGGCATTTAAGGGTTAACTGGCGAATTGCTGTTTTGTTCTGAAATCGGGCATTAGGAAATGAGGAATAATTCATAGCTAGCTAGTGAGGAATTATTCATTTCAATACCAGTTTGTGCCTACTTGATTTCCAAAAAATTTTAAAATTCATTTGGAATTTAACCATCCAAAGACTTTCTCAAAATTCAATAATTTAATGTTTATAATAAAGGATGTTCCCAAACGAGACTTATTTGAATTCTTATTTGTGGAACCTAACTTATTCAGTGTAATTTATTATGTAATAAGTTAGGTTCCACAAACAGGTATTCTTATATTTTTAAAAATCTTTTATTTAAGACGTTAGGAAATATAATTTTTTCTACGATAGTGCAGTAACCTATGCTTTCGATGATGATTTTTGAATTTAAGTTATATAAGAAAAGTTGCCTTTGCGTCGTCTACTAAAATCGTGTGGAAATATTCATTACACAACGATTTCTTAATATTGCCACACGACTTGTAAAAATCCGAACGTTTCAGTTTAAATTTTTGTTGCGAATAATTTTTCTTTTCTATCGTAGAAAAAATAGCGTGTATAACCAGAGCCTTCTAGAGTATAGAGCCATAATCATTATGACGTATTTTTTAGAAGCTTTTTTAGTGGTATAACTTTTCACTGATTTTCATAGGAATCCATAGTAAAAATGGTGTTTTTTAGCTTCAAGTTTTTCAATGAAAAAAGCAAAAATGTTACAAAATTTGTATATAAAAGTGTTCTACATATCTTTAGCAACAATATACAGGAAGGGTTTATTGGTATTAAGTAAATATTAATTGCAGAAATATTAAAATTAAATTATTTCTAAAATATATTTTTCGAACTTTCATTTTGAAAAATACATCAAAGTTGGCTCTGACGAATTAAAATAATACTTGCTACATTTTTCTTTAGTTTTACTAGTGTACGTTAGATGTCTCAGATTTATACAAAAAAATACGAAAAAAATTGTTTAATCACAAAATTATGACACATTCTTAATATTTTGAGAATTTGTTTTGCTTTTCCTACAATTTTTGAACTTAAATTTCCCCAAGTGGCGATTTTTGGTACGAGTTTTCAAAATATTTACTGCCCACTGCCATCTATGTATATTGGCTTAATGCACACGATTTGTAGTAAGCTTTTCTTTTTAATTTGACTAGAATGGTGTTGTTATGAACTTTTTTTTATATTTTGGCTTAAATAAACCAATTATTACCAGAAAATGAAATCGATTTACTTAAACGATATTTATATATGTTGAAATTCAAACATTTATGAAAATATTTCAGAAATCATAATTAAGAATTTGCAACGTTTTCATTTACAAATTTGTATTCGGAAAAAAAAATGATTTCCCATATGTTTTCTGTGTTTTACTATGAACATTTTGGTTTTTTCCTCGTTTCTAATTCCCTTATAAAAGCTTCGTTTTTTAGATTATGGCTTGTATAATCAAGGTTGCTTTGGTATAACTCGTGTGAAAATAAGCGTCTTCCATTGACGAAAGCAAACTACTCGCAAGTACTTGTATCTACTCACAACTACCCATGCTCATACGATGGTGTAGAAAACAGAAGTAGTTACGCATAAAATTTGCGCTAGTGGATTTTAGTTGCGAAAATTCCAATAGATGGCTTTTAGACCTTTTTCGATATTTTTCGAGAGTTTTTTATTACGTTCGAGGTTTTTTATTTGTTGATGATGTAAAATGTCAAAATTAATACAAAATTATTTTATTGTTGATGATACATTTTTAAGAAAAATGTGTTTAAATATCAATGCGGTAAATATCAATGCTTTCCTTTTATTACATGTCCGTTTTTTTTTTGTCATATTTTGAATCTAATTTTAAATATCGCCATTACTATAATAAACAACTCTACAAAAGACAAAAAAACAACTAAACAGAAGGCTGTGATTTTCTTGTGTTACTCAATTTCTCGTTCCATTGGGTATCTACTCGCAAGTACTTCGAAGTAGCAAATTTTGCCCATTGGAAGACGGCTAATGAGTCATTGCAATACGAAAGTGAAATTTGCAGCCTGAGCGATAGCGAGGGCTGCACTCACTTGGGTATCTCAACTCGTTTTCTCACTCGTTTTCTTCACTTGTTTTACAATATATTATTTTGTAACTTATGTGATTTTGCACAACTCGTTTCGCAAATATCCCACTCGTTACACAAAATGAGAAATTTCCTAACTGTGTCCTGCTGATTCTCTAAAGATAATGTGTAAACGTGAAAACTTGTAAAAAGTAAAGCTTTCTTTTATGAGTTTGCAATTTTTCGATATTATTTTAATGGTAGCTCTCTCGAAAAATTTCAAACTCATAAAAGTAAGCTTTGCTTTTTACAAGTTTTCACGTTTACACATCGCACATAACTTAGAAAAGTGACACAACTCAAAAAATTGAGTTTTTGAGATAATTCGTCAAAAAGATGCGCAATGATCGATTTCCTAACCTGACATAGTGGCGTTTTCATATTTATTTTACAAAGCGAGCGACGGCTTCATTTTCTGAGCTCCTTTTTTTAAAGCCCATAGCTAGGTAATAGTGTAGTAAAATCGAAATTAGCATTTTTTTTTTTACTCTCCAGTGGCACTATTCTGGTTTTCCCGGTGAATTGGGAATTGGGAAATGATTTATTGTGACTTGTAGGTATTAGTGTATTTTTGTATCATTTTTGTTCAAAGCATACTGTGAACTGTGGTGATTAGCATTTTATTCCAATTTTGGGAAAAAATGATTTCATTTCAAAGCAATTTTGTTGTTTATTTTCTCTAAAAATTTTGTTGGGAATTACGCAGTAGGCAGTAGTCTAAAAATGGAATTATTTTTTCCCAAAATTTGAACAAAATACCAATCGCCACAGTATGCTTTGAAAAAAATGATACCAAAATACATTAAAACAAGTCACAATAAATAATTTCCCAATTCCCCGGGAAAACCAGAACAGTGCCACTGAAAAATTTTAAATTTTGAGTTGTCACGTACGAGTTTATTTTTTAGAGAATCAACACCCAGGTTGCTTAAATACGTGAACATGTATTTTTATTTTCCTGCCTGTCTCTATTTTTTTAGGGGCCCAATTTTTTCTTCTGCGCCCGGGACCTCAACCGACCTTAATCTGCCACTGCTTAAATGTCAAATTTTCAACAACCGCAAGAGCTACCATCTTTCGGAAAACTCAGAAAACACAAGCAACTTTCACATAATGCCACTAGGTGTCACTAAATATTTGCTGTCAAAAATTGTATGACATTTTTATGTGTGCAGTTTGTAAACATAAACAAAAATATTTTCGTGTTATAAAAGTGATTATTATTAGTATGTGACAATTAAATTGATTTTGGCTGTCCCTTTTTGAAAAATGTCAGTAATTGCTGTGTTCCATTGGCCTGAGTAAACTACTCACAAGTACTTGTATCTACTCGCAACTATTCATGCTCAAACGATGGTGTAGTTGAGAAGTAGTTACGCACAAAATTTACTACAGAGGGATTTTAGTTTAAAAAATTCTAATAGATGACTCTATACCCATTTTGTTTCCGTGGAATGTCATTATTTTAACCCTAATCAACCAAGGTGTGCCTTTTGGCTCATTTGATAAATGCATCGATTTTCAAAATAATGTTAATTTAGTTATAAACTTGTATGTATTTTATGTTGAAACATTTGCATACAACGTACTTGGCATTCTTTGCAAAAATTTATTAAGTTATTTGATTAAAATTTGAATTTACTGACAATAAAAATATGCTGGTTGGATTAGGGTTAAAAAAAAAAAATTTGTTTATGTTTGTGATACGTCACGGCAATTTTTAAATAGCAAAAATATTTTAATTATTTTGTTATTTAATGTTTTATTATTTATTATTATTAATTATTATTAATGGAACAACGTGTATTTTATCAAAATCTACCCGTTTTATTTAAATTGAGGTTATGTTTTACTACTATCACGAAAATTCGCGTTCCATTGGACATCTACTCACAAGTCACAAGTACTTACAAGTAGCAAATTGTTTCCAATGGAACACCACAAATATTTTTTGATTGTGTAGTGACATTTAGTGGCAAACGCTCTGAACTTCTTTTTTGACCGTGCTGCCTCTTTCGGAAAACGCTCTGTATTTTTTCAACAATACAGCGTGCAGAAACATTCCCGACACGCGGCGCTGATATCACTCGTAGACAAGAAACAAAATTTGACAACCGTTTTTCATACAATTTCATAGTAAAACTGTGGTTAATATTTTGCTTAATATTTTATTATTTTGTTAATAATTTTGAATTTTTTTTAACTAGAACAGTTTAACATAATATAATTTAACAAATCAAGTGATTTTCAAGAAATATTAATAATGATTTAATTGGAACGAGAGCAGTGAACTTAGTGGTAGAAATGTAATAGTTCGTTACATTTGGTTACTGTTGATTAGTTTGAAAAACTGATTGTTATTTAATGCAATAGTCTTTTGACAAAAAAAAATGGAAAATCTTACTATAGATATTGGTAAAACAATGAAAATTAATATTATAGAACTAAAATACCTATTTTTCCAGAAACTTTAAAAACGGCTCTTAGGAACTTAGGAGGTTAAACCTCCGGTAATAAAAAAGAACTGAAACAAAGGTAAAATAATCCGCTTGTCAGATGATTTAAATTTAATTTAAAACTGTATATTCATATTTAGATACACATTATGGACAGAAAATAATTCTAATAAAAAATTATTTACCGTTCATGTTGTGCCGCCAAATAACTTATCGGAATATTTTCCAAGCAATGTTGAATGGACGATGTTAACTCAAATCCCAAATCAAACAATTAAAATAAAGCTAGACGATATTCAACATTGGTTTCGCGAGAGAAATGCCGTGGCTGGTTTTGATAGAGGTCGACCAATGGGACTCAAAGGATTTGTACATTCCATTTTTAGATATGTTTCCGAAAACTCATTATCATCATTTTATAAGGCGTCATGTAAAGCAGAAATGAAATCAAAAACAACATATAACGTAAGAATACAGTTAGGTGAATTTTTGGTAGAACGTGCTTCTTGTGACTGTCCCGCTGGAAAAGGATGGTCCGCTGCCTGTAAACATGTTGCTGCTGTCCTAGTAGTCATTGAATTTTATAAAATATCAGGTATTTTTCTACACTTCTTGTTAAGTATTGTACAAAATTTAATTAATTTTTTCTCAATTAAAGGTACTTCATTGCTTTACGTGTCACCTACATCACAATTACAAAAATGGCATAAACCATCCACAAGCTTAGATCATCCATCTTATAATAAATCCACATTTATAAAATCAATAAAAGAATTCATACCACATAGTCCCTTCAACCAATCTTATATTGTCAACAGTTTCATTGGTAATTCGATAACAACTTCCATAACTCGCAGTAGAAACGTAAACGGTTCAGGTTTTCTAAACGACCACTGTTATATAAAGAATATAGAAGTTGTGTATGTCAATCAAATCCATCAAGTAAATGACGAGAATATTCAACAAATTGAACTTAAAACGAGAAATCAATCCAATTCAAAATATTGGAGGCAACTGAGGACCAGTCGAATTACAGCTAGCATTGCAGGTTCCATAATAAGTACAGTTCGATCTGGCCGGCTTCTAAATTGCTTTGCCGTAGAATTTTTTGCCCAACAAATTTGAGTTTCATTCCCGCCATTAGAAATGGAATTACAGGTGAAAGAAGAGCTTTCAATGAATATAAAAAGCTCTATAATATACGCAAGTGTGGTCTTTATATTGATGCTGACAGGAACTATCTGGGCGCATCGCCAGATGGAATCGATGTTAATGGCAATTTTATAATTGAAATTAAATGTCCTAACAAAACTGACAATATTAATGAATTGAAATATATTAAAAACAATACAATTTTTAAGAAACACGTTTACTATGTTCAAATACAAATTCAAATGCATGTTACAAAAATTCATCGTTGTCACTATAGTATGGAAAGAAAAAATATTATTTTTAGAAATAGTTCCTTATAATTACGATTTCGTTGCAAAATGTCTTCAAGATTTAGATATCTATTACAATAATATATTTTGCACAGAATATTTAAATTTTTTTTGGAAGTGATATGAAAAATTAAATTCAATACAGATACTGATGAGATTACATTTTATTTAGTTTTAGAAATTTGATAACTTTAATTTTGTTAATTAAAACTGATATTTCTGTGATATTTGAATTTATGTGATTATTGCCAAATTATTTTTGTTAAATTTTATTTATTTAGGTTTAGTAATTTTTGAAATCATATTTTTTTTTTTTTATTAATTTAATATTTTAATAAGCTTTATTATATTACACGAATATATGTGATGTTAAATGAAATTATAATTATTAATGAAATGCTGTAATATGAATAAAATCATGAAATCTCTTTTTGATAATAAAATTATGACTTATTTAATCAAACAATTAAACAACACTTTTTTGAAATTACAAAGAAAATTTGCGTTATAAATTATTTCATCAATAACAGGCCAAAGATGGTTGGGGACTATTCCACATAAAATCTTTTGTTTTTTTGATAGCCCAATCACTCGTTCAACATGTATCCTCCTGGATGCTAGAACACGCGTCTCTGCTATTTGTTCTTCCTCAAATTGTGGCGCCACTTTAAATGCTGGAAGATTTATTGAAACTTTTTTTCGTTCCAAAATATCGGATATGTCAAATCCTCTATCAGCAAGGATTATGTCGCCTTCACATAAATTTTCTACAAATCCACTATCGATTACTATTTCCATATGCCTGCGAACAAAAATCACCAATCCCTTTTCATCAATTGCCACCAAATACTTGAAAGTATGCGTATTCTTATCAGGTGAGAAAATTTCTTTATTTTTGTTTGGATCAGTTGAGGATTTTTGAGTTTTTATTTCAGAACAGTCAATGATAGCGGTGTAAGCATTCTCATTAACATAACGAAGGCTCCAAAAATTAATCGATTTAAAATATCTGAACATTTGTTTTGTCCATAATATAAAGATATTCGAAACCGTAGTTCTTGAGATTCCTCGATATAGTTCACTTATTAAAATATAATCAATCGCTAGCTTATATTTAATTAGCGTGAGCACCAACTGGTCTTTGGCGCTCAAATAATCATCAAATATTGTTGATGTTATTTTAAGGCATCCATAAAATACTTTAAATCTTTCCTTTGTGAAACCAGTAAAATATAAAAATCTTTGGTCGCTCATGAACTCTAACAGCATATTTTGCTCCACTGCAGTTGCCATTTCGTTCACGGTTTGCGTGCTTGCTTCAGAGTACTCCTTTGCAACACAAAAATTAATGGTAGGAGTCATTTCATCTGCAGGCATAGCTATATCATCATAAATTTCGACAGTATGCTCAGGATCTTCCGGAAAAACGATACTCTCCATTTCCGTTGTTGTATGTTGATTCTAACAAAGTAGATTCTAAAAAAAGAATTATTAACAGAACTAAAGGTTAATATGATCACTACCTTTTGAGTCATTTGTTTAAGATGATTTCTTTTCAGTAATCTATTCTTCCTATATTCATTTGCACTTTTGCAGGGTCTGGAATTGATTTCAATCGTGTAAGAAATTGGGTTGGAACGGAATATTTTTTTAGAACCAACTGCAATCCTAAACAAAAATGTTATTTATTAAATCAATTTTTACAGAATACATGTATGATTGAAAATGAATTTACCAGACGTTTTTGAAGGCACATAATCATTAATTTTAAAATGTTTACTGCAAATACGACTTGTCAAACCTAGTTGCTTCGTTATACCACGCACTCTCAATGCCTTTATCCATTTTTTTTTTAACATTTCGTCTTTAGGAAAAAAATGAAATTTTAATTTACAATTTGGGAATGAAACACTTTTACAACCGGGTAAAAAACATTTAGTAACCATTATCAAGCTTGAAATAAAACACAAACTAATTTATACTGGTCATACGCGATGTGAAAAACTGACAAAATGTCAAAATATCACTCCTGCAAAATAAAATGATTCAATTCGATGTTAGTTTTAAATGATTATTTCCGGTTATTTTAATTATTTTTTTTTTTTGTGTTTTATTTTTAATAAAGTTTAAAGTATAATAAATGTATTAATCAAAATTCTAAACTTTTATATTTTAAGACAAAACAAAATTCAACAAGCAAAATATATGTTAATTGTATGAAAATATACGAAAAATCAAAATTTTGTCGCTGACTGCAATGAGTGCCATCTTACATGAAAAATCTCATTCGCACGCTCTATTGTGCTGCCTGTTTCGGAAAACATGATCTATTGACCTTTTTCCTCCAAAATTTTTGACAGATAAAATTTGGTGTTTTGTGAACGTGTAGGACAAAGTATAATTTTGAGCTGTGGAATTTTTTGTGTTTTTTAATTAATGTGTGATTTTTAATTTATTTTAAACTGTGATTTATTTCTAAATTTTATTAGAATTAAAAATTAATAGAAGTTTATAAAAATTTCTTGAAAAGTAAGTAGAAAAGTGTTTTTTAAAAATGTTAGTTTATGTTCTTATAACAAATTTATATATTTTGAATAATTTTTTGTAAATTTCTAGAAATGGATGATAACAAGAGGATCTCGGTATTATCTAAATATGCCATGAGCCTTTCGGGACCTGGGAGACAGCGGTACGAGGAGAAAATTTCAGGATTCAAGAGTGACCCATACTTGATGAAGTTTGATGGCAAAGTCTGCAAACAAATGTGACGTTTTTCGAAATATTCCAGTATCCGGTAAATAAGAAGTCATATTAAACGTCCAACGAATTAAAAGCGTTCAAGTCGTTAGAGGCCTACAAACTACATATTGTATATAAAAGCGGTTGGGTCCAATATTTAACCGGTAAAAAGCACCAAAATGCACACATTGTGTTTGGCAAAGTAAGTTCTTTAAAAAAATTACATATTTAAAATTAATAATGTTAAAACTTTTTTGAGCAGGTATTTCATTCTCAGTCACTAAATTTACCACCATTAAAAGTATGGACCCATCATGACGTCACGGGCTTCATTCACAACGAACACTGTACTTGTGTGGCAGGATTAGGAGAGTGTTGTTCCCATATTGGGGCCGTATTATTTGCTTTGCATGAAGTATACAAGCGCATTTTATTGATTCATGTGAAAAAATGAGAATTAACTATATACATAAGTGATTTTATACAACTTTATTTCTGATTATGAATTAACTGATTAAATGAATTTATTATGTGATTTTATACTATTTTAGTTTTATATGAAATAATCTTATTTATAATGTATTGTCTTTTATTCATTATCTCCTAAAATTGGCGAGTTCAAATTGAAAACTGCGCAAGATATTTTCACCATATAATCGAAATACATGTTTTTATTAAATTTTTTGGAAATAGCTATAATCGGTTCTTCATTCGCCCATAACTTCTTCATTCGCTCATATCTGGATGTAGAGGTTGTTGATTTTTTCTTATATCCCAAATGTTGAGTTGGAATCTAGTCAGGGTTTAAAATATCATCTATTTTAGGCTTTTAGCAGATTTTCTGGATATGAAATGTCTGGAGCAAACAGTAGAGTATCTTAAGGCTGTTTTTTTTTAAATCTTTCCGATTAATTGCCTTTACCCAAGCTCGCTGGCATTCCTCAGCCAGAGTTTTGTATTTTGTGCACCTTTTTGGAATAACAGGAAACTTATAAAAGTGTATTCCATCGTGTTTATCTGCTCTCATTTGGCACTTAAATACACTACACGTTAGTGGCATTTTCACAAAATATAACACTTATCTATTAAAATATTTTATTTATTATGATATAAAATGTTATAATTATAATTGTTTTGTTTAATTAATAAATTAAAAACCTTCAAAATTACTAATACTCGCTAATTTAATACTTTTTTACTTCAAATTGATACACTTTTGACTTTATCTTGTCCTACGCGCTCGTTTGACGTTTCAAATAATCTGTATTTGACAGATGAGGAAAAAGGTCAATTGACGATTGTAAAAGTAGAGAAAACGCCTCTCGAGGAAAAAAGTTAAAATGCTGCACTTGATAAACTGACATTTGTCACAAATGCGACAAAAGAAAATTTAGCAATGCGGTAATTAAAAATTGTTTTTATAGTTCAAAATTGGAATTATTTACAATTATTAGCAATCCGGCAAGTAAAAATTGTGTTTACAGTTTAAAATTGGAATTGTTTACAGTAATTTCGAACGTAAAATTATCAGGTAGCTCAGTTTAAAAATTTTCCACTAGGTGGAATCCGTGATGCTCCAATCGTCAATAGGATTATTTCGTTTTCAGAACACGATTTTTAATAATCGGGATAAGTGAAAATCGCGATATATTATGTGTCTGTCTACGGTATAAAAGTTTCTAAACTTTGAATAGATGAGGGGTCAAAAAGACGGCAGAAAATATTAAAAAAACGAAAAATGGCTGCTTATAGCTTGCCATGCTTTGAAGTGCTCTCAACCCAACTTGGCTAGAATACTAAATATCTTTATGAAACGAATTGATAATAGTTTTAAATATATTTTGGAATTTGCAATTAATTTATCGGTAAATCCGAATATTTATGCCTTTAAACTTACACAATTTTCAGAATTTCGTGATACAAATAAATATGCATATTAGTCGACAGCAACGGTATTTTTCTATTTCTCCATAAGTTCCTGTATTTCATTGAGTGAGATTTGTTTAGTTTCTGGCACAAAAAAAAATACAAATAATGCTCCAATTAATGACAAGACGCTGTATATCCAAAAACTCCCATCAACTCCAAATTCAGAACGAAACTTTACAAAAAAATATGTAATAAGAAAGGATATCAACCAGTTAAATGCTGCGCTAAATGATACACATAAAGTTCTGATATCAGGGGCGAACAATTCGCCAAGCATTAACCAAGGTATTGGGCCAAATCCGCATGAAAACATTATTATAAATAAGCATATAGCCAGAACACTCAGCCAGCCTAAATCATCGATCGATTCTGGATCATTTCTCTCGGAATAGTAATAAATACCCAATGTAAGTGTACAAAATGCCATTATAACACCGGATACTATTAAGGGAATTCGACGGCCGGCAAGGTCCACAAAAAACAACGTTGCGAATGTTCCAACCACTTGGGCGGCACAAACAATAAGAATTGAGTAAACCTCAATGAGATCTTCTGTGGCTTGCTAAAAGTATATAATGGCGCGTTATATTGTATTTTTGTTAATATTGATTCGTAAATGACTTACAAATAAAAGTTCAGGTGCATAAAACAACACAACATTAACACCGGAACACTGCTGGAAAAACATTAAACAAATACTAACGAATAAGCCTCTCCGTGATGCCCTCAATTTAAAACCAGAAAAAGCTTTAAACGGATTCATTGAAATAGGATATTTTTCCAAGGCATTTTGCATTTCAGCTATTTCACCATCTGTTGAATAATTTAGGCCACGTAAATATAACATCGCCCTTTCGGCTTCTTCCTGCCTACCTTTGGCCAACTGTGAATAATAAAATCTAAGTACGACCCATTTAAATCTTTTACTAAGCTCCTCTACTAACCAAAAACAGCGGTGATTCCGGCAACACATATAAAAACATTACAAATGCAATTGGAATTAATATACATAATATACTGAATACAATCAAATTACATATGGCAGAAAAAAGACATCCATAAAATACCCCCATCGCAAGATTAAATTGAAAAAATACTCCATTGGTGCCACGTATTCCTTTTTCAGATATTTCAGCCGCATAAATTGGTGCCGTTGCACTAATTCCACCACATGCTACACCGCCAATGAAATGACCGATATATAACATTTCAAAATTTCGAGCACATATAATCACTAACCAAGAGGTTATGAATGGTATCGATAGACTTAGCATAGTCCATTTTCGTCCAATTATATTGTTTAAAACACCTATTGGAATACAACCAATAGCTCCACCCAATGTAAACAGTGAACCAACCCATATATATTTATCATCATCCAAATCGAATCCAAGTTCGGGAATGTTTTCGTATGCCCGTGAATACCAGGCCATATATGTTCCCCAAATGAATGCACCGAGAGTACCTTTATCAAAAAATATCCAAGCGCATACATAAAAATAATTGTTTAACAATGTCATGTCATTTTTAATACCAACCACCAAATGATGCTATAAATTGTGGGCAGCGAGCTGCCGCTTCATCGGCCATACAAACAAGAATTTAGTTATTCGATTAAAATATAATTCGAAATCAAAAATTTGTAATAAATAAATATAACGGTTTAATATACAGACATAAATATGGTTAAATAATAATGATAAAAATTTAAAATTTGTACAAAATTAAACCTTTTGTTTGAAGAGTCAAAAAGAAGGTCGCGCCTGCTATTCGGGAAAAATCTGTCACAATTTATCGAATCTGATTTTTTTTTTTGCACGCAAAACAGTACCTATTGTGTCGGGACAAAAGGACAAAAACCTTTCTACTAGCGGTTTGCTAGCGAGTGCTTGCAACTAATGTGACCCCTTTAGCATTAGCTAATAAAACTATATAACTACGAATGTCGGTCACTCGAAAATTTGTGGAAACGGGTTGGATGTAATCCGGAGGGCAATATTATTAATTCCAGACAACTGGTGAATGAAATTTCTATACACAACTCGTTCAGGTCCCAAATCCAGTAAATCTGTCTGTTATGTTACCTGATTGCACTTTAACCCAGGTTGGCAACGAAAATGAGTCGGCTCAAGTTTGCGCGTTAAATCGACCGCTTGCAAAAAATAATAATCATGTTCGATGTAATTTTCAAAATGCTGGTAGTTTACCTATTAAATGTTGGAACTGTCAGGCTCCGGACCACCTTTATAAATGCTGTCGACAACCTCGGAAAATCTTCTGCTTTGGATGTGGATTACCTAATACGAATTTGCCGGACTGCGTTAACTGTAGGAGATCCTATACCAGGGAAACGAACGATGGAAGGAAGGACAAGTTCGGAACCTCACCTTCAAAATACCTCATTCCCGACGCGATCCGACATAATCGATTCTAAAGAGATAAATAATTCCAATCCAGTCACTTCTATCGAGCTTACCAATATTTTGCTAAACGTAAACGCTTAAGATGCGAAATCAATGAATCACATTTGTTAAACCACACGGATGGACGACCATTCGTCAAAGTGGTTTTAAATGGTTTCGATAAATGGGGCTTGTTGGACTCGGAAGCGAATATAACCGTTTTAGGAAAGGGATGTGATTCAATTTTAACACGCTTTGGTGACAAGTTTTACAGTTTTCCTTCCAAATTACCCACAGCAAACGGGTCCGTAGAGTGCATACTGGGATATATTCTTGCAGACATTCAGTTCAGTAAAAAGTTGTTGCGGCAGTTGTTGCCGCAAGAATTATACGTAGGTATGGATTTCTTCCGTACATTTGGTATAGAATTAAAAGTTTCAGAAATCTCCGTCAATGTTTCCAATGTTGAGATTCCGGCTAATCAACCCCTAACTCATGATTTGTCAGATGAACAAAATAAAGCTTTGAGGGACGTAATTAGTCTATTCCCAGCTTTCTCTAATTTGGATTTGGGCCGTACCAACATAATATCCCATAAAATTGACACAGGGACTGCTCCTCCTCTAAAACAGAGACACTATGCCGTATCACCTTGGTATTCACCAGTTACACTGGTGAAAAAGTCAAATGGGCGAGTTAGGTTGGCCTGGATGCCCGAAAGGTTAACGAAGCAATCTTAAAGGAGGCATACCCGTTACCGTTGAACGATGGCCTTCTGAGTCGATTGGAAAACACCACTTTCATTTCTAGCTTGGACTTGAAAGATGCCTTTTGGCATATTCCTCTTGACAATGATGCAAAAAGCAAAACTGCATTCACAGTGCCGGGTTGGCCCCTTTATCAATTTACCGTTATGCCTTTCGGGTTATGCAACGCTCCGCAAAGCATGTGTCGATTGATGGTCAATATCATGATAAGGTATTTCTCTATCTTGACGACTTATTGGTGACGTCTAGTGGTTGCTCCGGCTTTTTGCGAACCTGAATATCTAGCGCGTATTCGTGAGGTAACTAATCACCCTGAATGTTCACCTGGGATCAAAGTCGAGAACGGTAAATAACTGATCCAGCCATCATTTGGATACCAACATAACAACACGGATTTATCACCTTGGAAACTGTACATTCCTTCAAGTATGACAGCTTCGTTGGTCCAGTTGGCTCGCATTCGCCACCTTCATCTAGTCACATGGGCATCGCTAAAACTTTGAATAGGTTACAGCGACATTTTTATTGGAATGGAATGAACAAACATGTTCGTACATTTGTACGAAATTGCGTCGTGTGCAAGATGGTGAAACCATCAAATATTTCCTTGAGATCACCCATGAGTGACGTTGTCAAAACTAGAAGGCCATTCCAACACCTATATTTGGATTTTATTGGACCGTTCCCACGCTCCAAAAACCTTAATACTCCTGTTCTCGTCGTATTAGACTATTACTCGAAATTTTTATTCCTTAAAGCATTCAAAGAAGCCTCTACCTCCCTTATGTGCAAAGTGCAACTTTTTGGAGAAAGACATTTTTGAAATGTTCTCCGTACCAGAAACGGTACTCACAGACAACGTACCAGTTCCTTTCGTTGTCTTTTCGGCACTTATTATCTATAAGTATGAGGTTTCTCATCGTCGCACGCATTATCATTCGCCTCAAAGCAATGCTGTCGAACGACTCAACCGGACTGTCCTATCTGCCGTTCGCGCTTATATTTTTATTTTATTTTTTTTTTAAGTTTTTTAATTGGGTGCAGAGCGGACTTATTAACGGTCCTAGCTCCTTGTAACTGTCGGAGCTTCTGCACCCAATGCGCGATCCTGCAAGTAAAGATTAATAGCTACCTTAAATTTATTCATTTTATATTCCTTCGGAAATTTGAAGTGTGTTAGCGAATTCCACTTTTTTGATGTTCGGTAAATAAATTCGCGCTTGATTTCTTCAGTTCGAGGTTTCGGGAGCTTCACTGTAAACCTATGTGCATTGGTTGTTCCTCTTGTTACTCTTGTTGTTGTAACGAATGGTGGAATTTTCTCCGATAGTTCTGCAGAACATTTACCATGTAAGCATCTGTAGAAGACGCAGAGTTCTGCTACATCTCTGCGATGCTGTAAGCTGTCTAGTTCTTGAGTAAGTCTGGGATTTCGTATTATTCTGATAGCGCGGCGTTGAACCCTGTCCAATAAGTGGAGGGTGGTACCAGACGCACCTCCCCAAACTTGACAGCAATACTCTATACATGGTCGGATGAAGGTTTTATATATTTGGAGAACTTGATGCGATTTAAAATACCTTCTGCATCGATTCAGGAACCCGAGTTTTTTTGAAGCTGATTTAGCCAATGCAACAATGTGTTCATTCCATTTGAGTTTGTTACTTATTTGAACACCAAGCAGTCGAATTGAGTCGCAACCCACAAGGATATGGTTTTTTACCACAAATGGGTAGTCGTTGCGACTTTTTTTACGTGAAAATGTACATCTTTGTGTCTTTTTTTCGTTAAATTGTACTAAATTTTTGTTACCCCACTCAAATATTGTACTTAAATCGGAATTAAGAGAAGTTACGACTTCTGACCGTTTATTATTTAGGTCTGTAATGCTAGGCTCCGCCTCGAATGAAATAGAAGAATGCAATGTGGCATCATCCGCAAAGCTATGGATAGGGTTTACAGTGCTATCCAGCAAATCGTTGATGTATAGCAAAAACAGGGTCGGTGACAAAGGTGATCCCTGAGGGACTCCGGCATTTGGGGAGTGCGTCGATGATGATCTCCCATTAAGCACGACGCTGATTTTTCGGTCATTGAGATAGCTTTTAATCCACCTGGTGGTCATCGAGTCCAGCCCGTATGCCACAAGTTTACAAATAAGGTTCTATCATGCCATACCTTATCAAAAGCCTTGGATATATCCAAGGCGATTGCAAAGGCCTCTCCGTGGTGTTCTAGGGCGAGATTCCATTTGTTCGTGACATACGTCAGGAGATCGGTCGTGGATCGGCTTTCACGAAAGCCGTATTGTCTATCCGAAATTAGTTTGCTAATTTCAAGATATTTAACTATATGTTGATTGACGCATTTCTCAAAGACCTTAGCGGCGGCTGACACAATTGATATTGGCCGGTAGCTTGAAGGGTCAGTTTTGTCACAACCCCGTTTCAGCACAGGTTGCACCATTGCATTCTTCCAGGCGTTCGGGTAGTCACCTTGCTTATATGAAAGTAGGAAAATTTTAGATAATATTGGAGCCAATTCACTGGCAAACTCCTTCAATATTCGAACTGGAATTCCATCAGGTCCGGTGGCCTTGTTTGCATTCATTGACTTTAGATTAGTAAAGACAATTTCCTCCGAGATGACGACGGGGCTCATTTTAGAACCACAATATGGAATTAATGGAGGTCCAATTCCATCTGGGACAACTAATGTCGAGTTCGATTTGAAGACGCTCGCCAATAAGTTGGCTTGTAAATATGGATCCACCACCAAGGCGCCGTCAGCACGTTTCAATGATGAAACAGATGTTTTCGAAATATTTGCAACCGATGCGACCATGTGGTAAAAGTTGCGATCGGAGATTTTCAACTCGGAAGCCACATTGGCTTTCTTGCTGTCGGCTCTTTTTGCTTCTCTATCACAGTTTTTTTTGCAGGTGTTCCGTATCGTTTTGTATTCCTCATAAGAAATTTCGTTGCGTTTATATTTTTTGTGTGCCGCTTTATTTTGTTTGGCAGCTTTGGTGGCTTCTTTTGAAAATATTTTAAAATTTTGGTGGGGGTTAGAAAATGATGAGGGTATAAATTTATTCATTCCATGTAAGACGGTGTCAGTAAAACTGGAAACGGCGTTGTCGATGCTGTTGTTATGTAGGCAATGGCGTTCCCATTCCAAAGGGAAATGTTGAAAAAATGACCGTAAACCATCAAAATCACCTTTATTAAAATGCCAAAGACGCCTTGGCTGCTGTCTAGATTCTAGTGGTGTTTCGACAGATATTTTTGTGGTTATTAAGTTATGGTCAGAATTTCCAATTCCAGTTTCCACATGGCCATCCATGGAATGAGGGATTGATGTCAGACAGAGATCCAGAATATGAACTCGTCTTGAATTTTGGCATTCAAATGTAGACTCACTAACAATCTGTGTGAGGTCATGCGAAACGGCAAGCCATTCCCATTCCGCATGGCGCCCAGCGACATTTGTATCTTTGTGATTCAACCATTGTTTATGGTGGGCATTAAAGTCACTGACCATAATTAATTCGCATTCGGGATGTTGATTGCGAATATCGTCATATTTGTCTGATAAGCCCTCGAAGAAGCTGATCGTTTCTGAATCCGTCTGATTGGGAGATCTGTACAAGCTAATTAAAAAAATAAGTTTATTAGGAAAAGAAATTTTAAGCACAATAGTTTGAGCGGTTTTTGAAAATATTTCGTACTTGTTGTGTCTGGAGTACGGTATGTGATTTTTAACGAAGATGCACACTCCACGTTGCAACTCAAAAGCTTGTTCGAACTGATAGCGCTTGAAGTAGAATTCGTTTTCGTAGATGTTCGACGATACTTTTATTTCCGTTAGAACTAATATGTCGGGTTTACGTGATTCGAGATGTTGATGTGAACCACCGATTAGAGGATTTGTCAGGTAAACCATTAGGCATTTATCATGCGCAGGTTATCCGACTCTAAAACATGTTTTTTTTCGGGAATACTTAAGTTACTCTTTAATATAGTTTTAGCCCGGCTGATGAGACATCTCAGTGGTTTGGGTCGTCCCCACGCTGTTACGTTTCACTTGTTTACATGTATCATGAACACACGCATATTTTCTTGTTGTGTGCATTGACTTCATTCGGTTCGGTTGGCGTTCGTCTATTGGGTGTTATTACCTCATAAATCCATAGAACTTCCGATTATTATGGACGACTAGAGACGTCGAATTATTTTTGGGTTGGTGGAAAAAAGAAAGACAACGCCATTCGATGTGTAAAAATCATAAGGATCGTTTGATGTGAAACGGAAAAAATAATAATAATTAGCAAAAAATAGAAAAGTGAAAGAAACAGGGGGAGTACCACCGTATAAATTGTCTGTTGGTTTGAATGAAGCCACCAAAACTTCAAAATTAATAAAAGAAACTCACAGACACAAGAACACACAAAAACAAAATCAGTCAGCTGAAATACCACCGGAAAATATTAACGTGCGTTCTAACACTATATCCGTGCGTGAACAGGGAATACAAAAATTGGAGGTGCTTGTGATTGACAGACGGCATCATCAGGGCGTTGCTGCGAATTCCGTTCTGAGGCATGTCCGATTTAGACGTACCAACATTTTTTTCCCAACAAAAAATGAAGATTTTAGTACATTATGATTTTCATTTGTAAGACAAGAACAAAAATATCCAACAAAAATTCCGAAACATAGCTCTTTACTTACTTCTAGGGCCGATATACAATTAAACAACAAGGGGAAAAAAAATCAAACTAAACATTAAATATTATAGTACAACACCACTTCGAAATCACTGAAGCTCGAAAATGTTCATCAATACTGTACTTTCAAAAATATTATTTGTTCAAAAGTCCTATCTAATATCTACGTAGTCATCATTAGATTGGAATCATCATTGGATATGCTACACATTTAAACGCCTTCTTATTTTGAGCAAAACCCCGGTTACATATTGGGTTAATTGTTTAAGATAATAATTTATTAATCTGTGATAACGGTCATCCGGTTTTTATACATAACTATAAACTATTTACAGTCATGTGAACTTACAAATAGTAAACAATTGTATATTTATTTATTTAAGTGTGTGCACAAGAAATTCAACAACAATGATTTGCACAATCAAATTAAAAAAAAATTCTAAATTTATTGCATTTCGAGACAACTGTCATGACGAAACGTGTACTAATTATCACTAATATTCTAATTATTTTTAATTTTTGTGCGCGCTATACGCTTTGTATTTATTGTCGTTGTGAAGTTTATCTTATATTTTAGGAAATATTATGATTTACAGATTTAGGTGCATACTCATTTTGAACGTTAATTTTAATGTGATGAAATCATTTCTTAATTCGCATATTTATAAGTAAGGAATGATGAACTCACATTACGAAATTAGAATTAAATTGAAAAAGGCGCTGGGTATACTAAAAAGCGTGTACACATAAAGATATTTAGCATGTACAGCTAAAGATTTTAAGAAGCTATATTTTATCGAATTTCTTATCACGAATTTTGATAACAATAAAACTGATGCAATCTAACTTAACTTAAACAGCATATCTATGTAATGGGTTTACAATAGTTGAGTTTAAATACATATTTACGGATTCCAAACATACATATTTTATCAAAAAATTATCAAAATAAAATTCATTTTCAAACATTCACATACAAAAATCTAAGTATACGTAATTAAAAACACAAGATTAAAATGAACAAGTAAAAAAAAACACAATTAAATTAAATCAACAAATCTTATCAGTCGTTCGATTATGTACAAGTTCTAGTATTCGTTAGAAAAAGGTTTGCATGCAAAATTCGTTTTATAAAACATTCGCGTAGATAGCGGAGCAGAAAATACAACAGCACACAATTTCAATAATGATCAGGTGGTATATCATTTCTGTCCGGGCTTTCGAAGGAGTCCATTTTTAGGAGGGTGGTTTTTTGCTTCTTGCTCGGAAAATCGATTTTTTATATTTCTTGAATGTAATAACTTGGTAATCTCAATATTTTTGTGTCATCACATCATTAGCGAATTAAGTGCTGAAGTAATCAACAAAGAAATTGTAGATTGTGTTCGGAGTATTTACTAAACTTACATTACTTATTTTAATCATCTTCCGTTAAAGCTAAATTCTGTTTGATTCATAATAAATTTTAATCCTGTCAAAAAGTCCAAATTGTGTTACTTAAAATTTTTATGTTGCAATGACATGAAAATGAAAATGAAAATGAAAATGAAAATCAAAATCAAAATCAAAATCAAAATCAAAATCAAAATCAAAATCAAAATCAAAATCAAAATCAAAATCAAAATCAAAATCAAAATCAAAATCAAAATCAAAATCAAAATCAAAATCAAAATCAAAATCAAAATCAAAATCAAAATCAAAATCAAAATCAAAATCAAAATCAAAATCAAAATCAAAATCAAAATCAAAATCAACATCAACATCAACATCAACATCAACATCAACATCAACATCAACATCAACATCAACATCAACATCAACATCAACATCAACATCAACATCAACATCAACATCAACATCAACATCAACATCAACATCAACATCAACATCAACATCAACATCAACATCAACATCAACATCAACATCAACATCAACATCAACATCAACATCAACATCAACATCAACATCAACATCAACATCAACATCAACATCAACATCAACATCAACATCAACATCAACATCAACATCAACATCAACATCAACATCAACATTAACATCAACATCAACATCAACATCAACATCAACATCAACATCAACATCAACATCAACATCAACATCAACATCAACATCAACATCAACATCAACATCAACATCAACATCAACATCAACATCAACATCAACATCAACATCAACATCAACATCAACATCAACATCAACATCAACACCAACATCAACATCAACATCAACATTAACATTAACATCAACATCAACATCAACATCAACATCAACATTAACGTTAATATTAACACCAGCATTAACATTAACAGTATTAGAATTAGCAGGCAAATTTTCGGTCAACTAACCTTCAATTTGAAAGAAAATTGCAGTTATTGTTAGCCGTCATATGTCAATTTCACCCACTAGGTGCCGAATTAGTATCTCTCGTACTTCGAGTTACGAATTTCAAGAACTGCAATTCTCAAAGTCGTAATTACGAGAAAACACGATTATGTAAGCGTTCATTACGAGAACTTTAAATGTTTGACATAATCGCATTTGGTCGCAATTTTGAAAAAAATCTCGAACTTTTAAATGAACATATGCATTTCGATTTTCGGGTTTGGTGATTTTATATAATTTTTTTAAAATGTTCAAGAGATGGCGTACTAGTACTTTATCGCATTAGGTAATACCTTTTCTAACTTTATGCCAAAGCCTCGTGATGTGGGCAAATAACTTATATATGTATAAGTTATTTGGATGTGGGTTTAGTTTTCAGTATGTCTTAATTGTCATATTGGTCGAATTTTGAGCTAACAGAATGAAATGTGCGGGAAGCTTTGCTTTTTGTTGAAAAGTTTGTAAATGAAGAAGTGGAAGCTTTAATCTATGAAAACAAGAGTCAAACGGAAGAAGAACTTGCAGAATCATTACAAAAAATGGCGACGCTGGAAATCATTTCGCCACTAGACTTTGAAAATTTGAAATATGTGGACTGTATTATTAGTTTTTATTATTAGATATTTATTTAAATTAACATTTTTATTGTACATTTTTATTTATTTTATAATTACATTTTTTGATATAATCTACCTAATCCAAAATCTGCAATTGTGCTCCGATTACGGATTTTGATACCTCTAAAGATAGGTCTCGGGACGTGTAATTGTTGTACCAACGCCCAATTAGATTGCTTGATTATTTCAATTTTTTTGAAAATCACCTTACTATAGATCAGCCGATTCCCAGCCATCAAAATCCAAAATCTGCAATTGTGCTCCGATTACGGATTTTGATACCTCTAAAGATAGGTCTCGGGACGTGTAATTGTTGTACCAACGCCCAATTAGATTGCTTGATTATTTCAATTTTTTTGAAAATCACCTTGCTATAGATCAGCCGATTCCCAGCCATCAAAATCCAAAATCTGCAATTGTGCTCCGATTACGGATTTTGATACCTCTAAAGATAGGTCTCGGGACGTGTAATTGTTGTACCAACGCCCAATTAGATTGCTTGATTATTTCAATTTTTTTGAAAATCACCTTTACTATAGATCAGCCGATTCCCAGCCATCAAAATCCAAAATCTGCAATTGTGCTCCGATTACGGATTTTGATACCTCTAAAGATAGGTCTCGGGACGTCTAATTGTTGTACCAACGCCCAATTAGATTGCTTGATTATTTCAATTTTTTTTGAAAATCACCTTACTATAGATCAGCCGATTCCCAGCCATCAAAATCCAAAATCTGCAATTGTGCTCCGATTACGGATTTTGATACCTCTAAAGATAGGTCTCGGGACGTGTAATTGTTGTACCAACGCCCAATTAGATTGCTTGATTATTTCAATTTTTTTGAAAATCACCTTACTATAGATCAGCCGATTCCCAGCCATCAAAATCCAAAATCTGCAATTGTGCTCCGATTACGGATTTTGATACCTCTAAAGATAGGTCTCGGGACGTGTAATTGTTGTACCAACGCCCAATTAGATTGCTTGATTATTTCAATTTTTTTGAAAATCACCTTACTATAGATCAGCCGATTCCCAGCCATCAAAATCCAAAATCTGCAATTGTGCTCCGATTACGGATTTTGATACCTCTAAAGATAGGTCTCGGGACGTGTAATTGTTGTACCAACGCCCAATTAGATTGCTTGATTATTTCAATTTTTTTGAAAATCACCTTGCTATAGATCAGCCGATTCCCAGCCATCAAAATCCAAAATCTGCAATTGTGCTCCGATTACGGATTTTGATACCTCTAAAGATAGGTCTCGGGACGTGTAATTGTTGTACCAACGCCCAATTAGATTGCTTGATTATTTCAATTTTTTTGAAAATCACCTTACTATAGATCAGCCGATTCCCAGCCATCAAAATCCAAAATCTGCAATTGTGCTCCGATTACGGATTTTGATACCTCTAAAGATAGGTCTCGGGACGTGTAATTGTTGTACCAACGCCCAATTAGATTGCTTGATTATTTCAATTTTTTTGAAAATCACCTTTACTATAGATCAGCCGATTCCCAGCCATCAAAATCCAAAATCTGCAATTGTGCTCCGATTACGGATTTTGATACCTCTAAAGATAGGTCTCGGGACGTCTAATTGTTGTACCAACGCCCAATTAGATTGCTTGATTATTTCAATTTTTTTTGAAAATCACCTTACTATAGATCAGCCGATTCCCAGCCATCAAAATCCAAAATCTGCAATTGTGCTCCGATTACGGATTTTGATACCTCTAAAGATAGGTCTCGGGACGTGTAATTGTTGTACCAACGCCCAATTAGATTGCTTGATTATTTCAATTTTTTTGAAAATCACCTTACTATAGATCAGCCGATTCCCAGCCATCAAAATCCAAAATCTGCAATTGTGCTCCGATTACGGATTTTGATACCTCTAAAGATAGGTCTCGGGACGTGTAATTGTTGTACCAACGCCCAATTAGATTGCTTGATTATTTCAATTTTTTTGAAAATCACCTTACTATAGATCAGCCGATTCCCAGCCATCAAAATCCAAAATCTGCAATTGTGCTCCGATTACGGATTTTGATACCTCTAAAGATAGGTCTCGGGACGTGTAATTGTTGTACCAACGCCCAATTAGATTGCTTGATTATTTCAATTTTTTTGAAAATCACCTTGCTATAGATCAGCCGATTCCCAGCCATCAAAATCCAAAATCTGCAATTGTGCTCCGATTACGGATTTTGATACCTCTAAAGATAGGTCTCGGGACGTGTAATTGTTGTACCAACGCCCAATTAGATTGCTTGATTATTTCAATTTTTTTGAAAATCACCTTTACTATAGATCAGCCGATTCCCAGCCATCAAAATCCAAAATCTGCAATTGTGCTCCGATTACGGATTTTGATACCTCTAAAGATAGGTCTCGGGACGTCTAATTGTTGTACCAACGCCCAATTAGATTGCTTGATTATTTCAATTTTTTTTGAAAATCACCTTACTATAGATCAGCCGATTCCCAGCCATCAAAATCCAAAATCTGCAATTGTGCTCCGATTACGGATTTTGATACCTCTAAAGATAGGTCTCGGGACGTGTAATTGTTGTACCAACGCCCAATTAGATTGCTTGATTATTTCAATTTTTTTGAAAATCACCTTACTATAGATCAGCCGATTCCCAGCCATCAAAATCCAAAATCTGCAATTGTGCTCCGATTACGGATTTTGATACCTCTAAAGATAGGTCTCGGGACGTGTAATTGTTGTACCAACGCCCAATTAGATTGCTTGATTATTTCAATTTTTTTGAAAATCACCTTACTATAGATCAGCCGATTCCCAGCCATCAAAATCCAAAATCTGCAATTGTGCTCCGATTACGGATTTTGATACCTCTAAAGATAGGTCTCGGGACGTGTAATTGTTGTACCAACGCCCAATTAGATTGCTTGATTATTTCAATTTTTTTGAAAATCACCTTACTATAGATCAGCCGATTCCCAGCCATCAAAATCCAAAATCTGCAATTGTGCTCCGATTACGGATTTTGATACCTCTAAAGATAGGTCTCGGGACGTGTAATTGTTGTACCAACGCCCAATTAGATTGCTTGATTATTTCAATTTTTTTGAAAATCACCTTACTATAGATCAGCCGATTCCCAGCCATCAAAATCCAAAATCTGCAATTGTGCTCCGATTACGGATTTTGATACCTCTAAAGATAGGTCTCGGGACGTGTAATTGTTGTACCAACGCCCAATTAGATTGCTTGATTATTTCAATTTTTTTGAAAATCACCTTGCTATAGATCAGCCGATTCCCAGCCATCAAAATCCAAAATCTGCAATTGTGCTCCGATTACGGATTTTGATACCTCTAAAGATAGGTCTCGGGACGTGTAATTGTTGTACCAACGCCCAATTAGATTGCTTGATTATTTCAATTTTTTTGAAAATCACCTTGCTATAGATCAGCCGATTCCCAGCCATCAAAATCCAAAATCTGCAATTGTGCTCCGATTACGGATTTTGATACCTCTAAAGATAGGTCTCGGGACGTCTAATTGTTGTACCAACGCCCAATTAGATTGCTTGATTATTTCAATTTTTTTTGAAAATCACCTTACTATAGATCAGCCGATTCCCAGCCATCAAAATCCAAAATCTGCAATTGTGCTCCGATTACGGATTTTGATACCTCTAAAGATAGGTCTCGGGACGTGTAATTGTTGTACCAACGCCCAATTAGATTGCTTGATTATTTCAATTTTTTTGAAAATCACCTTACTATAGATCAGCCGATTCCCAGCCATCAAAATCCAAAATCTGCAATTGTGCTCCGATTACGGATTTTGATACCTTTAAAGATAGGTCTCGGGACGTGTAATTGTTGTACCAACGCCCAATTAGATTGCTTGATTATTTCAATTTTTTTGAAAATCACCTTACTATAGATCAGCCGATTCCCAGCCATCAAAGTCCAAAATCTGCAATTGTGCTCCGATTACGGATTTTGATACCTCTAAAGATAGGTCTCGGGACGTGTAATTGTTGTACCAACGCCCAATTAGATTGCTTGATTATTTCAATTTTTTTGAAAATCACCTTACTATAGATCAGCCGATTCCCAGCCATCAAAATCCAAAATCTGCAATTGTGCTCCGATTACGGATTTTGATACCTCTAAAGATAGGTCTCGGGACGTGTAATTGTTGTACCAACGCCCAATTAGATTGCTTGATTATTTCAATTTTTTTGAAAATCACCTTGCTATAGATCAGCCGATTCCCAGCCATCAAAATCCAAAATCTGCAATTGTGCTCCGATTACGGATTTTGATACCTCTAAAGATAGGTCTCGGGACGTGTAATTGTTGTACCAACGCCCAATTAGATTGCTTGATTATTTCAATTTTTTTGAAAATCACCTTTACTATAGATCAGCCGATTCCCAGCCATCAAAATCCAAAATCTGCAATTGTGCTCCGATTACGGATTTTGATACCTCTAAAGATAGGTCTCGGGACGTCTAATTGTTGTACCAACGCCCAATTAGATTGCTTGATTATTTCAATTTTTTTTGAAAATCACCTTACTATAGATCAGCCGATTCCCAGCCATCAAAATCCAAAATCTGCAATTGTGCTCCGATTACGGATTTTGATACCTCTAAAGATAGGTCTCGGGACGTGTAATTGTTGTACCAACGCCCAATTAGATTGCTTGATTATTTCAATTTTTTTGAAAATCACCTTACTATAGATCAGCCGATTCCCAGCCATCAAAATCCAAAATCTGCAATTGTGCTCCGATTACGGATTTTGATACCTTTAAAGATAGGTCTCGGGACGTGTAATTGTTGTACCAACGCCCAATTAGATTGCTTGATTATTTCAATTTTTTTGAAAATCACCTTTACTATAGATCAGCCGATTCCCAGCCATCAAAATCCAAAATCTGCAATTGTGCTCCGATTACGGATTTTGATACCTCTAAAGATAGGTCTCGGGACGTCTAATTGTTGTACCAACGCCCAATTAGATTGCTTGATTATTTCAATTTTTTTTTAAAATCACCTTTACTATAGATCAGCCGATTCCCAGCCATCAAAATCCAAAATCTGCAATTGTGCTCCGATTACGGATTTTGATACCTCTAAAGATAGGTCTCGGGACGTGTAATTGTTGTACCAACGCCCAATTAGATTGCTTGATTATTTCAATTTTTTTGAAAATCACCTTTACTATAGATCAGCCGATTCCCAGCCATCAAAATCCTAAATCTGCAATTGTGCTCCGATTACGGATTTTGATACCTCTAAAGATAGGTCTCGGGACGTGTAATTGTTGTACCAACGCCCAATTAGATTGCTTGATTATTTCAATTTTTTTGAAAATCACCTTTACTATAGATCAGCCGATTCCCAGCCATCAAAATCCAAAATCTGCAATTGTGCTCCGATTACGGATTTTGATACCTTTAAAGATAGGTCTCGGGACGTCTAATTGTTGTACCAACGCCCAATTAGATTGCTTGATTATTTCAATTTTTTTGAAAATCACCTTACTATAGATCAGCCGATTCCCAGCCATCAAAATCCAAAATCTGCAATTGTGCTCCGATTACGGATTTTGATACCTCTAAAGATAGGTCTCTGGACGTCTAATTGTTGTACCAACGCCCAATTAGATTGCTTGATTATTTCAATTTTTTTGAAAATCACCTTACTATAGATCAGCCGATTCCCAGCCATCAAAATCCAAAATCTGCAATTGTGCTCCGATTACGGATTTTGATACCTCTAAAGATAGGTCTCGGGACGTGTAATTGTTGTACCAACGCCCAATTAGATTGCTTGATTATTTCAATTTTTTTGAAAATCACCTTTACTATAGATCAGCCGATTCCCAGCCATCAAAATCCAAAATCTGCAATTGTGCTCCGATTACGGATTTTGATACCTCTAAAGATAGGTCTCGGGACGTCTAATTGTTGTACCAACGCCCAATTAGATTGCTTGATTATTTCAATTTTTTTGAAAATCACCTTACTATAGATCAGCCGATTCCCAGCCATCAAAATCCAAAATCTGCAATTGTGCTCCGATTACGGATTTTGATACCTCTAAAGATAGGTCTCGGGACGTGTAATTGTTGTACCAACGCCCAATTAGATTGCTTGATTATTTCAATTTTTTTGAAAATCACCTTACTATAGATCAGCCGATTCCCAGCCATCAAAATCCAAAATCTGCAATTGTGCTCCGATTACGGATTTTGATACCTCTAAAGATAGGTCTCGGGACGTGTAATTGTTGTACCAACGCCCAATTAGATTGCTTGATTATTTCAATTTTTTTGAAAATCACCTTACTATAGATCAGCCGATTCCCAGTCATCAAAATCCAAAATCTGCAATTGTGCTCCGATTACGGATTTTGATACCTCTAAAGATAGGTCTCGGGACGTGTAATTGTTGTACCAACGCCCAATTAGATTGCTTGATTATTTCAATTTTTTTTTAAAATCACCTTTACTATAGATCAGCCGATTCCCAGCCATCAAAATCCAAAATCTGCAATTGTGCTCCGATTACAGAGTTTGATACCTCTAAAGATAGGCCTCGGGACGTGTAATTGTTGTACCAACGCCCAATTAGATTGCTTGATTATTTCAATTTTTTTGAAAATCACCTTACCTACTATACATAGATCAGCCGATTCCCAGCCACCAAAATCCAAAATCTGCAATTGTGCTCCGATTACGGAGTTTGATACCTCTAAAGATAGGCCTCGGGACGTGTAATTGTTGTACCAACGCCCAATTAGATTACTTGGATATTTCAATTTTTTTGAAAATCACCTTACTATAGATCAGCCGATTCCCAGCCACCAAAATCCAAAATCTGCAATTGTGCTCCGATTACGGAGTTTGATACCTCTAAAGATAGGTCTCGGGACGTGTAATTGTTGTACCAACGCCCAATTAGATTGCTTGATTATTTCAATTTTTTTGAAAATCACCTTACCTACTATACATAGATCAGCCGATTCCCAGCCACCAAAATCCAAAATCTGCAATTGTGCTCCGATTACGGAGTTTGATACCTCTAAAGATAGGCCTCGGGACGTGTAATTGTTGTACCAACGCCCAATTAGATTACTTGGATATTTCAATTTTTTTGAAAATCACCTTACTATAGATCAGCCGATTCCCAGTCATCAAAATCCAAAATCTGCAATTGTGCTCCGATTACGGATTTTGATACCTCTAAAGATAGGTCTCGGGACGTGTAATTGTTGTACCAACGCCCAATTAGATTGCTTGATTATTTCAATTTTTTTTTAAAATCACCTTTACTATAGATCAGCCGATTCCCAGCCATCAAAATCCAAAATCTGCAATTGTGCTCCGATTACAGAGTTTGATACCTCTAAAGATAGGCCTCGGGACGTGTAATTGTTGTACCAACGCCCAATTAGATTGCTTGATTATTTCAATTTTTTTGAAAATCACCTTACCTACTATACATAGATCAGCCGATTCCCAGCCACCAAAATCCAAAATCTGCAATTGTGCTCCGATTACGGAGTTTGATACCTCTAAAGATAGGCCTCGGGACGTATAATTGTTGTACCAACGCCCAATTAGATTGCTTGATTATTTCAATTTTTTTGAAAATCACCTTACTATAGATCAGCCGATTCCCAGTCATCAAAATCCAAAATCTGCAATTGTGCTCCGATTACGGATTTTGATACCTTTAAAGATAGGTCTCGGGACGTGTAATTGTTGTACCAACGCCCAATTAGATTGCTTGATTATTTCAATTTTTTTGAAAATCACCTTACCTACTATACATAGATCAGCCGATTCCCAGCCACCAAAATCCAAAATCTGCAATTGTGCTCCGATTACGGAGTTTGATACCTCTAAAGATAGGCCTCGGGACGTGTAATTGTTGTACCAACGCCCAATTAGATTACTTGGATATTTCAATTTTTTTGAAAATCACCTTACTATAGATCAGCCGATTCCCAGCCACCAAAATCCAAAATCTGCAATTGTGCTCCGATTACGGAGTTTGATACCTCTAAAGATAGGTCTCGGGACGTGTAATTGTTGTACCAACGCCCAATTAGATTGCTTGATTATTTCAATTTTTTTGAAAATCACCTTACCTACTATACATAGATCAGCCGATTCCCAGCCACCAAAATCCAAAATCTGCAATTGTGCTCCGATTACGGAGTTTGATACCTCTAAAGATAGGCCTCGGGACGTGTAATTGTTGTACCAACGCCCAATTAGATTACTTGGATATTTCAATTTTTTTGAAAATCACCTTACTATAGATCAGCCGATTCCCAGCCACCAAAATCCAAAATCTGCAATTGTGCTCCGATTACGGAGTTTGATACCTCTAAAGATAGGCCTCGGGACGTGTAATTGTTGTACCAACGCCCAATTAGATTACTTGATTATTTCAATTTTTTTGAAAATCACCTTACTATAGATCAGCCGATTCCCAGTCATCAAAATCCAAAATCTGCAATTGTGCTCCGATTACGGATTTTGATACCTCTAAAGATAGGTCTCGGGACGTGTAATTGTTGTACCAACGCCCAATTAGATTGCTTGATTATTTCAATTTTTTTGAAAATCACCTTACCTACTATACATAGATCAGCCGATTCCCAGCCACCAAAATCCAAAATCTGCAATTGTGCTCCGATTACGGAGTTTGATACCTCTAAAGATAGGCCTCGGGACGTGTAATTGTTGTACCAACGCCCAATTAGATTACTTGATTATTTCAATTTTTTTGAAAATCACCTTACTATAGATCAGCCGATTCCCAGTCATCAAAATCCAAAATCTGCAATTGTGCTCCGATTACGGATTTTGATACCTCTAAAGATAGGTCTCGGGACGTGTAATTGTTGTACCAACGCCCAATTAGATTGCTTGATTATTTCAATTTTTTTGAAAATCACCTTACCTACTATACATAGATCAGCCGATTCCCAGCCATCAAAATCCAAAATCTGCAATTGTGCTCCGATTACGGAGTTTGATACCTCTAAAGATAGGCCTCGGGACGAGTAATTGTTGTACCAACGCCCAATTAGATTGCTTGATTATTTCAATTTTTTTGAAAATCACCTTACCTACTATACATAGATCAGCCGATTCCCAGCCACCAAAATCCAAAATCTGCAATTGTGCTCCGATTACGGAGTTTGATACCTCTAAAGATAGGCCTCGGGACGTGTAATTGTTGTACCAACGCCCAATTAGATTACTTGATTATTTCAATTTTTTTGAAAATCACCTTACCTACTATACATAGATCAGCCGATTCCCAGTCATCAAAATCCAAAATCTGCAATTGTGCTCCGATTACGGATTTTGATACCTCTAAAGATAGGTCTCGGGACGTGTAATTGTTGTACCAACGCCCAATTAGATTGCTTGATTATTTCAATTTTTTTGAAAATCACCTTACCTACTATACATAGATCAGCCGATTCCCAGCCACCAAAATCCAAAATCTGCAATTGTGCTCCGATTACGGAGTTTGATACCTCTAAAGATAGGCCTCGGGACGTGTAATTGTTGTACCAACGCCCAATTAGATTACTTGATTATTTCAATTTTTTTGAAAATCACCTTACTATAGATCAGCCGATTCCCAGTCATCAAAATCCAAAATCTGCAATTGTGCTCCGATTACGGATTTTGATACCTCTAAAGATAGGTCTCGGGACGTGTAATTGTTGTACCAACGCCCAATTAGATTGCTTGATTATTTCAATTTTTTTGAAAATCACCTTACTATAGATCAGCCGATTCCCAGTCATCAAAATCCAAAATCTGCAATTGTGCTCCGATTACGGATTTTGATACCTTTAAAGATAGGTCTCGGGACGTCTAATTGTTGTACCAACGCCCAATTAGATTGCTTGATTATTTCAATTTTTTTGAAAATCACCTTACTATAGATCAGCCGATTCCCAGCCATCAAAATCCAAAATCTGCAATTGTGCTCCGATTACGGATTTTGATACCTCTAAAGATAGGTCTCTGGACGTCTAATTGTTGTACCAACGCCCAATTAGATTGCTTGATTATTTCAATTTTTTTGAAAATCACCTTACTATAGATCAGCCGATTCCCAGCCATCAAAATCCAAAATCTGCAATTGTGCTCCGATTACGGATTTTGATACCTCTAAAGATAGGTCTCGGGACGTGTAATTGTTGTACCAACGCCCAATTAGATTGCTTGATTATTTCAATTTTTTTGAAAATCACCTTTACTATAGATCAGCCGATTCCCAGCCATCAAAATCCAAAATCTGCAATTGTGCTCCGATTACGGATTTTGATACCTCTAAAGATAGGTCTCGGGACGTCTAATTGTTGTACCAACGCCCAATTAGATTGCTTGATTATTTCAATTTTTTTGAAAATCACCTTACTATAGATCAGCCGATTCCCAGCCATCAAAATCCAAAATCTGCAATTGTGCTCCGATTACGGATTTTGATACCTCTAAAGATAGGTCTCGGGACGTGTAATTGTTGTACCAACGCCCAATTAGATTGCTTGATTATTTCAATTTTTTTGAAAATCACCTTACTATAGATCAGCCGATTCCCAGCCATCAAAATCCAAAATCTGCAATTGTGCTCCGATTACGGATTTTGATACCTCTAAAGATAGGTCTCGGGACGTGTAATTGTTGTACCAACGCCCAATTAGATTGCTTGATTATTTCAATTTTTTTGAAAATCACCTTACTATAGATCAGCCGATTCCCAGTCATCAAAATCCAAAATCTGCAATTGTGCTCCGATTACGGATTTTGATACCTCTAAAGATAGGTCTCGGGACGTGTAATTGTTGTACCAACGCCCAATTAGATTGCTTGATTATTTCAATTTTTTTTTAAAATCACCTTTACTATAGATCAGCCGATTCCCAGCCATCAAAATCCAAAATCTGCAATTGTGCTCCGATTACGGAGTTTGATACCTCTAAAGATAGGCCTCGGGACGTGTAATTGTTGTACCAACGCCCAATTAGATTGCTTGATTATTTCAATTTTTTTGAAAATCACCTTACCTACTATACATAGATCAGCCGATTCCCAGCCACCAAAATCCAAAATCTGCAATTGTGCTCCGATTACGGAGTTTGATACCTCTAAAGATAGGCCTCGGGACGTATAATTGTTGTACCAACGCCCAATTAGATTGCTTGATTATTTCAATTTTTTTGAAAATCACCTTACTATAGATCAGCCGATTCCCAGTCATCAAAATCCAAAATCTGCAATTGTGCTCCGATTACGGATTTTGATACCTTTAAAGATAGGTCTCGGGACGTGTAATTGTTGTACCAACGCCCAATTAGATTGCTTGATTATTTCAATTTTTTTGAAAATCACCTTACCTACTATACATAGATCAGCCGATTCCCAGCCACCAAAATCCAAAATCTGCAATTGTGCTCCGATTACGGAGTTTGATACCTCTAAAGATAGGCCTCGGGACGTGTAATTGTTGTACCAACGCCCAATTAGATTGCTTGATTATTTCAATTTTTTTGAAAATCACCTTACCTACTATACATAGATCAGCCGATTCCCAGCCACCAAAATCCAAAATCTGCAATTGTGCTCCGATTACGGAGTTTGATACCTCTAAAGATAGGCCTCGGGACGTGTAATTGTTGTACCAACGCCCAATTAGATTACTTGGATATTTCAATTTTTTTGAAAATCACCTTACTATAGATCAGCCGATTCCCAGTCATCAAAATCCAAAATCTGCAATTGTGCTCCGATTACGGATTTTGATACCTTTAAAGATAGGTCTCGGGACGTCTAATTGTTGTACCAACGCCCAATTAGATTGCTTGATTATTTCAATTTTTTTGAAAATCACCTTACTATAGATCAGCCGATTCCCAGCCATCAAAATCCAAAATCTGCAATTGTGCTCCGATTACGGATTTTGATACCTCTAAAGATAGGTCTCTGGACGTCTAATTGTTGTACCAACGCCCAATTAGATTGCTTGATTATTTCAATTTTTTTGAAAATCACCTTACTATAGATCAGCCGATTCCCAGCCATCAAAATCCAAAATCTGCAATTGTGCTCCGATTACGGATTTTGATACCTCTAAAGATAGGTCTCGGGACGTGTAATTGTTGTACCAACGCCCAATTAGATTGCTTGATTATTTCAATTTTTTTGAAAATCACCGTTACTATAGATCAGCCGATTCCCAGCCATCAAAATCCAAAATCTGCAATTGTGCTCCGATTACGGATTTTGATACCTCTAAAGATAGGTCTCGGGACGTCTAATTGTTGTACCAACGCCCAATTAGATTGCTTGATTATTTCAATTTTTTTGAAAATCACCTTACTATAGATCAGCCGATTCCCAGCCATCAAAATCCAAAATCTGCAATTGTGCTCCGATTACGGATTTTGATACCTCTAAAGATAGGTCTCGGGACGTGTAATTGTTGTACCAACGCCCAATTAGATTGCTTGATTATTTCAATTTTTTTGAAAATCACCTTACTATAGATCAGCCGATTCCCAGCCATCAAAATCCAAAATCTGCAATTGTGCTCCGATTACGGATTTTGATACCTCTAAAGATAGGTCTCGGGACGTGTAATTGTTGTACCAACGCCCAATTAGATTGCTTGATTATTTCAATTTTTTTGAAAATCACCTTACTATAGATCAGCCGATTCCCAGTCATCAAAATCCAAAATCTGCAATTGTGCTCCGATTACGGATTTTGATACCTCTAAAGATAGGTCTCGGGACGTGTAATTGTTGTACCAACGCCCAATTAGATTGCTTGATTATTTCAATTTTTTTTTAAAATCACCTTTACTATAGATCAGCCGATTCCCAGCCATCAAAATCCAAAATCTGCAATTGTGCTCCGATTACGGAGTTTGATACCTCTAAAGATAGGCCTCGGGACGTGTAATTGTTGTACCAACGCCCAATTAGATTGCTTGATTATTTCAATTTTTTTGAAAATCACCTTACCTACTATACATAGATCAGCCGATTCCCAGCCACCAAAATCCAAAATCTGCAATTGTGCTCCGATTACGGAGTTTGATACCTCTAAAGATAGGCCTCGGGACGTATAATTGTTGTACCAACGCCCAATTAGATTGCTTGATTATTTCAATTTTTTTGAAAATCACCTTACTATAGATCAGCCGATTCCCAGTCATCAAAATCCAAAATCTGCAATTGTGCTCCGATTACGGATTTTGATACCTTTAAAGATAGGTCTCGGGACGTGTAATTGTTGTACCAACGCCCAATTAGATTGCTTGATTATTTCAATTTTTTTGAAAATCACCTTACCTACTATACATAGATCAGCCGATTCCCAGCCACCAAAATCCAAAATCTGCAATTGTGCTCCGATTACGGAGTTTGATACCTCTAAAGATAGGCCTCGGGACGTGTAATTGTTGTACCAACGCCCAATTAGATTACTTGGATATTTCAATTTTTTTGAAAATCACCTTACTATAGATCAGCCGATTCCCAGCCACCAAAATCCAAAATCTGCAATTGTGCTCCGATTACGGAGTTTGATACCTCTAAAGATAGGTCTCGGGACGTGTAATTGTTGTACCAACGCCCAATTAGATTGCTTGATTATTTCAATTTTTTTGAAAATCACCTTACCTACTATACATAGATCAGCCGATTCCCAGCCACCAAAATCCAAAATCTGCAATTGTGCTCCGATTACGGAGTTTGATACCTCTAAAGATAGGCCTCGGGACGTGTAATTGTTGTACCAACGCCCAATTAGATTACTTGGATATTTCAATTTTTTTGAAAATCACCTTACTATAGATCAGCCGATTCCCAGTCATCAAAATCCAAAATCTGCAATTGTGCTCCGATTACGGATTTTGATACCTCTAAAGATAGGTCTCGGGACGTGTAATTGTTGTACCAACGCCCAATTAGATTGCTTGATTATTTCAATTTTTTTGAAAATCACCTTGCTATAGATCAGCCGATTCCCAGCCATCAAAATCCAAAATCTGCAATTGTGCTCCGATTACGGATTTTGATACCTCTAAAGATAGGTCTCGGGACGTGTAATTGTTGTACCAACGCCCAATTAGATTGCTTGATTATTTCAATTTTTTTGAAAATCACCTTTACTATAGATCAGCCGATTCCCAGCCATCAAAATCCAAAATCTGCAATTGTGCTCCGATTACGGATTTTGATACCTCTAAAGATAGGTCTCGGGACGTCTAATTGTTGTACCAACGCCCAATTAGATTGCTTGATTATTTCAATTTTTTTTGAAAATCACCTTACTATAGATCAGCCGATTCCCAGCCATCAAAATCCAAAATCTGCAATTGTGCTCCGATTACGGATTTTGATACCTCTAAAGATAGGTCTCGGGACGTGTAATTGTTGTACCAACGCCCAATTAGATTGCTTGATTATTTCAATTTTTTTGAAAATCACCTTACTATAGATCAGCCGATTCCCAGCCATCAAAATCCAAAATCTGCAATTGTGCTCCGATTACGGATTTTGATACCTTTAAAGATAGGTCTCGGGACGTGTAATTGTTGTACCAACGCCCAATTAGATTGCTTGATTATTTCAATTTTTTTGAAAATCACCTTTACTATAGATCAGCCGATTCCCAGCCACCAAAATCCAAAATCTGCAATTGTGCTCCGATTACGGATTTTGATACCTCTAAAGATAGGTCTCGGGACGTCTAATTGTTGTACCAACGCCCAATTAGATTGCTTGATTATTTCAATTTTTTTTTAAAATCACCTTTACTATAGATCAGCCGATTCCCAGCCATCAAAATCCAAAATCTGCAATTGTGCTCCGATTACGGATTTTGATACCTCTAAAGATAGGTCTCGGGACGTGTAATTGTTGTACCAACGCCCAATTAGATTGCTTGATTATTTCAATTTTTTTGAAAATCACCTTACTATAGATCAGCCGATTCCCAGCCACCAAAATCCAAAATCTGCAATTGTGCTCCGATTACGGAGTTTGATACCTCTAAAGATAGGTCTCGGGACGTGTAATTGTTGTACCAACGCCCAATTAGATTGCTTGATTATTTCAATTTTTTTGAAAATCACCTTACCTACTATACATAGATCAGCCGATTCCCAGCCACCAAAATCCAAAATCTGCAATTGTGCTCCGATTACGGAGTTTGATACCTCTAAAGATAGGCCTCGGGACGTGTAATTGTTGTACCAACGCCCAATTAGATTACTTGGATATTTCAATTTTTTTGAAAATCACCTTACTATAGATCAGCCGATTCCCAGTCATCAAAATCCAAAATCTGCAATTGTGCTCCGATTACGGATTTTGATACCTTTAAAGATAGGTCTCGGGACGTGTAATTGTTGTACCAACGCCCAATTAGATTGCTTGATTATTTCAATTTTTTTGAAAATCACCTTACTATAGATCAGCCGATTCCCAGCCATCAAAATCCAAAATCTGCAATTGTGCTCCGATTACGGATTTTGATACCTCTAAAGATAGGTCTCGGGACGTGTAATTGTTGTACCAACGCCCAATTAGATTGCTTGATTATTTCAATTTTTTTGAAAATCACCTTGCTATAGATCAGCCGATTCCCAGCCATCAAAATCCAAAATCTGCAATTGTGCTCCGATTACGGATTTTGATACCTCTAAAGATAGGTCTCGGGACGTGTAATTGTTGTACCAACGCCCAATTAGATTGCTTGATTATTTCAATTTTTTTGAAAATCACCTTTACTATAGATCAGCCGATTCCCAGCCATCAAAATCCAAAATCTGCAATTGTGCTCCGATTACGGATTTTGATACCTCTAAAGATAGGTCTCGGGACGTCTAATTGTTGTACCAACGCCCAATTAGATTGCTTGATTATTTCAATTTTTTTTGAAAATCACCTTACTATAGATCAGCCGATTCCCAGCCATCAAAATCCAAAATCTGCAATTGTGCTCCGATTACGGATTTTGATACCTCTAAAGATAGGTCTCGGGACGTGTAATTGTTGTACCAACGCCCAATTAGATTGCTTGATTATTTCAATTTTTTTGAAAATCACCTTACTATAGATCAGCCGATTCCCAGCCATCAAAATCCAAAATCTGCAATTGTGCTCCGATTACGGATTTTGATACCTTTAAAGATAGGTCTCGGGACGTGTAATTGTTGTACCAACGCCCAATTAGATTGCTTGATTATTTCAATTTTTTTGAAAATCACCTTTACTATAGATCAGCCGATTCCCAGCCATCAAAATCCAAAATCTGCAATTGTGCTCCGATTACGGATTTTGATACCTCTAAAGATAGGTCTCGGGACGTCTAATTGTTGTACCAACGCCCAATTAGATTGCTTGATTATTTCAATTTTTTTTTAAAATCACCTTTACTATAGATCAGCCGATTCCCAGCCATCAAAATCCAAAATCTGCAATTGTGCTCCGATTACGGATTTTGATACCTTTAAAGATAGGTCTCGGGACGTCTAATTGTTGTACCAACGCCCAATTAGATTGCTTGATTATTTCAATTTTTTTAAAAATCACCTTACTATAGATCAGCCGATTCCCAGCCATCAAAATCCAAAATCTGCAATTGTGCTCCGATTACGGATTTTGATACCTCTAAAGATAGGTCTCTGGACGTCTAATTGTTGTACCAACGCCCAATTAGATTGCTTGATTATTTCAATTTTTTTGAAAATCACCTTACTATAGATCAGCCGATTCCCAGCCATCAAAATCCAAAATCTGCAATTGTGCTCCGATTACGGATTTTGATACCTCTAAAGATAGGTCTCGGGACGTGTAATTGTTGTACCAACGCCCAATTAGATTGCTTGATTATTTCAATTTTTTTGAAAATCACCTTTACTATAGATCAGCCGATTCCCAGCCATCAAAATCCAAAATCTGCAATTGTGCTCCGATTACGGATTTTGATACCTCTAAAGATAGGTCTCGGGACGTCTAATTGTTGTACCAACGCCCAATTAGATTGCTTGATTATTTCAATTTTTTTGAAAATCACCTTACTATAGATCAGCCGATTCCCAGCCATCAAAATCCAAAATCTGCAATTGTGCTCCGATTACGGATTTTGATACCTCTAAAGATAGGTCTCGGGACGTGTAATTGTTGTACCAACGCCCAATTAGATTGCTTGATTATTTCAATTTTTTTGAAAATCACCTTACTATAGATCAGCCGATTCCCAGCCATCAAAATCCAAAATCTGCAATTGTGCTCCGATTACGGATTTTGATACCTCTAAAGATAGGTCTCGGGACGTGTAATTGTTGTACCAACGCCCAATTAGATTGCTTGATTATTTCAATTTTTTTGAAAATCACCTTACTATAGATCAGCCGATTCCCAGTCATCAAAATCCAAAATCTGCAATTGTGCTCCGATTACGGATTTTGATACCTCTAAAGATAGGTCTCGGGACGTGTAATTGTTGTACCAACGCCCAATTAGATTGCTTGATTATTTCAATTTTTTTTTAAAATCACCTTTACTATAGATCAGCCGATTCCCAGCCATCAAAATCCAAAATCTGCAATTGTGCTCCGATTACGGAGTTTGATACCTCTAAAGATAGGCCTCGGGACGTGTAATTGTTGTACCAACGCCCAATTAGATTACTTGGATATTTCAATTTTTTTGAAAATCACCTTACTATAGATCAGCCGATTCCCAGTCATCAAAATCCAAAATCTGCAATTGTGCTCCGATTACGGATTTTGATACCTCTAAAGATAGGTCTCGGGACGTGTAATTGTTGTACCAACGCCCAATTAGATTGCTTGATTATTTCAATTTTTTTTTAAAATCACCTTTACTATAGATCAGCCGATTCCCAGCCATCAAAATCCAAAATCTGCAATTGTGCTCCGATTACAGAGTTTGATACCTCTAAAGATAGGCCTCGGGACGTGTAATTGTTGTACCAACGCCCAATTAGATTGCTTGATTATTTCAATTTTTTTGAAAATCACCTTACCTACTATACATAGATCAGCCGATTCCCAGCCACCAAAATCCAAAATCTGCAATTGTGCTCCGATTACGGAGTTTGATACCTCTAAAGATAGGCCTCGGGACGTATAATTGTTGTACCAACGCCCAATTAGATTGCTTGATTATTTCAATTTTTTTGAAAATCACCTTACTATAGATCAGCCGATTCCCAGTCATCAAAATCCAAAATCTGCAATTGTGCTCCGATTACGGATTTTGATACCTTTAAAGATAGGTCTCGGGACGTGTAATTGTTGTACCAACGCCCAATTAGATTGCTTGATTATTTCAATTTTTTTGAAAATCACCTTACCTACTATACATAGATCAGCCGATTCCCAGCCACCAAAATCCAAAATCTGCAATTGTGCTCCGATTACGGAGTTTGATACCTCTAAAGATAGGCCTCGGGACGTGTAATTGTTGTACCAACGCCCAATTAGATTACTTGGATATTTCAATTTTTTTGAAAATCACCTTACTATAGATCAGCCGATTCCCAGCCACCAAAATCCAAAATCTGCAATTGTGCTCCGATTACGGAGTTTGATACCTCTAAAGATAGGTCTCGGGACGTGTAATTGTTGTACCAACGCCCAATTAGATTGCTTGATTATTTCAATTTTTTTGAAAATCACCTTACCTACTATACATAGATCAGCCGATTCCCAGCCACCAAAATCCAAAATCTGCAATTGTGCTCCAATTACGGAGTTTGATACCTCTAAAGATAGGCCTCGGGACGTGTAATTGTTGTACCAACGCCCAATTAGATTACTTGGATATTTCAATTTTTTTGAAAATCACCTTACTATAGATCAGCCGATTCCCAGTCATCAAAATCCAAAATCTGCAATTGTGCTCCGATTACGGATTTTGATACCTTTAAAGATAGGTCTCGGGACGTGTAATTGTTGTACCAACGCCCAATTAGATTGCTTGATTATTTCAATTTTTTTGAAAATCACCTTACCTACTATACATAGATCAGCCGATTCCCAGCCACCAAAATCCAAAATCTGCAATTGTGCTCCGATTACGGAGTTTGATACCTCTAAAGATAGGCCTCGGGACGTGTAATTGTTGTACCAACGCCCAATTAGATTACTTGGATATTTCAATTTTTTTGAAAATCACCTTACTATAGATCAGCCGATTCCCAGCCACCAAAATCCAAAATCTGCAATTGTGCTCCGATTACGGAGTTTGATACCTCTAAAGATAGGCCTCGGGACGTGTAATTGTTGTACCAACGCCCAATTAGATTACTTGATTATTTCAATTTTTTTGAAAATCACCTTACTATAGATCAGCCGATTCCCAGTCATCAAAATCCAAAATCTGCAATTGTGCTCCGATTACGGATTTTGATACCTCTAAAGATAGGTCTCGGGACGTGTAATTGTTGTACCAACGCCCAATTAGATTGCTTGATTATTTCAATTTTTTTGAAAATCACCTTACCTACTATACATAGATCAGCCGATTCCCAGCCACCAAAATCCAAAATCTGCAATTGTGCTCCGATTACGGAGTTTGATACCTCTAAAGATAGGCCTCGGGACGTGTAATTGTTGTACCAACGCCCAATTAGATTACTTGATTATTTCAATTTTTTTGAAAATCACCTTACTATAGATCAGCCGATTCCCAGTCATCAAAATCCAAAATCTGCAATTGTGCTCCGATTACGGATTTTGATACCTCTAAAGATAGGTCTCGGGACGTGTAATTGTTGTACCAACGCCCAATTAGATTGCTTGATTATTTCAATTTTTTTGAAAATCACCTTACTATAGATCAGCCGATTCCCAGTCATCAAAATCCAAAATCTGCAATTGTGCTCCGATTACGGATTTTGATACCTTTAAAGATAGGTCTCGGGACGTCTAATTGTTGTACCAACGCCCAATTAGATTGCTTGATTATTTCAATTTTTTGAAAATCACCTTACTATAGATCAGCCGATTCCCAGCCATCAAAATCCAAAATCTGCAATTGTGCTCCGATTACGGATTTTGATACCTCTAAAGATAGGTCTCTGGACGTCTAATTGTTGTACCAACGCCCAATTAGATTGCTTGATTATTTCAATTTTTTTGAAAATCACCTTACTATAGATCAGCCGATTCCCAGCCATCAAAATCCAAAATCTGCAATTGTGCTCCGATTACGGATTTTGATACCTCTAAAGATAGGTCTCGGGACGTGTAATTGTTGTACCAACGCCCAATTAGATTGCTTGATTATTTCAATTTTTTTGAAAATCACCTTTACTATAGATCAGCCGATTCCCAGCCATCAAAATCCAAAATCTGCAATTGTGCTCCGATTACGGATTTTGATACCTCTAAAGATAGGTCTCGGGACGTCTAATTGTTGTACCAACGCCCAATTAGATTGCTTGATTATTTCAATTTTTTTGAAAATCACCTTACTATAGATCAGCCGATTCCCAGCCATCAAAATCCAAAATCTGCAATTGTGCTCCGATTACGGATTTTGATACCTCTAAAGATAGGTCTCGGGACGTGTAATTGTTGTACCAACGCCCAATTAGATTGCTTGATTATTTCAATTTTTTTGAAAATCACCTTACTATAGATCAGCCGATTCCCAGCCATCAAAATCCAAAATCTGCAATTGTGCTCCGATTACGGATTTTGATACCTCTAAAGATAGGTCTCGGGACGTGTAATTGTTGTACCAACGCCCAATTAGATTGCTTGATTATTTCAATTTTTTTGAAAATCACCTTACTATAGATCAGCCGATTCCCAGTCATCAAAATCCAAAATCTGCAATTGTGCTCCGATTACGGATTTTGATACCTCTAAAGATAGGTCTCGGGACGTGTAATTGTTGTACCAACGCCCAATTAGATTGCTTGATTATTTCATTTTTTTTTAAAATCACCTTTACTATAGATCAGCCGATTCCCAGCCATCAAAATCCAAAATCTGCAATTGTGCTCCGATTACGGAGTTTGATACCTCTAAAGATAGGCCTCGGGACGTGTAATTGTTGTACCAACGCCCAATTAGATTGCTTGATTATTTCAATTTTTTTGAAAATCACCTTACCTACTATACATAGATCAGCCGATTCCCAGCCACCAAAATCCAAAATCTGCAATTGTGCTCCGATTACGGAGTTTGATACCTCTAAAGATAGGCCTCGGGACGTATAATTGTTGTACCAACGCCCAATTAGATTGCTTGATTATTTCAATTTTTTTGAAAATCACCTTACTATAGATCAGCCGATTCCCAGTCATCAAAATCCAAAATCTGCAATTGTGCTCCGATTACGGATTTTGATACCTTTAAAGATAGGTCTCGGGACGTGTAATTGTTGTACCAACGCCCAATTAGATTGCTTGATTATTTCAATTTTTTTGAAAATCACCTTACCTACTATACATAGATCAGCCGATTCCCAGCCACCAAAATCCAAAATCTGCAATTGTGCTCCGATTACGGAGTTTGATACCTCTAAAGATAGGCCTCGGGACGTGTAATTGTTGTACCAACGCCCAATTAGATTACTTGGATATTTCAATTTTTTTGAAAATCACCTTACTATAGATCAGCCGATTCCCAGCCACCAAAATCCAAAATCTGCAATTGTGCTCCGATTACGGAGTTTGATACCTCTAAAGATAGGTCTCGGGACGTGTAATTGTTGTACCAACGCCCAATTAGATTGCTTGATTATTTCAATTTTTTTGAAAATCACCTTACCTACTATACATAGATCAGCCGATTCCCAGCCATCAAAATCCAAAATCTGCAATTGTGCTCCGATTACGGATTTTGATACCTCTAAAGATAGGTCTCTGGACGTCTAATTGTTGTACCAACGCCCAATTAGATTGCTTGATTATTTCAATTTTTTTGAAAATCACCTTACTATAGATCAGCCGATTCCCAGCCATCAAAATCCAAAATCTGCAATTGTGCTCCGATTACGGATTTTGATACCTCTAAAGATAGGTCTCGGGACGTGTAATTGTTGTACCAACGCCCAATTAGATTGCTTGATTATTTCAATTTTTTTGAAAATCACCTTTACTATAGATCAGCCGATTCCCAGCCATCAAAATCCAAAATCTGCAATTGTGCTCCGATTACGGATTTTGATACCTCTAAAGATAGGTCTCGGGACGTCTAATTGTTGTACCAACGCCCAATTAGATTGCTTGATTATTTCAATTTTTTTGAAAATCACCTTACTATAGATCAGCCGATTCCCAGCCATCAAAATCCAAAATCTGCAATTGTGCTCCGATTACGGATTTTGATACCTCTAAAGATAGGTCTCGGGACGTGTAATTGTTGTACCAACGCCCAATTAGATTGCTTGATTATTTCAATTTTTTTGAAAATCACCTTACTATAGATCAGCCGATTCCCAGCCATCAAAATCCAAAATCTGCAATTGTGCTCCGATTACGGATTTTGATACCTCTAAAGATAGGTCTCGGGACGTGTAATTGTTGTACCAACGCCCAATTAGATTGCTTGATTATTTCAATTTTTTTGAAAATCACCTTACTATAGATCAGCCGATTCCCAGTCATCAAAATCCAAAATCTGCAATTGTGCTCCGATTACGGATTTTGATACCTCTAAAGATAGGTCTCGGGACGTGTAATTGTTGTACCAACGCCCAATTAGATTGCTTGATTATTTCAATTTTTTTTTAAAATCACCTTTACTATAGATCAGCCGATTCCCAGCCATCAAAATCCAAAATCTGCAATTGTGCTCCGATTACGGAGTTTGATACCTCTAAAGATAGGCCTCGGGACGTGTAATTGTTGTACCAACGCCCAATTAGATTACTTGGATATTTCAATTTTTTTGAAAATCACCTTACTATAGATCAGCCGATTCCCAGTCATCAAAATCCAAAATCTGCAATTGTGCTCCGATTACGGATTTTGATACCTCTAAAGATAGGTCTCGGGACGTGTAATTGTTGTACCAACGCCCAATTAGATTGCTTGATTATTTCAATTTTTTTTTAAAATCACCTTTACTATAGATCAGCCGATTCCCAGCCATCAAAATCCAAAATCTGCAATTGTGCTCCGATTACGGAGTTTGATACCTCTAAAGATAGGCCTCGGGACGTGTAATTGTTGTACCAACGCCCAATTAGATTGCTTGATTATTTCAATTTTTTTGAAAATCACCTTACCTACTATACATAGATCAGCCGATTCCCAGCCACCAAAATCCAAAATCTGCAATTGTGCTCCGATTACGGAGTTTGATACCTCTAAAGATAGGCCTCGGGACGTATAATTGTTGTACCAACGCCCAATTAGATTGCTTGATTATTTCAATTTTTTTGAAAATCACCTTACTATAGATCAGCCGATTCCCAGTCATCAAAATCCAAAATCTGCAATTGTGCTCCGATTACGGATTTTGATACCTTTAAAGATAGGTCTCGGGACGTGTAATTGTTGTACCAACGCCCAATTAGATTGCTTGATTATTTCAATTTTTTTGAAAATCACCTTACCTACTATACATAGATCAGCCGATTCCCAGCCACCAAAATCCAAAATCTGCAATTGTGCTCCGATTACGGAGTTTGATACCTCTAAAGATAGGCCTCGGGACGTGTAATTGTTGTACCAACGCCCAATTAGATTACTTGGATATTTCAATTTTTTTGAAAATCACCTTACTATAGATCAGCCGATTCCCAGCCACCAAAATCCAAAATCTGCAATTGTGCTCCGATTACGGAGTTTGATACCTCTAAAGATAGGTCTCGGGACGTGTAATTGTTGTACCAACGCCCAATTAGATTGCTTGATTATTTCAATTTTTTTGAAAATCACCTTACCTACTATACATAGATCAGCCGATTCCCAGCCACCAAAATCCAAAATCTGCAATTGTGCTCCGATTACGGAGTTTGATACTCTAAAGATAGGCCTCGGGACGTGTAATTGTTGTACCAACGCCCAATTAGATTACTTGGATATTTCAATTTTTTTGAAAATCACCTTACTATAGATCAGCCGATTCCCAGTCATCAAAATCCAAAATCTGCAATTGTGCTCCGATTACGGATTTTGATACCTTTAAAGATAGGTCTCGGGACGTGTAATTGTTGTACCAACGCCCAATTAGATTGCTTGATTATTTCAATTTTTTTGAAAATCACCTTACCTACTATACATAGATCAGCCGATTCCCAGCCACCAAAATCCAAAATCTGCAATTGTGCTCCGATTACGGAGTTTGATACCTCTAAAGATAGGCCTCGGGACGTGTAATTGTTGTACCAACGCCCAATTAGATTACTTGGATATTTCAATTTTTTTGAAAATCACCTTACTATAGATCAGCCGATTCCCAGCCACCAAAATCCAAAATCTGCAATTGTGCTCCGATTACGGAGTTTGATACCTCTAAAGATAGGCCTCGGGACGTGTAATTGTTGTACCAACGCCCAATTAGATTACTTGATTATTTCAATTTTTTTGAAAATCACCTTACTATAGATCAGCCGATTCCCAGTCATCAAAATCCAAAATCTGCAATTGTGCTCCGATTACGGATTTTGATACCTCTAAAGATAGGTCTCGGGACGTGTAATTGTTGTACCAACGCCCAATTAGATTGCTTGATTATTTCAATTTTTTTGAAAATCACCTTACCTACTATACATAGATCAGCCGATTCCCAGCCACCAAAATCCAAAATCTGCAATTGTGCTCCGATTACGGAGTTTGATACCTCTAAAGATAGGCCTCGGGACGTGTAATTGTTGTACCAACGCCCAATTAGATTACTTGATTATTTCAATTTTTTTGAAAATCACCTTACTATAGATCAGCCGATTCCCAGTCATCAAAATCCAAAATCTGCAATTGTGCTCCGATTACGGATTTTGATACCTCTAAAGATAGGTCTCGGGACGTGTAATTGTTGTACCAACGCCCAATTAGATTGCTTGATTATTTCAATTTTTTTGAAAATCACCTTACCTACTATACATAGATCAGCCGATTCCCAGCCATCAAAATCCAAAATCTGCAATTGTGCTCCGATTACGGAGTTTGATACCTCTAAAGATAGGCCTCGGGACGTGTAATTGTTGTACCAACGCCCAATTAGATTGCTTGATTATTTCAATTTTTTGAAAATCACCTTACCTACTATACATAGATCAGCCGATTCCCAGCCACCAAAATCCAAAATCTGCAATTGTGCTCCGATTACGGAGTTTGATACCTCTAAAGATAGGCCTCGGGACGTGTAATTGTTGTACCAACGCCCAATTAGATTACTTGATTATTTCAATTTTTTTGAAAATCACCTTACTATAGATCAGCCGATTCCCAGTCATCAAAATCCAAAATCTGCAATTGTGCTCCGATTACGGATTTTGATACCTCTAAAGATAGGTCTCGGGACGTGTAATTGTTGTACCAACGCCCAATTAGATTGCTTGATTATTTCAATTTTTTTGAAAATCACCTTACCTACTATACATAGATCAGCCGATTCCCAGCCACCAAAATCCAAAATCTGCAATTGTGCTCCGATTACGGAGTTTGATACCTCTAAAGATAGGCCTCGGGACGTGTAATTGTTGTACCAACGCCCAATTAGATTACTTGATTATTTCAATTTTTTTGAAAATCACCTTACTATAGATCAGCCGATTCCCAGTCATCAAAATCCAAAATCTGCAATTGTGCTCCGATTACGGATTTTGATACCTCTAAAGATAGGTCTCGGGACGTGTAATTGTTGTACCAACGCCCAATTAGATTGCTTGATTATTTCAATTTTTTTGAAAATCACCTTACCTACTATACATAGATCAGCCGATTCCCAGCCACCAAAATCCAAAATCTGCAATTGTGCTCCGATTACGGATTTTGATACCTCTAAAGATAGGTCTCGGGACGTGTAATTGTTGTACCAACGCCCAATTAGATTGCTTGATTATTTCAATTTTTTTGAAAATCACCTTACCTACTATACATAGATCAGCCGATTCCCAGCCATCAAAATCCAAAATCTGCAATTGTGCTCCGATTACGGAGTTTGATACCTCTAAAGATAGGCCTCGGGACGTGTAATTGTTGTACCAACGCCCAATTAGATTGCTTGATTATTTCAATTTTTTTGAAAATCACCTTACCTACTATACATAGATCAGCCGATTCCCAGCCACCAAAATCCAAAATCTGCAATTGTGCTCCGATTACGGAGTTTGATACCTCTAAAGATAGGCCTCGGGACGTGTAATTGTTGTACCAACGCCCAATTAGATTACTTGATTATTTCAATTTTTTTGAAAATCACCTTACTATAGATCAGCCGATTCCCAGTCATCAAAATCCAAAATCTGCAATTGTGCTCCGATTACGGATTTTGATACCTCTAAAGATAGGTCTCGGGACGTGTAATTGTTGTACCAACGCCCAATTAGATTGCTTGATTATTTCAATTTTTTTGAAAATCACCTTACCTACTATACATAGATCAGCCGATTCCCAGCCACCAAAATCCAAAATCTGCAATTGTGCTCCGATTACGGAGTTTGATACCTCTAAAGATAGGCCTCGGGACGTGTAATTGTTGTACCAACGCCCAATTAGATTACTTGATTATTTCAATTTTTTTGAAAATCACCTTACCTACTATACATAGATCAGCCGATTCCCAGTCATCAAAATCCAAAATCTGCAATTGTGCTCCGATTACGGATTTTGATACCTCTAAAGATAGGTCTCGGGACGTGTAATTGTTGTACCAACGCCCAATTAGATTGCTTGATTATTTCAATTTTTTTGAAAATCACCTTACCTACTATACATAGATCAGCCGATTCCCAGCCACCAAAATCCAAAATCTGCAATTGTGCTCCGATTACGGAGTTTGATACCTCTAAAGATAGGCCTCGGGACGTGTAATTGTTGTACCAACGCCCAATTAGATTACTTGATTATTTCAATTTTTTTGAAAATCACCTTACCTACTATACATAGATCAGCCGATTCCCAGTCATCAAAATCCAAAATCTGCAATTGTGCTCCGATTACGGATTTTGATACCTCTAAAGATAGGTCTCGGGACGTGTAATTGTTGTACCAACGCCCAATTAGATTGCTTGATTATTTCAATTTTTTTGAAAATCACCTTACCTACTATACATAGATCAGCCGATTCCCAGCCACCAAAATCCAAAATCTGCAATTGTGCTCCGATTACGGAGTTTGATACCTCTAAAGATAGGCCTCGGGACGTGTAATTGTTGTACCAACGCCCAATTAGATTACTTGATTATTTCAATTTTTTTGAAAATCACCTTACTATAGATCAGCCGATTCCCAGTCATCAAAATCCAAAATCTGCAATTGTGCTCCGATTACGGAGTTTGATACCTCTAAAGATAGGTCTCGGGACGTGTAATTGTTGTACCAACGCCCAATTAGATTGCTTGATTATTTCAATTTTTTTGAAAATCACCTTACTATAGATCAGCCGATTCCCAGTCATCAAAATCCAAAATCTGCAATTGTGCTCCGATTACGGATTTTGATACCTCTAAAGATAGGTCTCGGGACGTGTAATTGTTGTACCAACGCCCAATTAGATTGCTTGATTATTTCAATTTTTTTGAAAATCACCTTATACTATAGATCAGCCGATTCCCAGTCATCAAAATCCAAAATCTGCAATTGTGCTCCGATTACGGAGTTTGATACCTCTAAAGATAGGTGTCGGGACGTGTAATTATTGTACCAACGCCCAATTAGATTGCTTGATTATTTCAAATTTTTTGAAAATCACCTTACTATAGATCAGCCGATTCCCAGTCATCAAAATCCAAAATCTGCAATTGTGCTCCGATTACGGATTTTGATACCTCTAAAGATAGGTCTCGGGACGTGTAATTGTTGTACCAACGCCCAATTAGATTGCTTGATTATTTCAATTTTTTTGAAAATCACCTTACCTACTAGGTATACATAGATCAGCCGATTCCCAGCCACCAAAATCCAAAATCTGCAATTGTGCTCCGATTACGGAGTTTGATACCTCTAAAGATAGGTGTCGGGACGTGTAATTGTTGTACCAACGCCCAATTAGATTGCTTGATTATTTCAATTTTTTTGAAAATCACCTTACTATAGATCAGCCGATTCCCAGTCATCAAAATCCAAAATCTGCAATTGTGCTCCGATTACGGATTTTGATACCTCTAAAGATAGGTCTCGGGACGTGTAATTGTTGTACCAACGCCCAATTAGATTGCTTCATTATTTCAATTTTTTTGAAAATCACCTTACCTACTATACATAGATCAGCCGATTCCCAGCCACCAAAATCCAAAATCTGCAATTGTGCTCCGATTACGGAGTTTGATACCTCTAAAGATAGGCCTCGGGACGTGTAATTGTTGTACCAACGCCCAATTAGATTACTTGGATATTTCAATTTTTTTGAAAATCACCTTACTATAGATCAGCCGATTCCCAGTCATCAAAATCCAAAATCTGCAATTGTGCTCCGATTACGGATTTTGATACCTCTAAAGATAGGTCTCGGGACGTGTAATTGTTGTACCAACGCCCAATTAGATTGCTTGATTATTTCAATTTTTTTGAAAATCACCTTACCTACTAGGTATACATAGATCAGCCGATTCCCAGCCACCAAAATCCAAAATCTGCAATTGTGCTCCGATTACGGAGTTTGATACCTCTAAAGATAGGCCTCGGGACGTGTAATTGTTGTACCAACGCCCAATTAGATTACTTGATTATTTCAATTTTTTTGAAAATCACCTTACTATAGATCAGCCGATTCCCAGTCATCAAAATCCAAAATCTGCAATTGTGCTCCGATTACGGATTTTGATACCTCTAAAGATAGGTCTCGGGACGTGTAATTGTTGTACCAACGCCCAATTAGATTGCTTGATTATTTCAATTTTTTTGAAAATCACCTTACCTACTAGGTATACATAGATCAGCCGATTCCCAGCCACCAAAATCCAAAATCTGCAATTGTGCTCCGATTACGGAGTTTGATACCTCTAAAGATAGGTGTCGGGACGTGTAATTGTTGTACCAACGCCCAATTAGATTGCTTGATTATTTCAATTTTTTTGAAAATCACCTTACTATAGATCAGCCGATTCCCAGTCATCAAAATCCAAAATCTGCAATTGTGCTCCGATTACGGATTTTGATACCTCTAAAGATAGGTCTCGGGACGTGTAATTGTTGTACCAACGCCCAATTAGATTGCTTGATTATTTCAATTTTTTTGAAAATCACCTTACCTACTATACATAGATCAGCCGATTCCCAGCCACCAAAATCCAAAATCTGCAATTGTGCTCCGATTACGGAGTTTGATACCTCTAAAGATAGGCCTCGGGACGTGTAATTGTTGTACCAACGCCCAATTAGATTACTTGATTATTTCAATTTTTTTGAAAATCACCTTACTATAGATCAGCCGATTCCCAGTCATCAAAATCCAAAATCTGCAATTGTGCTCCGATTACGGAGTTTGATACCTCTAAAGATAGGCCTCGGGACGTGTAATTGTTGTACCAACGCCCAATTAGATTGCTTGATTATTTCAATTTTTTTGAAAATCACCTTACCTACTATACATAGATCAGCCGATTCCCAGCCACCAAAATCCAAAATCTGCAATTGTGCTCCGATTACGGAGTTTGATACCTCTAAAGATAGGCCTCGGGACGTGTAATTGTTGTACCAACGCCCAATTAGATTACTTGGATATTTCAATTTTTTTGAAAATCACCTTACTATAGATCAGCCGATTCCCAGTCATCAAAATCCAAAATCTGCAATTGTGCTCCGATTACGGATTTTGATACCTTTAAAGATAGGTCTCGGGACGTGTAATTGTTGTACCAACGCCCAATTAGATTGCTTGATTATTTCAATTTTTTTGAAAATCACCTTACCTACTATACATAGATCAGCCGATTCCCAGCCACCAAAATCCAAAATCTGCAATTGTGCTCCGATTACGGAGTTTGATACCTCTAAAGATAGGCCTCGGGACGTGTAATTGTTGTACCAACGCCCAATTAGATTACTTGGATATTTCAATTTTTTTGAAAATCACCTTACTATAGATCAGCCGATTCCCAGCCACCAAAATCCAAAATCTGCAATTGTGCTCCGATTACGGAGTTTGATACCTCTAAAGATAGGCCTCGGGACGTGTAATTGTTGTACCAACGCCCAATTAGATTACTTGATTATTTCAATTTTTTTGAAAATCACCTTACTATAGATCAGCCGATTCCCAGTCATCAAAATCCAAAATCTGCAATTGTGCTCCGATTACGGATTTTGATACCTCTAAAGATAGGTCTCGGGACGTGTAATTGTTGTACCAACGCCCAATTAGATTGCTTGATTATTTCAATTTTTTTGAAAATCACCTTACCTACTATACATAGATCAGCCGATTCCCAGCCACCAAAATCCAAAATCTGCAATTGTGCTCCGATTACGGAGTTTGATACCTCTAAAGATAGGCCTCGGGACGTGTAATTGTTGTACCAACGCCCAATTAGATTACTTGATTATTTCAATTTTTTTGAAAATCACCTTACTATAGATCAGCCGATTCCCAGTCATCAAAATCCAAAATCTGCAATTGTGCTCCGATTACGGATTTTGATACCTCTAAAGATAGGTCTCGGGACGTGTAATTGTTGTACCAACGCCCAATTAGATTGCTTGATTATTTCAATTTTTTTGAAAATCACCTTACCTACTATACATAGATCAGCCGATTCCCAGCCATCAAAATCCAAAATCTGCAATTGTGCTCCGATTACGGAGTTTGATACCTCTAAAGATAGGCCTCGGGACGTGTAATTGTTGTACCAACGCCCAATTAGATTGCTTGATTATTTCAATTTTTTTGAAAATCACCTTACCTACTATACATAGATCAGCCGATTCCCAGCCACCAAAATCCAAAATCTGCAATTGTGCTCCGATTACGGAGTTTGATACCTCTAAAGATAGGCCTCGGGACGTGTAATTGTTGTACCAACGCCCAATTAGATTACTTGATTATTTCAATTTTTTTGAAAATCACCTTACTATAGATCAGCCGATTCCCAGTCATCAAAATCCAAAATCTGCAATTGTGCTCCGATTACGGATTTTGATACCTCTAAAGATAGGTCTCGGGACGTGTAATTGTTGTACCAACGCCCAATTAGATTGCTTGATTATTTCAATTTTTTTGAAAATCACCTTACCTACTATACATAGATCAGCCGATTCCCAGCCACCAAAATCCAAAATCTGCAATTGTGCTCCGATTACGGAGTTTGATACCTCTAAAGATAGGCCTCGGGACGTGTAATTGTTGTACCAACGCCCAATTAGATTACTTGATTATTTCAATTTTTTTGAAAATCACCTTACTATAGATCAGCCGATTCCCAGTCATCAAAATCCAAAATCTGCAATTGTGCTCCGATTACGGAGTTTGATACCTCTAAAGATAGGCCTCGGGACGTGTAATTGTTGTACCAACGCCCAATTAGATTACTTAGTTATTTCAATTTTTTTGAAAATCACCTTACTATAGATCAGCCGATTCCCAGTCATCAAAATCCAAAATCTGCAATTGTGCTCCGATTACGGATTTTGATACCTCTAAAGATAGGTCTCGGGACGTGTAATTGTTGTACCAACGCCCAATTAGATTGCTTGATTATTTCAATTTTTTTGAAAATCACCTTACCTACTAGGTATACATAGATCAGCCGATTCCCAGCCACCAAAATCCAAAATCTGCAATTGTGCTCCGATTACGGAGTTTGATACCTCTAAAGATAGGTGTCGGGACGTGTAATTGTTGTACCAACGCCCAATTAGATTGCTTGATTATTTCAATTTTTTTGAAAATCACCTTACTATAGATCAGCCGATTCCCACTCATCAAAATCCAAAATCTGCAATTGTGCTCCGATTACGGATTTTGATACCTCTAAAGATAGGTCTCGGGACGTGTAATTGTTGTACCAATGCCCAATTAGATTGCTTGATTATTTCAATTTTTTTGAAAATCACCTTACCTACTATACATAGATCAGCCGATTCCCAGTCATCAAAATCCAAAATCTGCAATTGTGCTCCGATTACGGATTTTGATACCTCTAAAGATAGGTCTCGGGACGTGTAATTGTTGTACCAACGCCCAATTAGATTGCTTGATTATTTCAATTTTTTTGAAAATCACCTTACCTACTATACATAGATCAGCCGATTCCCAGCCACCAAAATCCAAAATCTGCAATTGTGCTCCGATTACGGAGTTTGATAACTCTAAAGATAGGCCTCGGGACGTGTAATTGTTGTACCAACGCCCAATTAGATTACTTGGTTATTTCAATTTTTTTGAAAATCACCTTACTATAGATCAGCCGATTCCCAGTCATCAAAATCCAAAATCTGCAATTGTGCTCCGATTACGGATTTTGATACCTCTAAAGATAGGTCTCGGGACGTGTAATTGTTGTACCAACGCCCAATTAGATTGCTTGATTATTTCAATTTTTTTGAAAATCACCTTACCTACTAGGTATACATAGATCAGCCGATTCCCAGCCACCAAAATCCAAAATCTGCAATTGTGCTCCGATTACGGAGTTTGATACCTCTAAAGATAGGTGTCGGGACGTGTAATTGTTGTACCAACGCCCAATTAGATTGCTTGATTATTTCAATTTTTTTGAAAATCACCTTACTATAGATCAGCCGATTCCCAGTCATCAAAATCCAAAATCTGCAATTGTGCTCCGATTACGGATTTTGATACCTCTAAAGATAGGTCTCGGGACGTGTAATTGTTGTACCAACGCCCAATTAGATTGCTTGATTATTTCAATTTTTTTGAAAATCACCTTACCTACTATACATAGATCAGCCGATTCCCAGCCACCAAAATCCAAAATCTGCAATTGTGCTCCGATTACGGAGTTTGATAACTCTAAAGATAGGCCTCGGGACGTGTAATTGTTGTACCAACGCCCAATTAGATTACTTGATTATTTCAATTTTTTTGAAAATCACCTTACTATAGATCAGCCGATTCCCAGTCATCAAAATCCAAAATCTGCAATTGTGCTCCGATTACGGATTTTGATACCTCTAAAGATAGGTCTCGGGACGTGTAATTGTTGTACCAACGCCCAATTAGATTGCTTGATTATTTCAATTTTTTTGAAAATTACCTTACCTACTATACATAGATCAGCCGATTCCCAGCCACCAAAATCCAAAATCTGCAATTGTGCTCCGATTACGGAGTTTGATACCTCTAAAGATAGGTGTCGGGACGTGTAATTGTTGTACCAACGCCCAATTAGATTGCTTGATTATTTCAATTTTTTTGAAAATCACCTTACTATAGATCAGCCGATTCCCAGTCATCAAAATCCAAAATCTGCAATTGTGCTCCGATTACGGATTTTGATACCTCTAAAGATAGGTCTCGGGACGTGTAATTGTTGTACCAACGCCCAATTAGATTGCTTGATTATTTCAATTTTTTTGAAAATTACCTTACCTACTATACATAGATCAGCCGATTCCCAGCCACCAAAATCCAAAATCTGCAATTGTGCTCCGATTACGGAGTTTGATACCTCTAAAGATAGGTGTCGGGACGTGTAATTGTTGTACCAACGCCCAATTAGATTGCTTGATTATTTCAATTTTTTTGAAAATCACCTTACTATAGATCAGCCGATTCCCAGTCATCAAAATCCAAAATCTGCAATTGTGCTCCGATTACGGATTTTGATACCTCTAAAGATAGGTCTCGGGACGTGTAATTGTTGTACCAACGCCCAATTAGATTGCTTGATTATTTCAATTTTTTTGAAAATCACCTTACCTACTATACATAGATCAGCCGATTCCCAGCCACCAAAATCCAAAATCTGCAATTGTGCTCCGATTACGGAGTTTGATACCTCTAAAGATAGGCCTCGGGACGTGTAATTGTTGTACCAACGCCCAATTAGATTACTTGATTATTTCAATTTTTTTGAAAATCACCTTACTATAGATCAGCCGATTCCCAGTCATCAAAATCCAAAATCTGCAATTGTGCTCCGATTACGGATTTTGATACCTCTAAAGATAGGTCTCGGGACGTGTAATTGTTGTACCAACGCCCAATTAGATTGCTTGATTATTTCAATTTTTTTGAAAATTACCTTACTATAGATCAGCCGATTCCCAGTCATCAAAATCCAAAATCTGCAATTGTGCTCCGATTACGGATTTTGATACCTCTAAAGATAGGTCTCGGGACGTGTAATTGTTGTACCAACGCCCAATTAGATTGCTTGATTATTTCAATTTTTTTGAAAATCACCTTACCTACTATACATAGATCAGCCGATTCCCAGCCACCAAAATCCAAAATCTGCAATTGTGCTCCGATTACGGAGTTTGATAACTCTAAAGATAGGCCTCGGGACGTGTAATTGTTGTACCAACGCCCAATTAGATTACTTGGTTATTTCAATTTTTTTGAAAATCACCTTACTATAGATCAGCCGATTCCCAGTCATCAAAATCCAAAATCTGCAATTGTGCTCCGATTACGGATTTTGATACCTCTAAAGATAGGTCTCGGGACGTGTAATTGTTGTACCAACGCCCAATTAGATTGCTTGATTATTTCAATTTTTTTGAAAATCACCTTACCTACTAGGTATACATAGATCAGCCGATTCCCAGCCACCAAAATCCAAAATCTGCAATTGTGCTCCGATTACGGAGTTTGATACCTCTAAAGATAGGTGTCGGGACGTGTAATTGTTGTACCAACGCCCAATTAGATTGCTTGATTATTTCAATTTTTTTGAAAATCACCTTACTATAGATCAGCCGATTCCCAGTCATCAAAATCCAAAATCTGCAATTGTGCTCCGATTACGGATTTTGATACCTCTAAAGATAGGTCTCGGGACGTGTAATTGTTGTACCAACGCCCAATTAGATTGCTTGATTATTTCAATTTTTTTGAAAATCACCTTACCTACTATACATAGATCAGCCGATTCCCAGCCACCAAAATCCAAAATCTGCAATTGTGCTCCGATTACGGAGTTTGATAACTCTAAAGATAGGCCTCGGGACGTGTAATTGTTGTACCAACGCCCAATTAGATTACTTGGATATTTCAATTTTTTTGAAAATCACCTTACTATAGATCAGCCGATTCCCAGTCATCAAAATCCAAAATCTGCAATTGTGCTCCGATTACGGATTTTGATACCTCTAAAGATAGGTCTCGGGACGTGTAATTGTTGTACCAACGCCCAATTAGATTGCTTGATTATTTCAATTTTTTTGAAAATCACCTTACCTACTAGGTATACATAGATCAGCCGATTCCCAGCCACCAAAATCCAAAATCTGCAATTGTGCTCCGATTACGGAGTTTGATACCTCTAAAGATAGGCCTCGGGACGTGTAATTGTTGTACCAACGCCCAATTAGATTACTTGATTATTTCAATTTTTTTGAAAATCACCTTACTATAGATCAGCCGATTCCCAGTCATCAAAATCCAAAATCTGCAATTGTGCTCCGATTACGGATTTTGATACCTCTAAAGATAGGTCTCGGGACGTGTAATTGTTGTACCAACGCCCAATTAGATTGCTTGATTATTTCAATTTTTTTGAAAATCACCTTACCTACTAGGTATACATAGATCAGCCGATTCCCAGCCACCAAAATCCAAAATCTGCAATTGTGCTCCGATTACGGAGTTTGATACCTCTAAAGATAGGTGTCGGGACGTGTAATTGTTGTACCAACGCCCAATTAGATTGCTTGATTATTTCAATTTTTTTGAAAATCACCTTTATAGATCAGCCGATTCCCAGTCATCAAAATCCAAAATCTGCAATTGTGCTCCGATTACGGATTTTGATACCTCTAAAGATAGGTCTCGGGACGTGTAATTGTTGTACCAACGCCCAATTAGATTGCTTGATTATTTCAATTTTTTTGAAAATTACCTTACCTACTATACATAGATCAGCCGATTCCCAGCCACCAAAATCCAAAATCTGCAATTGTGCTCCGATTACGGAGTTTGATACCTCTAAAGATAGGCCTCGGGACGTGTAATTGTTGTACCAACGCCCAATTAGATTACTTGATTATTTCAATTTTTTTGAAAATCACCTTACTATAGATCAGCCGATTCCCAGTCATCAAAATCCAAAATCTGCAATTGTGCTCCGATTACGGATTTTGATACCTCTAAAGATAGGTCTCGGGACGTGTAATTGTTGTACCAACGCCCAATTAGATTGCTTGATTATTTCAATTTTTTTGAAAATTACCTTACCTACTATACATAGATCAGCCGATTCCCAGCCACCAAAATCCAAAATCTGCAATTGTGCTCCGATTACGGAGTTTGATACCTCTAAAGATAGGTGTCGGGACGTGTAATTGTTGTACCAACGCCCAATTAGATTGCTTGATTATTTCAATTTTTTTGAAAATCACCTTACTATAGATCAGCCGATTCCCAGTCATCAAAATCCAAAATCTGCAATTGTGCTCCGATTACGGATTTTGATACCTCTAAAGATAGGTCTCGGGACGTGTAATTGTTGTACCAACGCCCAATTAGATTGCTTGATTATTTCAATTTTTTTGAAAATTACCTTACCTACTATACATAGATCAGCCGATTCCCAGCCACCAAAATCCAAAATCTGCAATTGTGCTCCGATTACGGAGTTTGATACCTCTAAAGATAGGTGTCGGGACGTGTAATTGTTGTACCAACGCCCAATTAGATTGCTTGATTATTTCAATTTTTTTGAAAATCACCTTACTATAGATCAGCCGATTCCCAGTCATCAAAATCCAAAATCTGCAATTGTGCTCCGATTACGGATTTTGATACCTCTAAAGATAGGCCTCGGGACGTGTAATTGTTGTACCAACGCCCAATTAGATTACTTGGTTATTTCAGTTTTTTTGAAAATCACCTTACTATAGATCAGCCGATTCCCAGTCATCAAAATCCAAAATCTGCAATTGTGCTCCGATTACGGATTTTCCTCTAAAGATAGGTGTCGGGACGTGTAATTGTTGTACCAACGCCCAATTAGATTGCTTGATTATTTCAATTTTTTTGAAAATCACCTTACTATAGATCAGCCGATTCCCAGTCATCAAAATCCAAAATCTGCAATTGTGCTCCGATTACGGATTTTGATACCTCTAAAGATAGGTCTCGGGACGTGTAATTGTTGTACCAACGCCCAATTAGATTGCTTGATTATTTCAATTTTTTTGAAAATTACCTTACCTACTATACATAGATCAGCCGATTCCCAGCCACCAAAATCCAAAATCTGCAATTGTGCTCCGATTACGGAGTTTGATACCTCTAAAGATAGGCCTCGGGACGTGTAATTGTTGTACCAACGCCCAATTAGATTACTTGATTATTTCAATTTTTTTGAAAATCACCTTACTATAGATCAGCCGATTCCCAGTCATCAAAATCCAAAATCTGCAATTGTGCTCCGATTACGGAGTTTGATACCTCTAAAGATAGGCCTCGGGACGTGTAATTGTTGTACCAACGCCCAATTAGATTACTTGGTTATTTCAATTTTTTTGAAAATCACCTTACTATAGATCAGCCGATTCCCAGTCATCAAAATCCAAAATCTGCAATTGTGCTCCGATTACGGATTTTCCTCTAAAGATAGGTGTCGGGACGTGTAATTGTTGTACCAACGCCCAATTAGATTGCTTGATTATTTCAATTTTTTTGAAAATCACCTTACTATAGATCAGCCGATTCCCAGTCATCAAAATCCAAAATCTGCAATTGTGCTCCGATTACGGATTTTGATACCTCTAAAGATAGGTCTCGGGACGTGTAATTGTTGTACCAACGCCCAATTAGATTGCTTGATTATTTCAATTTTTTTGAAAATCACCTTACCTACTATACATAGATCAGCCGATTCCCAGCCACCAAAATCCAAAATCTGCAATTGTGCTCCGATTACGGAGTTTGATACCTCTAAAGATAGGCCTCGGGACGTGTAATTGTTGTACCAACGCCCAATTAGATTACTTGATTATTTCAATTTTTTTGAAAATCACCTTACTATAGATCAGCCGATTCCCAGTCATCAAAATCCAAAATCTGCAATTGTGCTCCGATTACGGATTTTGATACCTCTAAAGATAGGTCTCGGGACGTGTAATTGTTGTACCAACGCCCAATTAGATTGCTTGATTATTTCAATTTTTTTGAAAATCACCTTACCTACTATACATAGATCAGCCGATTCCCAGTCATCAAAATCCAAAATCAGCAATTGTGCTCCGATTACGGATTTTGATACCTCTAAAGATAGGTCTCGGGACGTGTAATTGTTGTACCAACGCCCAATTAGATTACTTGGTTATTTCAATTTTTTTGAAAATCACCTTACTATAGATCAGCCGATTCCCAGTCATCAAAATCCAAAATCTGCAATTGTGCTCCGATTACGGATTTTGATACCTCTAAAGATAGGTCTCGGGACGTGTAATTGTTGTACCAACGCCCAATTAGATTGCTTGATTATTTCAATTTTTTTGAAAATCACCTTACTATAGATCAGCCGATTCCCAGTCATCAAAATCCAAAATCAGCAATTGTGCTCCGATTACGGATTTTGATACCTCTAAAGATAGGTCTCGGGACGTGTAATTGTTGTACCAACGCCCAATTAGATTACTTGGTTATTTCAATTTTTTTGAAAATCACCTTGCTATAGATCAGCCGATTCCCAGTCATCAAAATCCAAAATCTGCAATTGTGCTCCGATTACGGATTTTGATACCTCTAAAGATAGGTCTCGGGACGTGTAATTGTTGTACCAACGCCCAATTAGATTGCTTGATTATTTCAATTTTTTTGAAAATCACCTTACCTACTATACATAGATCAGCCGATTCCCAGTCATCAAAATCCAAAATCTGCAATTGTGCTCCGATTACGGATTTTGATACCTCTAAAGATAGGTCTCGGGACGTGTAATTGTTGTACCAACGCCCAATTAGATTGCTTGATTATTTCAATTTTTTTGAAAATCACCTTACCTACTATACATAGATCAGCCGATTCCCAGCCACCAAAATCCAAAATCTGCAATTGTGCTCCGATTACGGAGTTTGATACCTCTAAAGATAGGCCTCGGGACGTGTAATTGTTGTACCAACGCCCAATTAGATTACTTGATTATTTCAATTTTTTTGAAAATCACCTTACTATAGATCAGCCGATTCCCAGTCATCAAAATCCAAAATCTGCAATTGTGCTCCGATTACGGATTTTGATACCTCTAAAGATAGGTCTCGGGACGTGTAATTGTTGTACCAACGCCCAATTAGATTGCTTGATTATTTCAATTTTTTTGAAAATCACCTTACTATAGATCAGCCGATTCCCAGTCATCAAAATCCAAAATCTGCAATTGTGCTCCGATTACGGATTTTGATACCTCTAAAGATAGGTCTCGGGACGTGTAATTGTTGTACCAACGCCCAATTAGATTGCTTGATTATTTCAAATTTTTTGAAAATCACCTTACCTACTATACATAGATCAGCCGATTCCCAGTCATCAAAATCCAAAATCAGCAATTGTGCTCCGATTACGGATTTTGATACCTCTAAAGATAGGTCTCGGGACGTGTAATTGTTGTACCAACGCCCAATTGGATTACTTGATTATTTCAATTTTTTTGAAAATCACCTTACTATAGATCAGCCGATTCCCAGTCATCAAAATCCAAAATCTGCAATTGTGCTCCGATTACGGATTTTGATACCTCTAAAGATAGGTCTCGGGACGTGTAATTGTTGTACCAACGCCCAATTAGATTGCTTGATTATTTCAATTTTTTTGAAAATCACCTTACCTACTATACATAGATCAGCCGATTCCCAGTCATCAAAATCCAAAATCAGCAATTGTGCTCCGATTACGGATTTTGATACCTCTAAAGATAGGTCTCGGGACGTGTAATTGTTGTACTAACGCCCAATTAGATTACTTGATTATTTCAATTTTTTTGAAAATCACCTTACTATAGATCAGCCGATTCCCAGTCATCAAAATCCAAAATCAGCAATTGTGCTCCGATTACGGATTTTGATACCTCTAAAGATAGGTCTCGGGACGTGTAATTGTTGTACTAACGCCCAATTAGATTACTTGATTATTTCAATTTTTTTGAAAATCACCTTACTATAGATCAGCCGATTCCCAGCCATCAAAATCCAAAATCTGCAATTGTGCTCCGATTACGGATTTTGATACCTCTAAAGATAGGTCTCGGGACGTGTAATTGTTGTAAGATCAGCCGATTCCCAGTCATCAAAATCCAAAATCTGCAATTGTGCTCCGATTACGGAGTTTGATACCTCTAAAGATAGGCCTCGGGACGTGTAATTGTTGTACCAACGCCCAATTAGATTGCTTGATTATTTCAATTTTTTTGAAAATCACCTTACTATAGATCAGCCGATTCCCAGCCATCAAAATCCAAAATCTGCAATTGTGCTCCGATTACGGATTTTGATACGTCTAAAGATAGGTCTCGGGACGTGTAATTATTGTACCAACGCCCAATTAGATTGCTTGATTATTTCAATTTTTTTGAAAATCACCTTTACTATAGATCAGCCGATTCCCAGCCATCAAAATCCAAAATCTGCAATTGTGCCCCGATTACGGGTTTTGATACCTCTAAAGATAGGTCTTGGGACGTGTATAATTGTTGCACCAACGCCCAATTATACTACCTATTTCGATCGATGATTCTTGGCTTGTTCGCCTTAAGAGGATACCAACAAATGAATTGATTCCTGGATAACCTATTACCAGAAAGAAAGATGGGAAAAGTAGTGGCTAGCGATGGACAATAAGTTGAATGTTCAATTTATAACCATTTCTCACAATAAGCTGTATTTTTACCAAAAAACCTTACCACCTTTGGAAATCGGGGCAACGGGACATCACAAATTTTGTTTCTAAATGTTTCCGGAAAGTTCGAAAAAAAACAACAGAAAACGTACCTATTGCAAACGATGCAAAAACGGGATAAACCGAGTCCCGCTGAAACTAACCCTGGACAAAGAACATTCAATTACAAATTTGTCTGTCCTGTTAAAAACGAGATAGGTGACAAGTCTAATTCGAGTTTGTGTTACTTCCGTAGATTATTCAAGATTTTACAATTTTTTCGAGATTCTTCGAGTAAATTAAGAAGAGGTTTTAAGTTCGTTCAACTTTGGTGGTAATTGTTTGTCTCCTGGAAATATTATATCGTTGATATGTAACCTTAAGTTTTTTTTTTTCAAATTATAGATTTGAATTCGCGGCTGACGTTTTTCATATTCATAACAGCTCCAGAGTATATATTCTTAAGTTTCGGGATACAAGAGGTTTTTCGAAATTGGACTTAGATAGGTCTTATTACCACCTGCAGCTTAAAGATTTGGTTTCATGAAGTACAGACATTGGAAATTTTAGAATAAATCGTTTGCCTTTTGGGAGGCATCTGGAATTTTTCAGTGGGAGATCAAAAATATTTTGAAAGATGTAAAGAGCAAATTTTTTTTGGATGATGTTTTAATATATGTTAACCCATAATAGTAGTTTAAATATTGTTCTGAATATTATTTTGATTTGGGTCTTCGAGTTAATGCATCGAAATGTGAATTTGGGAAGAATATAATTGGGTATTTAGTATATATAATGTCGAATAAGGGTACACTCTGGGCAAGTAGTAAGTATACAGTTAGAGACTTTCCAATTACAAAAACCATTACCGAACTTAGATCGTTTTGTGGTCTACTGAACTATTTTGGTAAATTTACACAGTTTGTCCATACAAATGTACCCAATTTATGACTTATTGAAACAGGGCGAAGGTTTTGGATGGAGTGATGAATGTAAAAAGGCCTTTAAGGAGGTTAAGGATGAAATTATGTCGGACGGAGTGTTCGCCAAGTACAGTTCAGAGCTGGAATTAGTACTTACTTGTGATGTTTCCAACGTAAAACGACCAATTGAGTTTTCATTGAGAAGCCGTTCTGATAGTGAGATGAATTACGGAATCATTGAAAAAGAGACCACTTATAACCCTTTGTGGGAAGCATCGTGGGCTTCCTCAAATCAGCGATAGGCTTTTAATCTTTCTGGCTTGAGCGATAGGCTTTTCACCTTTCTCTTTATCCATCTAAGGTTAAGCCGCGAGATACCGAATAAGTTAACTTCTGAGTGAAAGTTTACTTCTGAGTTGGGACATGATAAGGCAGGAATCTGATAAAAACAATGAGCTAATGGAGGTGATAAATGTGGGAAGGGTGGGAATAAATTTGGATCGTATTTATTGGTGAAAGAGAGATGAGTTAGTTATGGAAGAGGAAGTGTTATTGCGGGGACATTGGGTATGGTTATTCTAGGTATTTTCAGACTGCAGCTATTGCCTCAAGTGCACCAAACTCACTTAGTAATGACTAAGACAAGAAAAGACATGACAGAGTGTAGTATTTCAATTCACGTATTTTGATCCAAAAAAGGAATTACCACCATGCGTTAAATACGCAACCATCATGGATCTTCAAAACATTTAGCTAATTTAGAATTTATTCAGCTTTCTCAAAAAGTTGTTGGTTAAAGTAATTACAAATATTTACCTAACCCTTAATTACCTAACCTTGCGCTTTGTTATGCGTTTATATTGTGTTGAAAAATTTGAATTTCTTTGCGCATACAATGCATTCATTACATTCATAAGCCAACCGATTGCACCCCAAGGCCAAAATTAATGACACCGCTGCATCTTCCAGCCAGTCACTCTGGTCACTCAGCCATTGAATAATCAACAAAACTATATTAAAATGTGAAACGGTTGGTGGTTTGGCGTCTATTGGAAGGGGCTCCGTAAACTTCCAGTAGGCGCAGGTGTACGTACTGCCTCCTCGTGGCAACCACCGGTAACTGTAACCATTAGGCTGAATGTGGCCTTTGGTGACAGGCTAAAGTACGACGCTAAAGGAGAAAACCTTGACAAAAAATCCCTAATCTAAGGTGGAACAGCATATGCCGATGGATGAATGGCTGATAGGTTAATCAGTCTATATATGTGGACTCTGGATACCAGGCACCCTCCAGTTTTATTTAGCCTTCCTGAAGTAAACCTGGGTGACCTACAGGCGACTTTTTTTTATTCCCAGCAACTCGCAAGAGTTAAATCAAAACGGTAGACGAGGCATGGGAAGGAATACACGGGAGTGGGTCTGCCCTCTCAAAGTCCTTGAGTCCCAATGCTACCGCTTTTCTAGCAGAAGTAAATGTTATTACATCTAGGAGGGAGAGCAATGAGCCCAGATAGTATGTCCCAGCAACTCGCAAGAGTAAAATCAGAACGGTAGACGAGGCATGGATAGGAATATACGGGAGTGGGTCTGCCCTCTCGATGTCCTTGAGTCCCAATGCTACCGCTCTTCTAGCAGAAGTAAATGTTATTACATCTAGGAGGGAGAGCAATGAGCCCAGATAGTATGTATCACACACCGGTCGGCAGTATTATCAGGTTCTTTAAGGGCCTGAATATTGGCTGGACGGATAATTAAAACATCTAGGAGGGAGAGCAATGAGCCCAGATAGTATGTATCACGTACCGTTAGGCAGTATTATCAGGTTCATTAAGAGCTTGAATATTGACTGGACGGATAATTAAGTAGGGCTTAATGCACAAAAGATCTTTTAGGTCGCAGTGCGGGGTGGCTTGAGCCCCCACATGGCCCTCAAGTAATAATAATAATAATATTAAAATGTGAAACGGTTCTTATGATTCTGAATGGTGAATAATTATCCGTGATCGCGGATAAGACTTACAAATAAAAAACGAAACAATTTTTTATCATAAAAATAGAATGATGATACCAAAATATTACAAATGATGTAAACAAAATTTTAGGGTTTACTCACAGTAAATCGAAAAAAATCTCAAACACAATTATTTAGTATAAGCGATAAGCCATACAATTTTATGATACTATTGTTCAACATATTATTTCTTTAGCAAACCACATGTTTCATGTTTTATCGATAAATACATTTGTACACCCGACGCGACGAATCTCAATTTTTTTAATCATATTGGTTAGAAACAAATAGAATAGAAAAGTTACATTTTTGTAAGAAAAATTTTGTTTGTGCAGATACTTAACCCATTTGATCCCATACCAATAACAAATTATGAACAATATTTGTACTTCAAATATTTTATAACACTCAAAATCCTTTCTCGAAATGGATTTTTTTTTAAATATGGTAATCACACTCAAAACCATATTTAACTGTAAAATAGAAATCGAAATTTGACAATAAATACAGCAGTAGTGGCGTCGTAAAGTTAGTGATTTTTCTGTACCCGTATAGGTACAGTGGAATCAAATGGGTTAAAGAATAATTTATTCTTCTGCGGGGATGGAGAGGTATCACGAAATAGGGATAGTATGTAAAGGTCACTTCTCGAAAATGTTTTACACGCCCACTGATGAAAGGTCGATCAGAATGGAAAAATGAGTGTAACACAAAATACCAACAATGCTCATAGCCAAACATGCATGTGTGGGCTACATGCATGATTAGTCGATTCTTATCTTATTCGTCAAGTATTTGAGGCATCAATATTAGTTGAACAACTAGATTAAATGTTATCGACCGAAATTACAATCTATATCATAAGAAATTGGTCAATAACAATGAAAAGAAATGGTTGTACGCGTGTTTAGATAATCGCCTAGGAAACAGGTGAGTCCTGTTTTCGTTTTTCTGTCGATGCCCGTTCTGGTCAAAATAATTATATATTTATATTTCAGCAATTTAAATAAACAAAAAAGGATAAAATAAAACGTTATTGTCATTTTCAGTTCATTTTCAGCATGGGTTAAATAAACTTTCCGATTTCGAGAATTAATTAAAAAAATACACGAAATGAGCGATTTAATTTTTACATAGTATTGGTTAAAAATATGTACGTATACAGGAGAAACTTAGAAAATTTTGTTTAATGGAACCCCACAATTTCCAATCACTTGGAGTGAACACGAACTATATTTATAGGCTATGGAATTATTTTAGAAAGGATCAGCAACAGAGCTATGTAAATCGTTCTATTATAATAAAAAACGTTTTAAGATTCGATCAAAGTTGGTTTCACTCCTAAGGGCTTAAGTTTCTTTAATTTTTGTATAAGCATAAAGCGTTTACTAGGCCAGATCACCTCACTCTTTTGGGGGCTATCACCTTCAGCTCTCCTCAGGTTTTACTAAGTTCTTTCGTTTCAGCTAACTTCCCATTTTCTGCTTACATCGCGGACTCCATTCTAGTGTCAGTTAGTTTTTTTAGTGTCTGATCCATCTCCACTTGCGTTTTCTAAACTCCCTCTCAATACGAATCAACGCATTTCAGATCTTATAAAGCATATTGAATGGGTTGCTTGCTTTGCAACTGAATTGTTACCGAAACTTTAGGTCAGATATTCAACACTAAAATCGTTGTCTTTTAACGAATATCGTCTAGTGCTAAAAATCAAGCAAATCACAAGTAATTACTCGGATTACTCTTGTTGGTTCTGTCTTCCTATAAAGTTTTCTGATAGTGATAAGGCGGCTGAGTACAATTTTCGTTTCTAGTAGTGGCTTTTGACATAAATTATCACCCATGGAAAAATCTTAAGTCTTTGCAATTTGATTTGGAACGCTCTAAAACAAAACTGCTGGAAATATAACTGGTAGGAAAAACAATAGAATTTTCTTTCAAAAGGGATTATTCGACTCGACTTAAAGATACAGCGGGATTTGCAAGATTTTATCTGATTTTTCTACGCTTTCAAGTTTACTTGAAGTTTGTTTGTACGAGTTAATTTGAATTGAAATGTAAGAGATTTCCGAAATTCGAGATTTTCAGATTTTTAGAATTATCTAGGAGTGATGTTGCTTGTTACCTAATTTATTTAAAATTATCAACATTACTCAATATTTTCGAGATTGTTCGAGGTATTCTAGTTATTTGTGCGAGAAAGAGTTTTTTTTTCTTTTGAATTTCCTAGATTTGAGATTTTCAAGATTATTTTAAGATTATAAGTTTATTTTCTTTTTTTTGAGAATATCTCGATTATTCTAAACTCTAAGATTATTACTTTTCGAAATTCTTTGAGTTTATTCTAGTTTCTCGCTTGTACTCGAAATTTGAAAGGTGTTATGGAGTTGGGTGGACTTTGCAAGGTTTTTAAATTTATTATTCGAAATTTTGTAGACTTTGCGGTCATTCGAGATTTTAAATATGATGATAAATTCCCAGATCTAAACAGCGTTGGGCAGCTTAGCTTAATATCAAAGTTATTCGAATTATTGTTACTGATATTGTCGTAGTATCGAGATTATTTATGATTTAGCGAATACTGCATGGTATTTTTCAGATTATTCTATGACTTTAAGTTCATCCAAGTTTTTCTGGAATATTAGAAATTTTATGTAAATATCAAGGTTATTCTAGAATTCTCATAACATTTAGAAGGTTACACAAGCTTTTCGAGATTACTCGTGTTAATCGATATTACTTAAAATTTGCAATTGATGATGAAATGGCGAATTTTAAAGAATTTATTTATCTTTCTTAAATAATGTGAAAGAGTTGTTAAACTGTGCTCTCAAGATCTAAGTTGATCGTTTCTGAGTCGTGTTTTGATGTTTTATTTTGAACAATCGAACAAGGTAATTTGAGTATGCATCAATGAGTGCAATGTTCATTGAGAGAATAGGTTCATTTCCACTATATGAAACGGATATTTCGGGATTTCTTCCTAAACCAATGGTTCTTTTTGATTATTTCTTTTGAGCTTTTCACAAGCGTTGCAGGAAGCAACCAATTCCCTAATTTCCGTATTCATTTGGGGCAAATAAAATAGCATTCTTGCACGTGTAAACGTTTTTTAAATTCTGAGATGAGGTAAATGTAGCCAAATTGATAATATACATGGTGTGATCTAAAAATAACCGAACTTTTTAGTTATAGAATAAAACAAGCATGGTATTATGCTTCAAAGCTAATATTTATTCAAAATAGGATCCATTGAACATAATACAACGTTTGGAACGATCAACCAATTTATTCATAGACCTTTTAAACTCCGTTTTTGGAATGTTCTTTAGCACCTGTGTCACGGCTGCTTGAATGGCTGAAGCGTCATCGTAAAAAGCTCCTTTCATTGCATTTTTCAGTTTTGGGAATAGAAAATAGTCACACGGTGATAGATCAGGCGAATACGGAGGGTGGTCCATGACACAAATCTGTTTTTTCATCAATAATTCGTTGACTTTTTTGGTCTTGTGAGGTGGTGCATTATCATGTAATAAAAACAGCTGTTTTCCTTTTGGATATTCGGGTCTAACACGAACAACTCTCGACCACAAATGATGTAAAACTTGTAAATAGTATTCTCATTGACAGTTTCACCTTCTGGAACAAATTCCTTGTGAACAATACCCTTGGAATCATAGAAAGTTATCAACATTGTCGCGGCCATTTTTAAATCGTGTAAGCCACGTGTAAACTTGAGTACATCGTGTAGACGTGTAAGCCACGTGTAAACTTGAGTACGAGTACGACTCATACAATCAGTAGCATAAACTTCTTTGAGCAATTCGTAAGTGTCAGCAAATTTTTTACTGAGTTTAAAACAACAAAATTTAATATTTACTCTTTGTTCCATTATGTTTTTACGACATAACTACAAAAACTACTGTTATTAAAACGTGTGTAATTTTGTAACCTGTCAACCGATTAGCATGAACTTAGCTGCGTTCGAAAGAAGAAACATGTACCTTTCTAACGCTACCAACTTTTAATAGATGGCGCTACGTATTCTATGATTTAAATTAAAAGTTCGGTTATTTTTAGATCACACTGTGTATGTTGCATATCCGATGGAATGTCTATAACCTCTGTGATTCAAAAATAGCAATTCGTTCTCAATGTGCAATTCCGATTTAAATTATTAAATTTTATAATTATTACAATTAAATATCAGAAACTCTACTGCGATCTGTGTATCTAACAAAACGTATGGGATCTCTGCACAAGACAGCCATGACCTGCACAACGTCATAACTTAACATTTATTCGTATTCAAGGGCAACTTATTCCTTACGGACCATTCATAAAAAACATCAAGTTCCTCTTGCATAAGTGCAGACTCGACTATAATTAATATTCGCATAGATTTTTAGGTCGTCGGTATACATAAGACATTTCCAAAACATGAAACACTGGACAACATCATTAATCAATATCGTAAATAGAAGTGGTGCAAGTAGCTGCCCTGTGGAACACCGAAAGGTATCTGAAAAAAAAAAGATCTAGCTGCTGAGATCCTCACGCATTGCCGTCGCCTAGTTAGATAGGACATCATCCATTTAATTGGAATAAAATCGGATCCAAAGTTATACAATTTTTGAATTAGAAGTTTGTGATCTAACCTATCGAAAGCTCTCGAAAAGTCTGTATAAATAACATCGACTTGTCCACGTCATCCAACAATGTTGAATGCTTCATTCGAAAAACCCATGAGGTTAGTAATCGTAGACCTGCCTTGTATAAAGCCATGTTGACGCGAACTTATTCTATGTCTTATGTAAAACTCTATTCTAGACTTCACCAAAGATTCAAAAAGCTTAGGAATCGCCGAGAGGATCGAAATGCCTCTATAACATGTAACATCACTTCTTCTACCTGACTTAAAAATGGGGACAACAAATGAATTTGTCCAAATATCAGGAATTATTCCACTAGAAAGACTAACATTAAACAAATAACATAGCGGTTCCCACAAAGAAAGGGCACACTTATTCAGGATCAAAGGTGCGACCCCGTCTGGACCCGTAATACCTGCAGTATTTAAACCGTTTAATCCCTTTCTAATTTCCGAGGGAGAAAGTTGGATTACGACATTTGATTTATAGATATAGTCATCACCTGAAGGCTCAAACAAATCGAAACTGTCAAATGAGCCCTTAAAAAAATTAGCAAACGCGTTACTAATTTCAGATGAACCCGAAACGGAGTCATTATTATACGTCATAACCCTTGGGTAACCTTATGATTTTCTTCTTTTCTTTTCTTCCTTTTAGCCCCGCTAAATCCTGACATGCTTCTATGCCAATAAATTCCACCGATGAAAAACAAGGTCTAAAATACGACCATAACTATTGTATACTGCATTGAATTGACGAGTTCCTATTTTAGCAAAGCTATCCAACACATAGCCGGAAGTGACATCGACAGTAGAACCCATAAAACATTCGTCTATCCAGCACCAAGAAATTTTTGGTAGATTAAAATCACCAACAAATAATACCTGGTCATCACCATTAAGTAACGGCAAAACATTATTGTGAATAAATTTCATAAATCTATGATATACATCTGTAGTGCTTCCAAAAGGTATGTAAACCGCCACAACAAATATCCAAAATAAGCCACATTTGACCTTGACGAGAAGAATAACTCTCCAGAGATACAAATTAAGTTGAGTTGATCAAACTCCATATTATTCTGTACCGCAATAATAACGCCACCCCCAACGCTATTTATATTGTTGGACTCATGATCACGCCGAAATACCGAATAGCAGGCTGGGAAATATTCCTCCGATTTTAAGTCAGGTTTCCCTTGGTGCGCATCCCACTGTTGTTGTGGTAATACATATGTAAGCTATCCTTATTGAATTTATTGTTGTTCTGATTTATTATCAGTGTGTTTTTGAACTGGTGGAATGGTACATTAATGGCGGTAGAACCACACGGCGGAATGTAGCTGGATAACACGTAATGTATGTAATCTATTGTTGATTTTTTTAGTTGTATCGAACGTTAATGATGAATGCGAATTATATGACTGTGTTAGACGATGGGTAGAACCACCGGAGTTAAGTTTTTTGGATGGCTGTACTGGCCACAGACTGGGTTGCAGTAGCCGATGAAACAATGTAGAATCCACTCCACGCCAATTTTGAAGGAAACGTAATTGAGCCTGGTGACATCCTTATTAGCAGAAACCAGTAATCGACAATCAATAACATCTTCAGACACCTCCAATTTTTTACTTAAAAACAAACGCAAAGACTCATGAGTCGTAGTATTAGCGAACCTGGACGCGTAAATTAATTTTTTATCGGGAACAAACTTTATTGACTCAGTAACATCGATACATGTGCCAGTAATAACAACCGGTTCATGAATGCTTGGCTGAACATGTTGAAGAGTGGTGTTTATAACCAATCCAAAATTCTCACAAGTTTCTAATCCAAGTAAACGCGGTTTTTTTGGATCAAGAATTCAAGAGGTATCTGCCAGAAAGCTTCCTTAAGGTCAACACTGGACTGTGGTATTAGTTAACCGGCCGAGATGTTCGTCTATCAATGGTAAAGGATATACCTTCTTCTTGGTCATATCATTTATTTTCCTTGAATCCAGACACAGTCGAACTTTATTTGGTTTACGTACCAAGACAATAGAAGACGATCGCTGACTCTCCTCGATGATTCCTAAAGCTAGCATCCTATCAAGTGCCAAATAAATTAGGTAGTGTTGCTGGGAAAACAGCGTAATGACACTAATGACACACTTTTATTGTGAGGTACATATATCCGATGTCAATGTGATGTTCAACTAAGGTAGCGCGTCCTAACCCATTTTCCTCAAATTAAACTGCTCAGTTCGTATCGGTAGACAGCATCTTGTTCTAGAAGAGAACCTTGAAGGGAGCTTACGACTTGCGGTGTTATTTTGAAGATATTCTAAAAATTAAAATTGAATCCACAATAAACTCGACCTTGCAAATGATTTAACCCCAAAAGTCTCTAAAACTTCGATCGAATGTTTAAGTAAAATTGCGCCGTTCAAATTGGACACTTTTCAGTTTTTTCTGCTATAAAAACTCCTGTAATAATGTGTCGAAAACACAGGTTTTGAAAGATGGTCAAGAAAGCACTCGCGGCAAAAGTGTTGAATAGATTTTGACACTATAACACTACCCATCTCTGCTTTTAACACTTTCCCACCGTTTTAGACACTTTTCGACAATTTTTGATCATAATTTATGTTTTTTTGTCTTTTATCTCTGCAATCTTTTCTAGAGCTCAAGGCACTCCTAACTCTTTCGCAGTTCCCTTTTAACGGTCCTACATTAACGCAGTAGCCAACTCGAGAACGTACGGCTATAGGTCCCGTTTTTGTTTAAACAACCTGCACATTGCATTGGTTCATGCATCATGCCAGGCCAGCCTATAGCGCTGACATGAAAGGTGGGTCGGCCCATGGATTCTACACTCTCAACAGAGGGTCATATAGATGTGTTCATATATCTTCATCACCGATCGTAATCAGATGATGAAAAATCCCTTTTGCATCCCGCCTGTAAGTGATTCGAACCTAGTACCTCCCGATCCAACAGCCGCAGCTTTAACCACTGCGCCGTTTGGTCGGTATTTTAAGGTTTTTGTTCTGATAATCTTCAATTTCGATTGCGTATCCAATTTCTGATTTCGTGTTTTACCCCTCAATCCCGTGGATCACTTTCCATTTTCACCTCACCTGAGCTGTAGAAGAGTCCAACTGTTTTCTCAATTTTATCAATCTTCGTTAGCCAGGTGCTGTGATGGGCTATAGCTTTGTCCGTGCACAGTAACAGTGCCATCAATATTTGTTGCCCCTAAAGCTCAAGATCCAGCTTCGGTGTGCAATTTTACTGGGTTTTGATTCATCTCATTTTCCCTCCGGTTGCCATAAGTTACACATGATCTTTGAAGAATCGAGATAATTTTGTTGAAGAAGCGCTTCTGGATCTAGAATAGATTACAACACAATATATTGGCCGAGGGAGGCTACGCTTCGATTCATCATTTAAGGTTAGAGCTAAAATTAAGGGATTAGGTCTATTACAACTTACCATCTTCATTCTTCAGATAGCAACAAATTTTGGTCCAAAGATTCAGATCCCTCGTTGAATTTAGCCACACAGACGACACCTTAACACTCCAACTTCATTTTCATTTCGTACAAATAAATGAGATAAAACATACTAGGTACTTATGGTATATATTTTGAGTCCCAATTTCTTTTTATTTTAATTAGGAGTATTATAATACACTTACTAGTTAAATTTGAACAACAAAAAAACCAACTAAATCACAATTACACAAAACTAATAAATTATTTAACGAGAATTTTTCTATACAAATATTTTTCATTTTTCTTATCGCATACATAATGTGACGCTAGAATACTTGTTATATGTACAAAATATCAATCTACGACTCTAAACTATTTTTGGCTTAAAATTAGAACAAAAATTAGGTAATTCAGGTAAATTTGGTTAACTATAAATATATTAAATATCTGTAATATCCTTTGACCCTGTTTAGCTGATGCTTGGCGTTATTGTGGTATACCTGGCTGGTGATTCTTGCTGCCGCGTCGCTTTTTCGCGCAGCCATCCGAAACACCGCCGTACAAATTCTGTAAAACTTACGCCATCTTCTTCTTGGCTGAATGCGCCCGATGTAAGATCGTCTGGATGCATTGGGCCTATGAATTGTTTTAAATCACTGGTCGGAAATCCTTCTTTGTAGTAGCGTTTTATAGTGTCGTACGCATCCATAATAACCGAGATAAACAGTGACAGCACTACATAGATGTAGAGGCTAATAAAACTGTATAAATATATTCGGCTGAACCACCAAAGCATTGTTGATTTCGAGGACATTGTTGCGAATGTCGCAAACATATCATCACCGTTGATTAACGCGAATAAACATTCAGATGTCGTCGCCAGAGATCGGAACTTGAGGTGATAGGGGCCCAGCACTAACCATCCACAGAATGTAAATCCAGCGTAGATTAACAGGGCACATAATAAGAACCGAGATATTTTAGGTGCAGCTCGCTTTAGTGTTAAAATCACCACATTGTACGTTTTAAAGAATCCCAGGTACCGTAGCACACCAAACCAAACGAGTAAATTTCCAACCCCCAATAGAAGCGAGCATATATTCCATTCATCGGCGAGGAAGTGTGTTCTCTCGATTTGTTCCTTGAGTGCCGATCCAATAATCAACAGCACATCATTGCATATAATCATAATATACCAGATATTGAGAAATTCCATTTTACCATCCCAGCTTAATTCGCGGCCAAGTTGCGACTGAAAAAATTGTGTTGTCGTCTTCCTTAGTAACTGGGCTCGATATACGGCACGAGTACACAAAACAAATGAAATTAAACAAACAATAATTACAAACATGTTCAGGATGCTGCGTAAAACAAATTCAATATCCGAATCGGTCATATACTCTACATTTCCCATGCAATGAAGTCGAACTGCTTCTGCGTCCAAGGTGAGCAACATTTTTCCATCATGATCTCGATTATCGAACAATATAACAATATTGAATTGATAACAATCGGGTGGTGCGATTGGTCCCGCCGCTTTAAAATTAACTGTTTTAATGCCAAACTCAAGCGTGGCCTTGACCAATGCCGAAAAATTTATTTCTACTTCTTTGGCCTGCAAAAATTTTTTCGATCCAACACCCGACGAATAATTGCCCACTAGATTAAAACACGTCACTATAATCTCCGGATTAAATATGTAGCTCTCGTTAAATCCAAATATTAAACCATCCTTGTAACTGGACAAACATAATCGGGGCGGTACCATTGTATTATTTTCGGTTGTATACGAATACGGACCAATCGCTTGGCTTAAATTACTGTAAGCACCGTAAGCTGCATCTACCGTTACAAAAAAATCTTCTTTTTTATAGATGGCCAACGGTTCGGTACTCGGCGGATACGATAAAATCTCCATGTTGCTGTCCCATCCTTTCAGGAACAGATGAGAGAATGTTACTCGATTATCCCACGTATAATTCACATGATTGTATCGCGAATGTGCAAACAGACACAATTGGATCGACACCAAAACAAGTTTTACAAGTTGTACAGCAAATTTATATGGAAAACGTCGACGTGCTTGCCATTTTTCAATTGGATTCATAAAAAAAAATTGTAATTTACGTCGCATTCGTTCTTCATTGTATGCCTGCATTGGAGTTTGTCCCATCATCGCATTGTTGGTACTGGTAACATGTGTACAATGGTCGCCATGGCTGGCGCGAATTTGTACCGCTTCATTCTTCATATCACTATCGTTTTTATTTTCATGAATTTCTTGTTTTTTATGATGCAAATTAAATTCTTCATCACTTTCACAGCAAGAATTTTCATCTTCCTGGGCTGACGATGAGAACTGACTCATCTCCAGATTCAATCGCGTAATTTTTATTGTACTTGTACACTACTCTGTTGGGATTTACTAACTAGCTGATTATTTATTTTATTTAATGGCTGATTAGCTCTATCAGTTTTTTTTTTATTTTCCAGCGATTTAATCACAAAAATAACACAGATAAATAAACTTTGTTGTTTTCACACAAAGAGACACAAATAAAATGACAGAAAATTTTTATGTGTATCCAATGTCAGCTGATTTGATTTGTCAAAACAAATAAATTATGGGTGACATCTTTTTACGAATATGAAAACTAAGTTGGTTTTATGGTTAATAGTTTCGCTAGTTTAGTTTAGATGGGTGTTCAGTCTATGCGTGTTGCTTTGTAATTTGTTTTGTTTCATGATACTGTCGTCATGTTGCATTGTATATGTTGAAGTGGCATGCAATTGATTTTTTGTTGCATGCTACTATTTCATTTCGTTTTTTTTGTAATCTGAGTGAAATTTTTTTCGATTATTTTTTTTTTTAAATTATTGACCTACAAAAGTAATTGAGTAAAATATTAGTTTTTCACTTAATACATGGTTACAGAAAATTGCTACAACTTATCTAACCAAAGAAGGGATACGAATGGATTCGGTTTCAATTCTGAGTGTAACTCAGTGTCGGTGTTCAGTTAGATTAATTCTCTCGTAAAAGGTAGAGTGAAAGGGGAGTCCTCGAATCTAAATGGCTATGTTCAGTGAAAATCGCTGCTTGGATTCGAAGCTGTTATTTTTCCAAAGACAGAAAAGCTTAGCTAACCTAAAATGCGCTTTCTAACAAAGAATTTCGACGGATGATGGCTTAAACCATCGAGCCACCTTAGCCTTTATTCATTTATAACAAAGTTTTTAACTTGTTTTTTTACCACTGTTAAAGAACAAGGGACTAACAGGTTCTGGTTCATTAAATTTTAAGCGTGATAAACAGAACGACATCTTTAGCAAGAAGGGGGGTTAACGATGTAACTCACCACGCCAACCATTAAGTTTAGCTATTGAGGATTTTAGGTTAACTACGATCACCGAACAACAGCAGCGCTCGACAACACAGGTAGATAGAACCGTTGACTTATTTACATGAAAGTCAACATTTGGGGGTCAAACCTAAAGATTTTCCTAGGTGATGTTTCCAGGAAAGCTAACTGTCCAAGATAACACCACGGTGTTTAGATTGTCTGGCTTTTAGACCGCCTGTTCGAGAATTGAGGTTACAGACAATTCAACAATGATTTGCATCTAGCCAATGCAACCAACTCAGTTTTATACTGATTGATCTGCAAATCAGAGCATCCACCTGTCTAGACAGAAGGACCAAATCAATGACCTGCCACAGAAGTTCTCATAACATTTATTTAGCGATGTCATTTAATGACAAAGAATGTCAAACAAGCAAGACATGCGGACACAGGATCCTGTCAGGACCACAGTGGGCAGAGTTAAACTGTAATTGTGGGCGCTTGAGACGAACCAGTACCAACTTCCGATACCCACTAACATTTTTGGGAAATTTGCAGGTTATAACGTTTTCAGTAATATTGATCTCGCGATGGCTCTCCTTTTGGATCTTGTTAAGGCTCATGGTGATTAACACGTACGTCGAAATTTTCCAAAGTAATCGCTCGTAGCCCGACAAGTTGCAGTATATCTTGATGATATCATTGTGGCTGGGAGGAAGGAGGAACGTGAGCGCCAATATGGATATCTAAACACTTCGTACTTTTCTGGGAGCCATCAGTTCTGATAGCAAGTTCATCAAAGGATTCTGGAGGACCTACGAGGGTCACTGGATGAATTGTTGCGGGATGACGTCAAATACGAACAGACCGCAGCTCGCTATGTATCGTTCATTAAGCTTAGGGGAGGTCTGACAATTGATCTCGCATTGGTGCATAATGGTCCAACGAAAAAAATCATTGTTGCCGCCGATGCCTTAAGTTACGGAATGGGTGCAGTACTACTGCCCAAATTCGAGGATGAATCAAGATGCAAATTAACTTTGCTTAAAAATTCAATCGTCATATATGTATACGGCCGAAAGTTCGAGCTACGTACCGATTACCAGTCATTGCTAGCAGTTTTTGAAACCAAAACAATGAGTCCCTGTTTACTCGCCCAATCGTCTGCAATGCTATGTGCTTATTTGAGAGACCCACCTGAAAACACCTAGAAAATTCCCGGTATAAATGTGGCCGGTATCGAAAGGTCCATGGTCACGCATTTATTGATTACGCCGCCCAGTTAAAATTGTCTTTACTAGTTAGTGATCTAGGGTGCATCTAGTAATTGACCAGATATTTTCGGGATGACCAATATAACATCGGAAAAATCATTGATAACATGCAGAAAACATTCGCTCGCCATCGAATTTGTGACATCATCGTTAGTGACAACGGCCCATATGTGCAATGAAAATGGCATTGGTAATATTAACCAATTATTAATAGTACCATAAGGAAATTCCCGATGTGTTAGCGATGTGGAAGCAGCATACAGCTTTCAGTGATAAAGTCAGAATTCAGTAGCTTCACAAGTAACTCATCGACAACCAGAATCCTTTTGATTACACAGGCACACAAAAAAAAATGTCAAGACCTAGAGGGTAGACCCCTACCCCTGCGTTTTTGGGGTGGCTGAAACTGAATATGACCATAAAAAAAATGTTAACTAGCCATTTCCCCGTTACCACTCCCTGGGGGTCAAAATTTCAATTTCCATACAAAATTAAGATGGATGTACATTTCTCTGTTTTTTGGGGCGCTGGAATTGAAAGTGGCAATTAAAAGTAAATTTGAGCCCTCCATCACCCCTAGCACTCCCTAACTACCCCCAGAAAGAGGTTGAAATTTCAATTTTCATGCAAAATTGAGAGAGATGTGAATTTCCATGTTTTGTGGTCGTCGGAACCGAAAATGACAACGAAAAGTAAATTCGACCCTTCCGTCACCCTCTAGCACCCCTTTACTACCCCCAGAAAGGGGTTGAGATTTCAATTTTCATGCAAATTGAGATGAATGTGCATTTCTATGTTTTTGGGGCGCTGGACCCGAAAATGACAACGAAAAGTAATTTCGACCCTTCCATCGCCCCTCTCACCGCTTTACTACCCCCAGAGAGGAGTTAAAATTTCAATTTTCATGCAAAGTTGAGTTGGATGTAAGTATATATACATAAATATACTGCCAATTCAACTACGCATGAAAATTGAAATTTCAACTCCTTCCTGGGGGTAGTACAGGGATGCTAGAGGGTGGTGGAATGGTCGAATTTACTTTTCGTTGTCATTTTCGGTTTCAACGCCCCAAAAAACATAGAAATGTACATCCATCTCAATTTTGTATGGAAATTGAATTTCGACCCCCAGTGGGTGGTAACGGGAAATGGCTAGTTAACATTTTTTTATGGTGAAATTCGTATTCAGCGACCCCAAAAACGAAGGGTTAGGGAGTCGATCCTCTGGGTCTTGACATTTTTTGTTGTGTGCCTGTGCTACAGATGCCAAAGCAAACCATCTGTTGTAATCGGAAAAATGGACCCACCATTAGGAAGGCGTTCGTCGACAAGTACCGAGTTTAGCCAATATTCAATTAAGCCTTGCGACAACCGAAAGGCTTTTAATTTCCTCACAGAAGTTGATCCATGTAGTTCTAAGGCAATTAAATTAGTTAGCAGGCTCCAATTATTCAGCCTTCCTTTCTTCAACTGACCGAATTTTCCTAAGTGGGAAATGGAGAATGAACCTCAATCAGTTAACCTCCTAAAATATATTCAGTCACGTAGAGCACAAATTAACATAGCATAGAAAAACTCCTATTTTTAATATTTGAAGAACTTCTTAAAAAGTGATGATCGTTAGTATTTCCTATACTTCTATAGAGAAGTGGCTTACCTTACTCTACAACATTGAATTGCCCCTCGAAGGAGGTGGTGTAGCAGAACCGTGCGGCTTATAAACTGAAGTTAAAACCAACTTATTGTTTGAGTTAGATGACTCTGAACTATACACTCATAATTGAGAGAAGCACTAACGTTATTTGAAATAAAAACGCAAGCTCTGATTATCAGCATTCAATCCAGAAACAACACTGTCTTGTAGGTAACGTTCCTGAATTAGATGTACTCGTACACCTGTATGCGATACGTCAGCTTCCTCAATTCAAAAGAACTGACTTGCCATGGAGTTTTTAATACAATCAAAAATCTAAAATTACAACATCGGAGGGTCCGGATGAATTTGATACTGAATTGTTTAAGGTATGTGCCAAAAGTTTATCGAAAAATTTAGCTTTTCTCATCAATAAATCATTCGAAAGAAGCAAGTCAGATTTCAACTACTATCGACCAATTGCAGAATATCTATTATTTCTAAGGTTCTGGAGAACATTTTTAGAACAGCTACTAATGTATTCAAAAAGTAGTAATTGGTTTTTGCATCACGACACGATAAGGCGCCGTCTCACACTGCATTGGTTGTATGAGAGGAGTACTTTCGAAGGAGAAAATTAAAGACATCGAATTCTTGTTTGATTAAGCCTGTATTCCATGGGTAAAAAATTGATTGACAGTCAAAAAAACGAAAAGAGAAAATAATTTGATGCCTCATATAAGAGACAAAGCCAACGTGTTTTTATTTTATAGCAAAATTGTTTTGCTATAAAATAAAAAATAAAAAAATGCGTTGTCTTTGTCTCTTATATGGAGTATCAGATTATTTTTCTCTTTTCGATTTTTTTGACTGTCAGTCAATTTTTCCCATGGAATACAGGCTTTACATTCCACAAGAGTATCAGGATTTTTACAGAATTAATTTAAAAATATGTACTGGACCAAGGATCTATGTGAATAATTTAAATTTCACGGAAATCAAATTATTTAAATATTGATTGACATTTTATTAAATGGTGGTAACGTTAATTATTATTGATTTTAAATTGTTTGGAGTAGGTAATCGTATTTTTGCTAAAAGTTTAATATTCGATTTCTGAACAATTTTACAAATGGCGTGTAAGTCAGCAGGGAGCTCAAATGACGATTTGTGATGATGATTTTATATGCGATTGTATAGTCTTACTTTGGGAATTTTTACATCAATAGTGCCGTGTGTTTCATGCCATTTGGAATGGTTTCAAACCAAGGTATGTTGGTATGGAATTATTCTAGCATTTATTTTGAAATTTTATTTTATTAAATCTTTAATGCCAACTGATAAAAGTGGGGGAAATGATTTTCGGAAAATTTAAGCATAAATTGCATTTGCATTGTTAGGAAAATGGCTATTTCAGTTACCAAAGGCATGTCCATATATTGCTTTTGGTTTTTGCAGTTAAATGGTGACGGGCATAAAAATAGTTGTAGTCAGTTGTTGTTTTTATTTATTTTGTTTTATCACATTTTATCATTCCTTCATCACGGGACAGACTTCAGTAGTTCTGTAGTCTTAGTGGAAGTTTGGCGACTGTATTTTGAATTACGATTCGGACAAGTGTGGCGGGGAACTTTTGAATAAGTGGATGATGCGAATCTGGTTCGGGGAACTTTTGAATAAGTGGATGATGCGAATCTGATTTATTATTAAACTTTAAGCATTCAGCGGACAGGTAGTTTTAGAAATTGTGATGTCTTTAGCACGGAATACATACTTTAGAAACTAAATAGTGCCTTACCATTTTAATCTTGGTTACTGCGGTGACATTAATTGTAATTCATTAAGGGCACCGTTCATCACAGATCAAACTTATTTAATCTATGTTAAGTGGTAGGTTACGAAAATTCTTCATTTATAATATTAGTTTGAGCTAAACTTTAGTTTTAGGATTGGATTGGAAACACTGGGATTTCAGAATGAAGAAATCAGGCGTGAAATCTTATTTATTTTATTCATCAGTTATTATTTATTAATATATGTAAGTGTGAAGAGTATTTAAAGGAGTTTCTTCCTTGGTTAACTGAGAAATAAATAAATTTTCAGAATACAACATAATTCCAAAATTAATCTTTTTTAAGGATTCAATTTAATTCCGACTCTCCTAGTTTAGAAATTGTGCTGGCTTGTGCTAACAATTTTACTAACTGTCAACTACATAGGTGGCTGAAACCGGGTCGAGTCTCTAATAACATTCCTTTCTTATCCCTCTCGTTTGTCAAGTGTAAAAAGGGTGTACGGTGGATCCGGCGTATCCGGGAATCTTATACTAAGGCTTGGCCGTACACCGGTATCAATCAATAAATTAAATTTTTCAGAGATACGAGTATTAATGACCATAATGATGAATTTAATTAATTACTTATTATAAAAATTTTAACATCTAAACCATGAGGATCTCAAAGCTTTAATAATATTTAGTTTATTTTTTAATAGTAGTATTTAGACATGCTACAGTTATTTTTGGAGAATGTTTGCTGAGTGGTGTGTAACTGGGTTTAGTGACTGATTGGCAGTTAAGTTAGTAATAATGTGTTAACTGATGATTTAGTTAAATCATTTTTAAAATTTTTTAGAGGTGTCACCTATAGAGGACATTTCTAATTGATAATTGAATTATTTAGGTGGCCTAGGGCTGATGCGGATGTAGTTTTAAGTATGCTTAGATCAATAGGCACATTCACAACGGTGTTTAAATTTTTAGAAGGGATTTATTTTAAGTATACTGATAAATAATTTAATTTGTTTCAGAATCTAAGATAGTTCCAGAATTAATCATTGTTAAACTCAACTATTCAAGAACAACAAGCAGTTAAAAATCATGTAGTTTACTAATTGTGTTATCTTGTGCTGTCTTATTTACTAACTATCAACTACTTAGGTGTCTGAAACCGGGTTGATTCTTTGCTACTAACATACCTTTTCTTTCCCTCGGGTTTGTTATTGGTAAAAGAGTGTACGGTGGCCCCGGCGTAATCCGGGAAACTTGCCTTAGGCTTGGTCGTACACACAAAATCAATCAATCAATCTAATGATCAAGAAATTTCGTGACAAAAACTCGTATCGAAGTTTTAAAGAAATATAAAATATTTAAAGTTAGCCCTACTTTTATGAGTAATTGAATAACAATTCTATTTTTATTTGTACAACAATTATTCCATGAATCCTAATCTGAATAATAATATATGATTCAGCTGCATCATATTTAAAAACTCAACAAATTTGGATCAGTTTATTTCTAACTTTATGTTAATTATGGTGATTTCATAAGATTTGATTTTAATAAGCTTGTTAGTGATTTGTGGTGCCAATGATGGAACTGACATAAAAGCACCACAAAACCTTTACTGTGAAATTCAAGAAAAGCGATTCAACAATATACCACACCCACTGTGTTTAAAATTCAACACCAGTGATTTGGAAAGTAAAGAGGGCCAGCTTAATGAATTATTACCCAACGATATCGGTGTTATTGTAAATACGATTAATACGTTTCGAAATGATTTAGAAATTGCTAACGTTTACCTTTATCGTAACCGTGCATCAAAATTACGTCTAGTTTAATGGTCTCTCGATTTTGATCGCCTTTTATATCATGAATTGCAATACGGTACTCAAGTGTATTCAGATATCTCATGGGCATTTTAAACTTTATCAACAAACAATTTATTTTACCGCCATGGATTGAAATATATCGAGGAAGTATTTGATCGTATCGGATGTATCTTCTTCGAGGATATCCTTGATTTTTCAAATTACCTTGTTTGCTATACAAATGGATATGGTCTGCAGGACGGAGAAAAAGAAGTTGATTTATAAGAAAAGATTTATAAATATGGAGAACCGTGTACAGAGTCAGCAGTACCGGCTCTAGAACACTTATGCAAGGGGGCCCTATGCAAGTTCTTCTTAGTCGCCCTTTTTTTAAATTAAATGGTAAATAAAAATTACTTAAATTACCAGAGAGACTTTAAAGCATTAATCGTGGGAGAAAAGCTATTAAATTTAAAAGCAAAAACAAACAAACAAAAAAATTAAGCGAGTAACTAATGCCTTTAAAGTAGTAAATTCGCATCAATCATTTGACTTAAATCGATTTTGTCACCAATTTCTTTTTCAATTGATATACTCGATAATCCAACCAACCTTTTCTGAGATATACTTTACCTCAAGTAGTTTTTGATTATTTTCAGTTTTGAATATGATTGTTAACCACTTGCAATGGAAACTGGAAGCTTGAACAGTGCTTCTTAAACTGTGGGCCGCAGCCTCCTAGGGAGCCGTGGAGCTGTTGCCAGGAAGCTTTAAAATATTGCTTTAATATCTATAATAAACCGCACTCGCACACAAATTTCTGAATCTGTCTATTATCAATGACCGCTACGGTTTTCTATGCTGTAATGGTTTTTGTAAGATATGTGATGTGAATATCAATTCCACAATCACGGGGATTTTGATAGGTAAGTTCTTATTCTACAATGAACATGAAAAGAAATTTCAGATCACCAACCTTGATCTGCGGGACAAAAAAATCACGGTTAAAATTGAGTCCTTTTATGAAGTAACAACAATTTTAAATCAGACGTTGATATTGAAATGTACGTATTACTCGTAATTTAATTTAATTTGATATTTCAAATGGCAGCTTGTCAAATTTGGCTCCTACAATTTCATTTTGGTTAAATTGTATATCAGGTTAGTGTTGAGAACTCCAAACCGAAAATTCCAGGATTTTACTGCTGAGCTTTACTTTAGTTTTACACATAAAAATGTCATATTCGTCATTGGTGTTATTCTAATTTTCAAACCTACCAAATCTAAATAAAATTCCTTTAATCCGATCAATTTATCACGAAAGTGAAAACCTTTTACTATTCAACGCAACATAGTTGACTAGAATTATAAAATGAGTAGCTTTGTTTAAGTAAACAATTGCGAGGGTTCCTTTTTAGTCAATCTGGTAACACTTTTTAACTATAAAACTAACTTCCGTGTAATCGAAAGTGCTTTTCGGCTGTAGGGCAGTTTTGCACAAAATGTAAATTTTTTCCTTAGAACAATATGTAATCATAACCAGGGCCTTTCAGAGCTAGCAGGGGGCCTGGGCCAAATTATTAAAATGGGGCCCCATAAAAATAAAATAAAACAATCTTATGTTTATATCACATGAATTCATTTTAGTATTTATTAGGATTTATTAGATTGAAGCTTTTCTCGCTTTATTATTAGAAAATTCTCTAATGATTTGCTCAAAATTAATTTTTCTTGCGATGTCGTGGTTAATGTTTAACATTGTCAATCCAAGACAATGATAAGATTCGGAAATAAACCCGCTGAATTTTTACTGAGAATATTTTCTAATAAATTTGTTGATGTCGGATCTGCATTGAAATTAGTTACATACATTTTTTTAAGGAATTTTACCTCATCTAGTATCTCGTTTGATAACTCACTCGTGTATTTTGAATGCAAACGGTTTACTGCAGCTTCAATTTTTTCATCAGTCAAATTTGGAAATGACCAAAGAAATCCGAAAAGATTGCAGATTTTTTGTAAAAATTGAAATCGCCTTTGTAAGCCAGCTATTACGAATTAACTATTACGTTAAACACATTTATCCTGTAGTATTTTTCAGCATCCGATTGTGTCCGTATCGTTCTATTAATGGCAAAATCACATGTAACTCCATATTCACGTGCTTTAGCTTTTGCTTTCGCAAATATTTCATTCCACATTCCGCTTAAATTGCGAAATCTCATTACTAGACTTTCAATATTATTTTGCTCAATATCAAGTGTAGCATTTCGAGCTTCAATTACCAAATTTGTCTGATGCAAATCTGTCAAAATATCGAGCCATATGATAGAGAGCAAAACACATTCAAATTTATTTAAATATTTCTCAATTAAGTGTAATTCAACGATTGCGTGTGGTGGTAAATTAAAGGAATGCATTTCATTTAAAGCATCTCGAATAGATAATAGACATTTGGCTATTGGTTTTACTGCATCTATTCTAGCAGACCATCTAGTTTTGGAAATCGAGTGAAGAGACATACGGATATGTTTCTTTAATACCTCCAATCTCCGCGGACTACTGCTAAAAAAATTATACATTTGTTGTATAACTCCAAAAAATTGTACAGCTTCTTTACACGATTCAGCTGAATCAACTCCAATAAGATTTAATGTGTGGTTCCCACAGCTGGAAAAAATACAATTAGCATTACGCTTCGTAAGAATGGCTTGCACACCGTTTAGCTTGCCAGCCATATTTGCACCATTATCATATGCTTGGGCAATACATAAATTAAAATTTAATTCCATATCCGACAAAATTTCAAGAATTCTGGCACACCATTTCTTCTCCGGTTTTTCCAGAGAATGAATCGAAGCAAATAAAACGCTCTTCAATGTCAAATTTTAAATTGTCACACATCTTGTTCTTGTTACAAAGACAAAATACTATCGAAGAGCAAGCGCAAATGAGAAATCTATAGTAACAAAAAATTCGGGGGCCCCTAAAAATCGGGGGCCCGTGCCATATGGCCCGGCTGGCCCACCCTCTGATTGGCCCTGATCATAACTATTGATAAGCTTTGTTTAAGACTCACAACGACCATAACTTTAAAATTTAATTTAAACGTTTATTTTTATTTCTAGCGTATGCAGATCTCAATAAAATAATGAGGTCAGTCAGTTTTCTAAAAATTAAGAACCAAAGTTTGTGGTTCAAATTACTAATACGAATAATGTTTAAATTGAACTTTCTATTCTGGCAAATTATGTGCTCACTTAGAATTTATAAGTGAAGTAGGAATATTCTTTAATTTTTTCTAGAAAAGTCAATTTCTCCCACCCCACAATTCAAAAGTTTGGTAATTTTCTATTCCGTAGGTATTTGGGACCAAAAAACTGATCTACTCTCATCTACTGAGCTAACATTTTCTATACTATGGCACGTTCCGTTTTTTTGAAGAACTCGTAATAAATAAAATTTCAAATTTTGGATATAAAATTGATAAGAGGGCCAAGGCTTTCAAATTGGTTGATTACGTTGAAAACTGGTACTTGAAAAAACCAAAAAAAAAACTTTGGATAACTTCGAATTTTTAGAATATATTAAATCCAAATTTGGTTTGAAATACCTAAGTAAAAATAATTTGACACAACAATTAAAAACGAACCAAATTCGGGCCGGGTTGCGGTCAAATTAGAATAACTAACAAAAATGAATTTTGACAAATTTAGAATAGTCGTAAGCTCAAAAATTTTAACTTTAGTTTAATCATTTCGGAAACTGTTCTGTTCCACTCATATGTCCAGCTAAAATAATAAATTCCGGAGTTTGCACAGCTAAAATCTTTTCATGTTTTTTTAAAACCATGCTCAACAATTTTCTGAAATTCTAAAATTTTTGCGTATAGGAATTTTTTTTAACTATGAAGCTGAAAGAATATTTTGGGTTGGTAGAACATTTTTTTACTTTTTTAAATTGGCGGGAGACGGATATGAGACATCTGAGATCCTTGAACAAGAATACCCAAAATGCTTAACCGTAAATTCATTATTATTGAATACAATTTTTGGGAGCCTTGGATTTTTTTTTTTTCGATTTCGGGGGCCGCAGTATTAAAAAGTTTGAGAAGCACTGCTCTAGTGCATTCGAGTAAATGTATTGCAATATAAACAATCGATAGCAGTATTATTATTGGTACAATTTTTTATTGTGTCCTTTAAAATCTTTAATTCGTTACATAGTTCTACCGCAAAAATATCTTTATCATCGCCATTGGTTAACATATTATTTAACGCGTCACAATGTGCTTTAAGTTCCTCATCGTTCGATTTACAAACTCTTTCAACATCGGTTAAAAGAAAATTATTAATATGAGCATTTATGGCCTCAAATCTTTCATCTTACGAATTAAGTACAGTATTCAGTATTGACGATTGTAAAAGTAAAGAAAGCGCCTCTCGAGGACAATAGTTAAAATGATGCACCTGATAAAATGATATTTGTTACAAATGCGACGAAAGAAAATTTAGCATTGCGGTAGTTAAAAATTGTTTTTATAGTCCAAAATTGGAATTATTTACAATTATTAGCAATCCGATAAGTAAAAATTGTGTTTACAGATCAAAATTGGAATTATTTACAACAATTTTGAACGTCAAATTATCAGGTATCTCAGTTTAAAAATGTTCCACTAGGTGGAATCCGTGATGTTCCAATCGTCAATAATATAATGGACCGCTAGCGAAGTGACGTTTCCATATAAAATTGTAAAGTAGCCTGTCTCCAACATCTGCAGCGCAAAGTAGCCATGTGACCGATAGGGTAACTATAACAAGTATAATCAAAATTAGTACCCACAGATGTCACTATAAAATTCAGTAGATACATTTAGTACCAACAGATGTCACTGCAAATTTAAATTGACATATAAATAAAATCTAAAACGATAATTCAAAAAAAATATTTTATTGACCTATAAAAAGGATAATTTTATTTAACTTTGTTCTAACATGATTTATTATTTAGATTTATAAGATTTACGATGTTTGAAGTTGCAGTGACATCTGTTGGTATAAACAAGTCTACTTAATTTGGTAGCGACATCTGTGGGTACTAAGTTTGATTATACTTGCTATAGTTACCCTATCGGTCACAAGGCTACTTTGCGCTGCAGATGTTGGAGACAGTTAAAAGCCATTGCTAGCGGTCCATTATATTATATGGTCTAAGATTGGTCACCAATCTCGACGTTTTGAGAGGTGAGCGTTTTTGTATTTTTTTTTAGTGTTTACTGCTCTCGCACGACGAGTATTGAAACTATTACTATTATCCTGTTTCGAAATAGTTTGAAAACGAGTTGGAGTTCATATAAACAGAGTTGAGATAGGTTTTCGTTGAGTTATTGTGAACTCGATAAAACTATGTAGTGTAATCGAGTTGAGTTGAAATTCAAAATTTCTAATGAAAAATATTTTTTTAGCAGAAGAATTTGTTTAGAAAGCGTGAGAAGAATTGTCAGCGCCCCTAATTGGTCGGCGCCCCTATGCGAGGCATAATCGGCTTAGTGGGTAAAGCCGGCTCTGACAGAGTGTGATTATGGTGGATGTAGGGAAAAATGGCCCAATATTATAGTGCAAAAAACTGCACTGTTATGAATTGTAATGTGCAGAAGTTTCATTAAAAATATTTTTTTTATTAATTATAATACAGAGATTATGAATTTTACAACTCAGGGTATTCACATTGTTCTTCAAACATAATAAAGCTATTAAGGGTACGTTTGTTTTTGTTCGATTCCGGTTCCAACAACTACAAAAAATTAGCTTTCCAAATCCTATAATCTTCCTCACAGACAATAACCAATATATGCAAAGATATTCTTTTCTTCTTTTTTATTAAGATTGTAACCATAAGATATGAAGCATATAGAAAAGAAGACTTGCTTGCACAAAATCTAAAATTTTGATTTAAGAAAATGTAATTGATTAAATCGAAGAGAAACATGGTATTATGTATATTAAAATATTGAAATTTATTTATGCAGACAAATTTCTATGTTCTTTACAAGCATTTATGTACATCCTTACATATAGGGATTGCAATCCCGGTTTTCGATAAACCGGTAAACCGGTTTTACCGAACAATTTTGATTTTAAAATAACCGGTAATTATCGATAATTTTTACCGAAATAATTTCGGTAATTTTTTTATTTTCGTGTCGCAAAAAAATCAAGTTGCTCTTTCTGTAGGTATTATTCTACGATTTTCAGAGTTTTTTATAATAAAGGGTGCTCCAAATGAGATCAGGAAAATAAGTTTTTTTTTGCAAAGACACAATGTTTGTTTTCTGTCATTTCATGTCATTTTGTTGGGTTGTATGTTTGCCATTTATCGCTATGGAGTCGTATTCGATTGAAGTTCGTGTTAAAGTTATTCAAGAGCACTACGAAAGAGCGGTTGCAATCAATTCTACGTATACCATACAATGTTAACGAACTATTTTTGGCCCCAGCTTGGTGGAATCGACTTGGGTGATGTCTAGTTTCAACAAGACGGTGCATCTTGCCGTACTACTCAAAGGTTCTTCAAAAATCGCTTAATTTCGCGTCGCGGAAATATGAATTGGCCTGCAAGATTATGCGATTCAACGTCATTTGATTTCTTTTTATGGGGATCTTTGAAAAGCAAAGTGTACGTTGATAGTCCAGCCACCATCCAAGACCTAAAAAACAACATCATTGCCGAAATAAATGCCATAGCAGCATCCTTATTGGAAAATGTAATCAAAAATGTTGACTATCGGATCGACGTCTGTAAATCCAGCCGTTGCGTATATTTTCCTACGTCTCAATTGGCTAACTCTGTAGTAAACAAATTCAACTATAGTTTATATTATGAATTTATGATGCCATGCATAATATTGTATTTGTCGATCCATTTGATGATTATGCCTGCTATCAGCAAGGCAGCTTTTATCAGGGTAGAAAATTACAATGTATAAGTTTATGAACACACTTCTGGTCTCTTTACTACTATATACAGTTAGAAATTTCATTCGTTGCATCACAGTCTCCTTCAACGTTAATTCGGAGGTATCGTTAAAAAAATTGATTAACTTTGAAAATACTTGTAACGACAAAAACTTGATTTTCAATTTCAACGTTTGCTAAAGTTTTAAGGTTCCATCAACCATGCGCATTGGCATTTTGAAGAAATCTAAAACTAGTAGATATTCATTTGATCAGTTGTATTAAGAAATTCTTTAAGTACAGGTACTCAAACGTTAAATCTTTAGGAGTAGCCATATAAATCTACTTATATTGATTTCGAATCAACCGGAAGACGTTCAACTGATGTTTGAATTGTGCGTAATACGGCAACTCAAGCTAATTTAACCACAACTAAGCTTCAACTCAACCCCGGCTCAAGCCAAATCTAAACCCTCTAAACAACTTCAAACTCGACAGCCAGCTCAATCCCGAAATCAACTCGATTCTAAAAACTACATGCTTACTGAACTCAACTCAATCTAATCCCCAACTAAACTCAATCTAATCCCCAACCCTCGACCCCCAACGGAGCCCCTCACTCAACCCCAGCTCAATTTTTGTTCACCAGCGGACTAGCCAACTCCTATATAATCTGTTTCCATCACTATAGACAATATACACATATTTACATATTGTGGTATAAAATGTGGTCCATTTGGCAATGTCGTACGTTCGCTCAAAATGTGGTACGAATGGGCGGCGTAATATAAGACTTATGAGTATTGTACAATACGTAAAATGTTTAACTTTCTTAAATTAAATATTGTAATGGCTAAGTAATACTGAAATATGTATAATCTTGTAATTTTGAAAATTTATAATGGCGTTTTGTTAATATATTCCCAATAACGAAATTTACCGGTAATTACCGGTAAACCGGTAACTTAGCTTAAAAAATACCGAAAACCGGTAATGTAAAATCTCGGTAATTTTGCAATCCCTACTTACATATATATTGACATTTTCAAAATGCTTTAAAAAAATAAATTTCCATATTTGCCATTTTCATTTCCTTCTGAATAGTTTTATATAGGAACCTAACCTGTTTTTAAGATCTAGATTTTGTTTAGATAATTTATTTTTAAATCGAGTTTTGTTATACCCTAGACAGACTGCGGTGTTATAAATCCGATTTAGTGAATTTTTCCGAGTTTAGTCGCAGTGCGGCAACCCCAATTTTAGCTAATCGCTTTGTTTTGTATAGAGTACTTGAACGAATTTAGCTAAATCGGATTAATTAAACCGCAGTCTGTCTATCGTTTTAAACAATGACAATAGGCGAAATTGAAATAGAAGTCACACAACGGTCAGTAATACGGAGGTCATGAACGATGAATCTGGTCATCAACAAAATTAAAGCTATATAGTGTCATGTCTTAAGCTAAGTACACACGTATTTGCGAAAATATTTGTGGCTATGTGTGAACGACAAATTGAATAATTGCTAAGATGTTGGGCAAATATTTGCCAGCAAAGTGTTTCTGTTTGCTCGTCCGAAAAAAGAAAAATTGCAGGATAGCAAAGCTGCAAATATTTGATTTTAAAGGATTTGATACTTAAATTCTTGTGGTTTTGCTTCAAATATGGGAACTAGTATATCATAAGAATTTATTTCCAATTTACCAGAATACTATTTTTGGCGAATAGGGAACAAAATGTTTCCCAATTCTCCGGAAACAACACAATAGGGCCACTTTCCTTGTTTTTCTTTACAAAACATCATTATATTCACCCATACTAATAAATAGTTTTGGGATCTAGGATAAACTTCTTATGTATGAAGTTTTTCCTAAACTTGTTCTTAAAAGTTGTTGTTGATTTTAGGACAAATTTAGGATAAGCTCCTCGCGAATATGTATGCGGCAAATATATTTGCAGCATCTTTGCTATGGCTTCTAGCAAATAAGATTTCGGCCAATATTTGCCCCCGTATAAACGACCAAGCTTTGCCAAATAGATCAAACGGAGCAAATATTTCCTAAACAATTACCTGTAGGAAGAACCTTTAGAAGCACTATTTGTTATTCGAGTGGCCTTATGCATCAGAAATTTTAACTCAACCGAAAGAATGTTCAGATTTTTAGTTGTATTCGCTATCAATTGACACAGAAAGAATTGTATAGGCACAACGAATTGAAAACAAGTCACCACTAAATTTAACGTTAAACTGAATAATATCAGGACTAGTAAATGTAATACTAGTTGTATATGTTATCAAACTTAATACCCTCATTTAAATACAGAACCTCTCCATTATTTTATAAAAGTTTTTCCTTCATTTATTATAGTTTCATTCTTTTCTCAGCAATATGCTGTTTTGAAAAATGAATATGCTATTCGGTTTGGCAAATTAGAAACTAATTTGGCTAAAATAAAACAGGCCGTCGTCACACCAAAGTTATCGGTAAGGAAGATCACTGTTGATAATTTCGGACAAAGCCCTTCTGGCCTAGGCCATCGTTAAAGAATGTCGCCGTATTTACCTCAATTTGTTTTTAGTAATATTAATCTTTACCTAGGCAGCACAATGAATATTTTATTTTCATTTTGTGATAGTTACTCGTACCTCATTATTTTGCTGTAGGATGGAAGATATTAAAAATAGCGCGATGGGAGATTGTGTCTATATTTGTACATATTATCGTAGCATAACAGACATAATTGATTATATTTTAATGATGGTATTGATTTTATTTAGATTCTTCCCGTTATTATTTTTAGATTATGTCAAATCACTTTGTTAATATTGTTCGATATTCGCTTGTTTATATGTGCTAATGTAGCGTGCATGTATGTATATACAATACGTAAGTCTTATTTTAACGTTTTTTTTGCAATTTTATTGTCTTCTTGTTTTATTAAAGATGTATAATAAAAATTGAATTATGCGATTTTGAATCGATCTGGATGTTATTGTTATGTACACAGGCTTCTTAGTTCGATTTTGCATTGTGATTACTAAAGTTTACAGTATAAGAAGCTTTGTATATGAGTCATTTATTTCAGTCCAGCATTATGTGCTCAACATTTGTAGGGCCTTGTTGGATACATACATATATGTACATATTTTTATTTCAGAGGTTTCGTTGAACCAAATTTCCGAGTATTCAAAAATTGACCAATAATCCGAGAGCCGTGAGATATATTTGATACTGGATAGCTAAATTTCTTAGGCAAAGTTTGTGAGCCACTGATACATTGTTCCGACTCGATAAATGTAATTGTAATAAATTATTTATTAAATATTAATTAATTTTTTATACATCACTCATTAGATTTGTTTTTGCTGTAAACACGTACAAAATACAAAACATTTTTTTGCTAATTAATTAATTGTTTATAACAGAATCTTTATTTTCTACTCCATCATTAAATATTTGTTGTATTCGCGAACAATACACAAAAGCGATTTATTTTCTCTGTGGGTTTGAAAGATTTATTTTTCATTATTTAGTATTTATGTTTACACTAAATTTCCAATAACCGGACGAGGCTGCTGATTGTTATTTGTGCGTATAAATTTGTGCAAATTAAACCAAAAATAAAATGTATACAGTTGTGTAGTTAATCATATCAATCTATAGTTTTTTAAATTTTTAATTTTAAATGTTTTCTTTTCCATTTTGTAATAAATTAATTATGCCCGAGTTCTTTTCTTTTTTTATCCTTTGGTGTCTTCAGCTTGTTAGCATTGGAACTTATTTCAGAAACTGACTGAGTGACTGGTCTCATGGGGAGAAATGTTGCTAGTGCATGCACTTCACTGCCCCATATCATCGTGCCTCCTTCAACATCACTAGAGATCTCACTTGGTAGCAGCGGCTAACGTCAGTTAGCACTAATTATTTGAAACTTGCGTGAAGGCTTGATCCTTCGAGCTAAAATATTCGAAAAGTGCATGTGGTAAGGGTACATATTTAATCAAAGTATTTGAACCTACAAGCTTTCACCCAAATTAAATCGTTTTGGCTGCATAAGGATATCCTGATAGATCAATCATTGTTCTAATATCAACGATCTTTTCAATTTGAATACTGTTTTATTGGTAAACCATCTAGTCCACAAATAGTGATTATCGCATAAAAAATCGAAAAAATTGACTAAAATAACATTGTGCGGATGTGTGTCTCCAAATTTGTTCCAAATGAAAAAAATATTTTCCAAAAAAAAACGTTATACATAATAAACGACGTTAGACGTAAATTTACTAAATTTAGTGTTTTAATTACGTTGGTCTAAAAAGACCAAAGTATTGAAATCCTGTCAAAAATGACGAAACATTTGGATGGTGTGATGAAAAAATCACGGCTGGTTAATGTAGGAACAATGAATTAATCAATCATTATCCGTTAAAAAAATTGATTACGGATCCCTCTATGGGATGTAGCGCCAGCGGAAAAAAAATTATTTGGTTTATCCACAGAAGGAATAAATAAACCTCCAAAAAATTCGTTCTCCCAAAATTAGTGATATAGATATCAGAGAAGTCGAAGAAAACTTCGGTCTAGCAAGGAAGGAGTCATGTGTTATTAGCCCACACAGCAGCATACAACAATAATAACCAAGAACAATATCGACAGGAAATATCCAGTTACAAATGTAAAATATGTAAATTTAGCAAATATGTATGTTATTCAATAAAGTCATTATTTACTAACTTTAAAAAAAAATTGGTTACAATTTGAAATATTACTTAATTACAATACAAGTAAAAATACAAAAATTAAACAGTTTACCAAAAATCACAAAGAAAATGAGACATCAAAACCTTAAACGATTCTCTTGACAAATTAAAATCAAAAATGGATCGTACTTTATTAAAAGTAACCGAGACAATATAAACAGGTTCATTCCTAGATAAATTACTCTTCCGTATTGGCAATTTAAGAACAAAATCCCCGCTCGATCGTAAAATATGTGTTGGAACATAAATAGAAAACAAATCTAGAATCGCACTACAATCAATCCTACAAACGAGGAGATTACGAACAAAAGTGGCACACGTCGCAATTCTACGAATAGAGAGAGGTTCCAATCTTAAAAGTTTACATCTTCCCCTATAAGGAGGAAGAATATAATTGGGAAGATTATTGCCGCTCGGTAATATACGCAAGATATTTTAAAAACTGTTTTTGAACCCTTTCAATAAGATCCGAAGATTCTTGATAAAATGGGTCCCAAATAACTACACCATATTCCAATTGCGAACGCACTAACGAAATATACAAGATTCTAATCGTATAAGGATCCCAGAAGTCTTTAGAGAATCGTTTAACAAACCCTAATATGGAAAACGCCTTAGAAACAATGCCCTGTATATGAATGTGGAATGATAAATTAGAAGCAAAAGTGATACCCAATTTCTTGAAAGTGTCCACTTTCTCAATTCTATGGCCATTAAGAAGCAATTCGTAGTTAAAGTTCAAATCATTCCTTCTACGGGAAAATCGAATTGTTTTACATATCTTAGTATTCAATAATAAATTATGACATTGACAAGTACACCAATTTGTGAAATCCGATGAATCAGATTGTAAATCCATTGCATCCTGAATATTCGAAATAGTTTTAAAAATTTTAATATCGTCAGCATATATGAAAATTTCAGAATACTTAATACAGTCAATCACTTCATTAATAAATAAAATGAATAAAAGGGGACCCAAATGGCTTCTCTGGGGAACCCCTGACGTTACATGAATCAATCTAAACGTGTAATTCCCAATCTTAACGATTTGAGTTCTACAATCTAAGTACGACTTAATCCACCCAATAGGTAGACTATTACAATCCAAAGACTCTAATTTATCCAACAGTAGTTTGTGTTCAAGTTTGTCAAAGGCCTTGCTAAAATCTGATTAAACAACCTGTACATCCTTCCCCAATTCGAAAGCAGTTGAAATAAAATTGGTCAGCAAAAACAAATTAGTAACAGTTGATCTGCCAGGAAGGAATCCATGTTGCTTAGATGAAATAAACCTACGAGTATAAAACAAAAATCCTTGACTAATTTTTCAAAAAGTTTCGGTAAAACGGATAAAATACTAATGGCTCGGTAATTTTTAATATCACTTCTGGAACCCGATTAAAATACTGGTTTAATTAACGAGCATTTAAAGAGGTTCGGAAAGTATCCTTGCTGAAGACTTTTCTTAAATAGGATGGTGATGGTAAAGGCGACAGCATTGGCTGTCATCCTAAGAACCAAGGGAGGAATGGAATCGAAACCTGCACTTTGATTAGTATCGAGCGATAGTAGTTCATTCAAGACATAGTATCTACATCTAATTGCCAGGAAAATATATTTCCAGCCACAGGACAATAGCTCGATGTCGAATCTGTCGTTACCGGTTTCTTTACATAAACACTCTCAAAAAAGTCGGCGAACAAGTTACAATTCTCATTCAAATTATGACCCACAAGAACATCCAAAAACATAGTAGACGGATATCCACTTGTTTTTCTTTTAGAATCAACGAATTTGCAGAAGCTGTCAGGTCTATTTTTTATGTTCGATTCGATCTCCAAAATGTAATTGTTATAAAGAAATTTATTTAATATTCGGTGTTCATTTATCAAAGATTCAAAAACAGCGTACCTATCAGAAGTAGGGAAAAGTTTAAATCTCTTATGAGCCTTGCCTTTATGGTTTTTCAGATTAATAAGCTGTTTATTATGCCACGGTTCCTTTTTCTTATGCGGGGATTTAAATTTAGGAATAAATTTCCCCGTTAATGATCGTTACCTTCAAATGCACTCCAATTATAGTTGTCAAGAAAAGCATTAAAGGAATCATAGTCCCCAATTTTAAAATTAAAATTTTCAACAATTAACTCATCCTTGACACTTTCACATACCATAAAAGGCAGTGATACTTTTAAAGGAAAATACCAACGACAAAAATACCAGGTCCAAAACATTCCCACAATTGTTCTTAACATCCACACATTGTTTGAAACCCATCGAAAATAATCCGGTCATAAAGTTATCATAATTCGCATTCAAGTTCAACGGAGTTAAAAAATTATCAACTCGAAGCCAATTAACATTTCGTAAGTTGAAATCATCAAATATACATAAACGATCCTCTGGTTGCAAAATGGGAGCTATGCTGGACTTGATAATATCAATGAATTTATCATACAAAGTTAGACTCGCATGGAATATACATGACACAAGCAATTAGTGAAAACGAGTGATACCTGATTCGTACTGCGATTATGTCCAAATCGCAATCAGTCAATGATAAAGGTACAGATGAAAATTTTTCTGAAATAGCAATTAGCACACCACCAACCTTCGCATATATGTCCTCAAGAAGATGCCTGTCTCGGCGATGGACAATGTATGATGTCGGAAAATATTGTTCAGTCTTAAAATTAGATGTGAGCCATGTCTCCGATATACAAACAACATCATATTCTTCCTGAAGTAAAGTTAAATATAGATTCCTCGATTTAGAGCGTATATACCGCTCGCGTTATGATAATAAATATTTAGAGCTGAGCTACGAGGGGATGAATTAACTGGATGTCATGACGATAAGGTAGAAGAATTTAACGGTGGTACTGATCTAACCGGATACCCATCTCGTTTTTTGATCTACGTGGCTGATTCATAAAAGGTCGAATTAGAATACCTGGAGGCCACATGTCTGTATTATTTAATTTATTATAATACTCCTGCTTCAAACCAATTTTATAAGAAACAAACGTCAGAGAGCTATCTGCAACATAATCCTTTGCCAGCAATGAATTACAATCCACTTGGCCAGCTATGCAGCCCGGTAGTTTGGAGCAAATGTAAGTTTTTATTGCTTCCTGTTTAATCGAGGGATGGATTGTACAGATACATCTTTTCCTGCACAACAGATAACATCAATCCAGAAGAGTTAGAAGTACGGTTAACATCATTCATATAGGGTGGCCGATCATACAATTCTGATACACTGGTTACTTTCTCCATTAATGCACAAATTAACTTTTTGTTCTCGGCCACTTCCAATTCTATTTTTTTTAAATCAACAACCTCCATCGCTCTATCCGCAACAGCATCAATTTTTTTCAACATTTTGGTTAACTTGTTATTCGCGAACCACTGCTTACAGCTGTTACAGTAATATGCAATGTTCACGAAATTTTTAATTGAGTTGATGGCTGCACGATCTATTCCACTACAATCGTAATAGTATTGATTGCTACAAAAATTACAGCTTATAATATTATTGGCTCCGTGTGTGGCCAATAATATTTTTTTCGGCAAACTTACAGGTTATCAATGAATGTGCACAGTACAAATTTTATGAGCCGACCACACAATTCCAGTGTTTATATGTGGTCGGAGATTTATTAAAGATTTCACAATGTTAATTTATTTACAAATATGTTGGTACATAAATTCCACCACCACTGTATTTTCACAATAATTATTTGTAATTACTTTGCACGGATTTATTATTATTATGCGCAAGAATTATGCAAAATTAAAAACCGACAATAGTTATTAAATTATGTATATTATTTTGTTTATCACTTTTATTTGTCACGAATTTTTAAATAGACGATGCGTCTTTTATGAATCATCGAACGAGAGTAAATTTTTGTTTTTCATCAAAAAGATGATGGCGTAAAATGTATCGCTAGTCGCTACTGAAAAGTTGAAAAGAGAGCAATGTATATATTTGTCATTTCTACTGTGTTAACAAATTTCGGTGTTGCATTAAATTTATCCAAGAAATTATTTTAATACAAAATAGTGAACTGTGCTCAAATACCGGGAAATTATATTTGTTGAACACAGACTCAAACCGCTATAATAGTTGCAAAGCAAGTTGCTATCCTATTATAGGTGTCACTATTGACCGAAAAGAGCTGTTCATCCACAATTATATTTTAACGTTGAAATGCTTTACATTTCAAACAATTGTGGCGATAAACGAATTAAATTGGCGAATTTAAATAAGTGAATCGCTACAATATTCATAAAAGTAGCGGTCATTATAAAAATAAAGATAAAGCACTAACTTATTTGTAACTTAATTGTTCGATGATATATAGTAGTGAGATACGACACAGGTAACGATGCACAAAATGTAAACGATGAAATAAATCAAATTACGTTGTGAGAAGTATTGATACAAAATTATCAATCACGTATATAAATACACAACTCAACAGTTTACAAAAACTAGTATTTTACTGATTTACTAATTAGGGTTGCCAGAAACTGAATATACTGAAAGAGAACTATTAAGGGAAATGTTAAATAAAAAAAGAGAACAAATAGAGACACAGATAAATCTGTTTAATTTATACTATAATATACAAAGAAAACAAAAATTTAGTTTAAATACTTTTATTATGCTCTAAAAATATCACAAATTTTTAAATAAACTTAAAATAAGTAATAATAATATTACTTTTAAAATAGGAACTTCAATTTCAAAGGGCACAGCCTTACAAATAATATTTGTAAAAATTCAATTAATTTAATAGTTTAGTACATATGGTTAATCAAACGTAGAATCGCTGTACTTTTCGTTAGTTTTTATTTCGTTCAAGAAGGATGAATTTTCTTTAATTTCGTTGTAAAATTCTTTACAAGATTTATCTTTATAATTATAAGTCACCGTTAAAATAGATTTTACAGTTGAGATGTTTAATCGGTTTCTTTCTTTTGTCCACTGAGCCCCAACCATAGAAAAAATTCTTTCGACATTTGCATTATGCGCTGGTATAGCATAAAAATATTGACATATTTTTAAAAATTCTGAGTTAAATTCTTCTGAGTTAAACTGTCTTAAATATTTTACCCATTTTAAATGAGATGGTTTTGACCTAAAATCATCCTTCTCAATCTGTGTTTCCACAAAGATTTTTAGATTACAATACTGATCAAAACATTTTAAATCATCAACGCAGTTTTAATTTTTTGAATTGATGTGTATTATTGACTCTAGTATTTGACTCCATGCAGGCACATTGTTCAAAGACATCCACTCAAAAATTTTAAGTTGCTCAAATTGATCTGTCCATGATTCAATATACTTCAAAGAAATTTTATAACAGTGGAAAGCTTCGTTTTTAAAATCACTAATTTCGTGGTCATATCCATCGTTTATAAGTTTTTGTAAAATTCCGCAGACTTTAAGCGGTAAAAATTGCTGGTCAATTCGTTGTTTTAACATATCCTTTAAGGATTGCAAAATAATTATAGTTTCCAGCAGTGAATTTGTTCCTGATTCGAGTTGCTTAGTTTTATCAAAAAATGTAAACATAATTGAATGAGCAAACCAAAGCGTGGCTTCTCCTAAATTTGATTTAAAAAATGTTTTTAAAATCTTAGGGCAATCCTTATCAGATAAAAAATAGGATTGTAAAGCCGGATACATTTGCAAAATTCGATTTAGTCCAGGGTATAATGAAAGCCATCGTGTAGGACTGTGATATAACAACTCTCTGTATTCGATATCGGTGAACTCACAGAAATTTATTAATTCTTGAGTGCGAACTGTAAACGTGGCAAAGTGGTTATATATTTTCATTATTATTGATTGCACATCAAAAATTAAGGAATCCAACCCTTTCTTGGCAGCATTATGTATTATGTGTACTGGGCAACCAATATCTAAGAGCTCTCGGCCTGCTTCCTTTTTCAGTAGATTAAACACGTTTCCCGTACCCGCTCGATTGATTCCTCCAAAATTTGTATTACAGTTGTCAGCCGAAAAAGCAATGCATTTATAGAATAAATTGAACCGATTCAGCGAATTGGTTATATATTGGCATATGGTTTGCGCTTTTTCATTTGGAAGAGCTTCCAAATTAATCATCTTAGTCAATAGCCCTTCACGATGATCAAAATATTGCACTAATATTGGAAACATTTTTTTAGCACCATGGTTACTGGCATCTGTGGCAACCGAAATAAAGGGAACCGTTGACATCTGTTCTTTAACTTTGTTTAAGCAATAGGGCGCAATGACGTTTATTGATATAGCTGTAGTTTTTGTTTTTGCTGATGATAAACCTTTTGCGGTTTCTGAATCTTGGAAAATTTCTTTAAGAACTTCAATTGTGCAAGTAGCCGAGTTAAAGCTCATGTGATGTTTTATAGCATGGAACGATAGTGTTGCCTCAGCAGCCGCAATTTTCATATGCAGCTTACTATTTCTATTAATGAAAAAAGTATCAATTTTTGTTGATTTTTCTCCACCTTTTATTACAGATTTGTGTTTTTTAGAATCGAGATGTTGTTGGAGATCATACTTTCCTTTATTGCTTATTGAGACTCTGACTTTGCATAATGTGCAAAACGCGTCATTTTTACATTCCGCAACTCCATCGAAACATGGAAATTTGGCCTTCAGCTCATCACTAAATACACATTTCCTTTTGCTCATGGTTAAACTAAATAAAAATTCTAAAAATTAAATAATTATTAAAAATAAAATCATTATTATCACTCACTTTTTTATTATATTATGTATTAACTACGATGTCGATTACGCTTCAACGAACAGACACATTTGTGACATTTGATATGATGACACTGCATAAAATTGTACTACTATCGCAACGCTCTATTACATTTTTTGTGGATATTTTTAACGTTACACTCACACTACACGGAAAAATTGACAAAATTAAACATGTAGGGAAAAAGTGAACAAAAGAGGACATGGAAAAAAATAGATAGAGCAAAAAAGATAGGAACAAGAAAAGAGAACCTGTTCTCTAAAAAAGAGATGTCCTGGCAACCTTATTACTAATACAATATGAGAGTTTACTTCAATTTATGCTTGCACTATAAAGAATTAGGTATGAAGCGATTTAACAGTTTAGCATACCAAGAAAATTTCATACATTCACAAAGCAATTATAAACCAAAAACATACAGAGCCTTAATAGTTTTAGAATCAATTTAATCACAATGCACAAAATACAGTAACAAGAAACGAGTTACAAGTTTGCAAAATATTAAAAGAATAATTTATATTTAATTTAATTATTTGATGTTAACTCACAGACGATCTGAATTAGAAAGAGCCATTAGCCACAGAGAATAATATTAGAGGCACAAATAAGTTTTGAGGTTTTTTTTTATAACTTTGAAGCTTTATTCAGAGAAATTGGTACAATGTATTTTATTCAAAGTATTGTCCATCGTTAGTTACGACTTTTCCCACATTGCAGGCAGAATACGATCCAAGAATCGAACAACATGATCCAAGAATCGACCCAATTTATGGTTCCTTCGTAAGCAGTTAAGTGCTGCTCGGCCAGGCCATGAGTCATCGACCGGCACAAGTGATAGTCGGAAGGAGCAATATCTGCTGAATAAAGTGGGTGGGGTAGGACATCCCATTGAAGCGCCTCCAAAGTTTCCTTGACAAATTTTGCAACATGCGGCCGAGCATTGCCGTGCTGAAAGATCACTTTGCATCAATTGTTATTGATAATGTTCTTCAGTAACGGTTTCGTTAGGCTGGAGTAGCTCATATAGATCACTTGAACACTTTGATCCCACCAGATGCACAGCATTAGCTTCTTGGCATAAATATTCGTATTGGCCGTTGAAGTTGATGCATGACCGGGCTTACCCCACGATTTTCTGCGCTTTGGGTTGTCGCAGTCGATCCACTTTTCGTCCCTCGTCACGATTCGATGCAAAAAATCCTTCCGATTTTGTCTTTGGGGCAGTTGTTCGCACGCGAACAAACGGTTTTCAACGACTCTTGGCTTGAGTTCATACGGAACTCAATTTCCTTGGTTTTGCACCATACCTCAATCGCTTGTTGAGCCACTCCCAAAGAGTAAAAGTTAAATTGTTCTTAATTCCAAAAAAAAACATGGGTCTATCCGGCTCCTCGGACCACACGTTTCCCAGAAAACATGCGTTAAAGATCACCAAGCCAATCATTTATATTTTACAATTTTTTTTCGTTATTTAGGGCGGTCAAGGGCCTTAAAATATGACACGGCTTTTCTTAAATTTGGAGACCTCTTCCCGAATATCACAATTGGTCACGACAATATAAATCTTCTACTCTTATACCTCCAAATCATAGACTCACAAATAATGTTAGATTGTTCAGAACTGACACGTGTTGAGCAGCAATTAAATTCGCATTTGTCATTTTTTATCTTCGACCTTTAACAATTAGATCCAGTTACACATCTCTAGTATATCGTTGAAAGTCCTTAAGAATTTAATTTACTTCATTCAGAGAGCATCCACAATGTTTAAAAATTTATTTTCTGAAAATTTGTGCCGTTTATTGGCCGATATAATTCTTTACTCAGTGCATTTGAAAATACAAAATATTAAAACACAAACAATACAAATTCAGAATTAACGATTATCATTTGTTACCGAATCCTATACCTATTTCTCACACAGCATTTCAATTTATATATCTCCTAGCTCTCTTAAACCTGCCTCACCCTAATGACGTGATATTATTTTAAAGCATCCCATAGTAATTTGCTATTAATAGTTACATACATATATATACGACTTTGAATACCAAGATAACTTATTACTCAGAATTAGAAATAACACCTTTAAAGGCGATTTTATTAAAGAAATTCACCAATAATATATCGATCAGCATGTCGTTGAAATTTCAATCATTAAAACGTCATAGAATGTCAATATCTACTATAATTATTTTTAAATGTTGACGATATTATTTGCTACCAGCAAAGTATTTTAGGTAATCTATTAATTTTATCTTAAAGACACCTAAGGAACAATTGTTGGAATTTGCAAGGTGTATTAACTGTAAAAAATATTTCTTCGGAAAGTTCGACATTACCTCGGTAAACAGATATACAAATTTATATTACTGATTTTTGTTAAAATTACCCCCACGCAATGCTTCAATCGACTTCAAATTTTGTGAACAAGTAGATGATAAATTGTCAAATTTATCATCAACACAACAATCAAATTTGTTGGTCCCGTTTTTGAGAAAATCTGTTTCGCAGTTTTCCCTTCCACTGCAACCCCCTCTATTTTATCCTCGAATGGACCTAAAAGTTAACAAAAAACTTCTTATCACTAAAATCTATCTTTGTACAAAATTACGACCAGAGAGGCAAAGCAAAAATAATAAAAATGTGTGACTGGAAGGACGGACGGACGGAAGGACGGGTACGACATTTTTCTAATATATTTTCCGAGGTCCTGATAACCTAATTCGTTATAGTGGGAAAAGTAAAAAATTTAAACAAGAAAATCAATTAAACGTATAAGTGAATGTATTAAGCGTTTTCTGTGAAATGACAAAACGAACAAAAAAAAATAAGGATTATCAAATAAGGTAAGAAATTTATCTCTTTTCTAAATTCAATTTATAAAATCAAATTTCATAATATTTTCTAGTAATATACAACAAACATTAGATATTCAAAAATCGATGTACATACAAAACAAAATCATTTTGAGATAAAAAATTATGTATTTATAGGTTTTCGACATACCATTTGCGTGCGAGTTTAGAATTTTGGATAATTAAATTCCTATTTTAGAATTTTTTTTGTTTATTTTTTACCAACATCACTAAAGTTTACCTTTATTTATAGAAAATTTATTCCATGAATTCTAATCTGAATAAAAATGTATGATTCAGCTGCAACGCAGTCATTCGAAAAAAACAACCAAATTTGGATCAGTTTATTTCTAACTTTATGTTAATTATGTTGATTTCACAAGTTTTAATTTCAATAAGTTTGTTGGTAATTTGTAGCGCCAACAATGGAACTGATATAAAAGCACCACAAAACATTTACTGTGAAATTCAAGAAAAACGATGCAAGAATTTACCACACCCACTGTGTTCAACATTCAACGCCACTAATTTGGATTTGGAAACAGACGAAGATTACAAGTTTGTGGAATTATTACACGATGATATCGATTTTATTGTAAACACGATTAATAAATTTCGAAATAATTTAGCAATTGGCAAAGTTTACCGTTATCCTAATCATGCATCAAAATTACGTTTAGTTCAATGGTCTCCCGATTTTGTACGCCTTTTGCATCATGATCTACAATACAGTAATCAAGTGTGTACGGATATCTCAATTGATCATCGTTTTAAGCTATATAAAGAAACATTTGAGAGTACTGAAGAGAATAATACTTTTTATCGTCACGCATTTCAACATCGAGTATTAAATGAAACAAAACGAAATTGTCCGCCATGGGTTGAAATATATCGGGAAGAATTTGATCGTATCGGATGTATATACTTTGAAGATAATGGTTATTTCATAAATTACCTTGCTTGCTATACAAATGGATACCGTCTGAATAAAGGAGAAAAAGAAGCTGATATGTCAAAAATTTACAAATCTGGTGAACCGTGTACGGAGTGTGATGAGGGTGGATGTAGTGAAAAATGGCCCAATTTATGTGGTATATATATTTGATTCTGATGCGTAGTTTCACAAAATATTGGTTGTAATTTTGTGTTTATTTTACAGATCCAAATGGTGATTCGAACTATCACATAAATATTTTTTGTTTATCATTTTGTATTTGGTCAACAACATTGTCAGGCCTAGTTTTGGACCGTTTTTATTAATTTCCAGAGGTTCTTTTATTTTTCAATCCAATTGGAACTATACTTATATTGGATTCTTATTGATTTGATATGTTAGGGGTGCTTAAGTACATCGTTATGAATTGTAATTTTCAGAAGTTTTATTAAAAATTTGAAATACATGTTTTTTATTATAAATTAAAACACAGAAAAATATGAATAATCTGACAAAGGATTCAGGATTCATATTAATGCTTTTTGAGGGTATAACGTTTATATTTGTTCGATTCCGGTTGCAACAAGCAACGATTGAAAGTGGGCCTTGAATACACGGGAAGTTTTTTCTAAAAGACAAAACAAATATTTTAGGATTTTTTTAGGAAAAACTGTACGCGTGTATGAGGAATTGTGAAATATTTCCCATTATCCTATATAAATGTGAAAGTGTTAGTGTAAATAATACATAAAATTCATATTATGCAGAAATTGATATTTTTTATTCGTTTATTACGTTTCTTGCTGTAAAAAAATATTACTTATAAAACATTAATACATTATATTAGGTGTGTAAGTAGAAACTCGGCTTTTTTTTGGCCAAATTCAACTTTATTGAAAATATACTTGTTATATACAAAGGTTAATTATCGAAATATTTACCATTGCTATCTATTGTACTTTACCATTTGTTGGGTAGTAGCTAGTAGTTGATGGATGCTCTCGCGGTATAAATTTGGTTGTTTGAAGGCAAAATATTGATCGTGCCATTTTCGGACATATTCAATTTTCGAGAACCGCTGCTCAGTTAAATAAGCATCGATCTTTGCAAATAGTAGTCGGAAGGGGAAAATTCAGGAGAATATGCCGCATGCGGGAAAATACCCAGATCCCTCATGGAACGACAGCTTGTAAATGACTCAAACTTTTGTCATAACAACATAAATGACTAAGCTACACATATCCAAAATAGCGGGCGATTTGGATGCGTTTGTAGCGGCTCACGCATTCAAAATACATAAATACATTCAGTCGTTCACCACCACAATTTATCAAGCAACGCATTTACTCATTCATTCCCGCGACATATTCACACACATATGTCAGCGCTCTCATATGCCTTGCATACCCTCGCAACATTACCGCAACCGCTCAACCAGCAAACACAATTCAACAAAAGACAGACGTAACGCTAACAAATTCATTTTCATTCATCCTGTCCAAATTTCGTTTTACTCGTGTACATACACATTCAGTCGGTTCGTTTTCATATACGCACGCATCTCACCCAGTGGAATATAATAATAATAATAATAAAATTAATATTAATTTTTGATTAAAAAATCCTCTTACGCGTCATATACGGTGGTGAATTATAATAATAATAAAAGTGTAATCAATTTATCTAATTTATATAAATAATAAAATTGTGAATTTATAATCTTTATAAAAACGAACGTGTTTTTATTTAACTCAACTAATTTTGGTGCAAGTGAACAGTACGTGCACACAATACGTTCAAGTATATTTTTAATGCAACCAATGTCAGAGCCGAGTTTCTACTTGCACACCTAATAAATCAAAATCATATTCCTTTTCATAAAAACCGCGCATCTTTAATTGAGTTGATAATATAAAAAATTTCCATGTAGGTTACTAGGGTTTTGCATTACTTTACAGAATATTTTTATTAACAGGGAACCTATAGGTGACTAAACTAACGTCTAAAAGCATGTTCGTTTGTGGTGAATTAACTGAACTGATACTGAGTTACTATTCCGATAATTGAGTAATTATTCAGATAATTAAGCTACTGAAGTGAATTGGTCGTTCGTTTGCTACAATTCAGACAAATGTCAAATTGTTAAAAAGTAATTGGCGTGCGTTATATATATATATATATATATATATATATATATATATATATATATATATATATATATATATATATATACTTACATTGTGATTCTTCATCTATTGAATTCTCATTTGCAAAATCTTCGTAATTTGCGAAACTGACATATTGGATCAAATCGTCATCCATTATAACAGGAAAATAATTTAAAATTCTCTAAAATATCCTGGCTTCTTCGATGCGTAAAACAAAATAATGTCAAAAAACAACAAAAACAATTATCTGAATTATCTACACAAGAAAAATTATTATTCAGATAAATCAGTAGCTCAATATTTTTAAGTGAAGTGAAGCATACCAAACGAACGGGCAAATCACTTCAGTTAATTCAGTAAATTCAGATAATTCAGTTAATTCACCACAAACGAACACACTACAAATAAAAGGACACAAGCGATTTAAAACACTTGAAGAAAATTTAGAATTTTCGAAATTCGCATTCCGTAAAAAAATTAAATATTAAAGCGATCTGCTTTTTAGGAAAATAACTTTTAAAACACTGTAAAACAGAAAATAAGTAATTTTAATAAGTTCTGTGGTCCCAGGGACTTTGGATTTCCGATTTTTGAATATTGTATAGAAAATTACCGTATATCGAGATTCCCTTAATTTCCCTGGGGACCATAAACACCCGCCATTCTAACGGAAACTTATTTTGAGTAGGCTACGATCTACTCTAACAGAAAATAAATCAATTTTAAAAAGTTCTGTGGTCCCAGGCACTTAGGATTGACGATTTTTGAATATTGTATAGAGAATTATCGTATATCGAGATTCCCGAAGTTTTCCTGGAGTTCCTAAACACCGACCATTCCAACAGAAACTTATTTTGAGTAGATCACGATCTACTCTAAAAGAAAATAAATCAATTTTAAAAATTTCTGTGGTCCCAGGCACTTAGGATTGACGATTTTTGAATATTGTATAGAGAATTATCGTATATCGAGATTCCCGGAGTTTTCCTGGAGTTCCTAAACACCGGCCATTCCAACAGAAACTTATTTTGAGTAGATCACGATCTACTCTAACAGAAAATAAATCAATTTTCAAAAGTTCTGTGGTCCCAGGCATTTAGGATTGACGATTTTTGAATATTGTATAGAGAATTATCGTATATCGAGATTCCCGAAGTTTTCCTGGTGTTCCTAAACATCCCCCATTCCAACAGAAACTTATTTTGAGTAGATCACGATCTACTCTAAAAGATAATAAATCAATTTTAAAAAGTTCTGTAGTCCTAGGCACTTAGGATTGACGATTTTTGAATATTGTATAGAGAATTATCGTATATCGAGATTCCCGAAGTTTTCCTGGAGTTCCTAAACACCGGCCATTCCAACAGAAACTTATTTTGAGTAGATCACGATCTACTCTAACAGAAAATAAATCAATTTTCAAAAGTTCTGTGGTCCCAGGCATTTAGGATTGACGATTTTTGAATATTGTATAGAGAATTATCGTATATCGAGATTCCCGAAGTTTTCCTGGTGTTCCTAAACATCCCCCATTCTAACGGAAACTTATTTTGAGTAGGTCACGATCTACTCTAACAGAAAATAAATTAATTTTAAAAAATTTCGGGAAACTCAATATACGAAAATTCGATATAATAATCAAAAATCGTCAATCCTAGGTGCCTGGGATCACAGAACTTTTTAAAATTGATTTATTTTCTGTTAGAGTAGATCGTGACCTACTCTAAATGAACGCTACTGTCGTAGAAGTGTGGCGAAATTATTTCTCCTCACTTTTAAATAGACAAGCAACACCTTCCGAGCAACGGTCTCCAGGGCCGTTCTTATATATTTAGGCGCCCTGGACTAAAAATATTAGGCGCCTTTGTAGAACCAAAAAAAAATTTCCCAGTGCAGAATCATCTTCTGTTTTAAAACCAGTACATTCGACACCATGAAATTCTAGAGAAAATACAAGACATGGAGTTCAAACAGCATTTAGCAAGAGAGGCAATTAGTTCTAGAAACGAAAAAACGTTAGTGATTTCTACGATCGGAGACGATACAATGAATAAAATGGGAACACCGGATGATTGTGAAAATGCGTACTAGCATTGATACCTCTACCAATAGGCGTTGAGACCTGTAATTGTCATACAAACAGCCTTTTGGATCGGTCAAATATTTCTACACGTTTCGTGGAAAATTCAATTTTTTTGAAAATCAACTGAACTATAGCCCACAAATTCAGAGCCACAAAATTTGAAAATCTGCAAATGTGCTCCGATTTCGATGATTGATACCTCTAGCAGAAAACAAGGTTTTAAATTTGGGATGGTTAACAATTGACGACTGGTATGGTGTGCTCTAGCGGACAATAGTGAACTACGAGACTTTTAATAACAAAAATTTGCTATCTGAGGTTATGTATATGGAAATAGTGTCTATTTAAACTGAATTATTATTTATTAAAAGTGTGATGGTTGGTAAACCTAGTTAATCTATTATGTAGTTCAAAGTGTGTTTTTTGTATCTGTGATTCAATTGGAACAGTTTTATCGTTTTAAATGCTCAAAAACCGTGCTTAAAAAGTGCATAAATTTATGTAAATACATCTTTGAGTCACTAAACCTTTTTCAAACTAAATTAGAGTATATTTACCACGTTTTAACAAATAATTACAAGCCAAAATTTAATATTTTTAAAACAGTAATGCTTTTAGTATCAAATAGCTTAATATCAAATTTATACAATATTTAAGCAAATTTTTTGGCGTCTAAAATGAAAAAGTGGTGCCAAATGAATCAAATATACAAAAAACACACTTAAAACTATGTAATAGATTAACTAAATTTTCCAACCATCATACTTTTAATAAATAACAATTCAAATTAAATAGACACTATTTCCATATACCTTCATATAGCAAATTTTTGTTATTAGAAGTCTCGTAGTTTACTATTGTCCGCTTAAGGCGCTTTTTCAACTTTACCAGTCGTCCGTCAATCAGGGATGAAATTGACATAAATTCTAAAGTACTAAAATGTTGAGCACTGGGGACTAAATTGAGCTTCAAAGGACTTTTTATAATTTTTTGATGATCTTACTACTTACATATGTCACCGATAGATGTCACTAAAAGTAACAAAAGAAATTTTTTTCTTCGTTTTCTTAAAAGATACAGGCATATATTAGGCCCGATTCTGCCTTCCAAAATTTTATGTTATGTTATGTTATTTTTGTTTTTTCAATACAAATTCATATAGGAAGCGGGGAAATAAAATAACATAACATGAATTTTATCGTTCCAGAATCGGGCCCATTATATGGTAAAGGTTGGTAATATATGGTAAAGGTTTCAGTTAAAAGTTTGAATGCAGATTTTGTGAATAAAGACTGATTTTGACATTCAAAGATTTTCGTAGATGCACATGTCAAATATTTGTATTCTTTAAACATAAAAAATAAATTTAAACAAAAAATGTCTTAAATCAAAACAAATGATTGGTTTTCTTGTTTATGTAACCTTATTTTAATTATTTATTCACGCATCGCCGATTTTACAGAAAAAAGATGAAACTCGACATCTGCAAAAAAAAGCAGACAACGATTTTTGGGTTTGTCTCTCGGGGTTCAATTGACTTCAAGCAGATGATTATTTTTTCTCGTTTGGTCTCTGTAGTCTCTGTAGTTTCTCCTATATTGTGTTTCAACTTTTTCGCAGAAGTCGAATGTCGAATGTTGATAAATTGATCACAGTTTAGAAGTTGGCACTCACTCAGTAAATGGTTTGTTTAGAATTATAGGAGATATCCACAATATTCCACATCAAGCACGTCTTCATAAAATCATTTTTATATACAATTTTTACCTATTTATGATATTTTCATTTAATTAAATCCGAAAATTATTTCAAAGTTAGATAAAAGATAAAAACGAAATTCCTATGTAAAATTTGTATTACGAGCGAATTTTTTTTTTTTGTAATTAGCGGATTTAATTAGAGAAAATACTTTACAAAATACAAATATTAAATTTCCTTTCAATTATACCCGGAAACCCAATTTTCCCCTCCAACATCAAATAAAATCAAAAATACACAGGACACTTTAGCATTCGCACGACGACACATTAGTATAATTCAAATTTAATATATTTTTCAAATATCAACTAAATCTAATTCAATAAGTATCGAATATCAAAGAACCCCACGCGGTGTTAACTCTGGCACTAAGATTACTATGGTATCCAGTAGTACTTTTCCTTGGAAATTAAATGCTACATCAGATTTTGGGCCCGATGCTTAGTAGAAAAATTTGTTAATCCTTTTTGTTGACTATCAACTGAAAACTTTTTTTCGATTATTCATGAAGAGTGTCATTTCGATCATCGAATAATTGGTCCTTATCTCCTAAATATTTGGGCAGTATTTTGGTTCAAAGGAATTGTGGTGCTAATATCACTTCCACTGATAGTTCTACCATAAATGTTTCAGGTTGTGTTGTGGTTGACTTAATTCGTTGGGTTAGTATGGTATCGATGAATGTATTGGAGCGAATACGGATTTGTGTTAAATTGGTTAATGCTTCATCAGCCTTGCAGAAATAGATCAAAGGAATTATATCGCTTCTACTGATAGACCAAATGTTCCAAGTGGTGATAAAGGTATAAAATGTCTATAAAATTCAATTTTTTCATTTATTTTATATAAAATAATTTTTCTGGATTTATTTTGGTAATTTCTAGATTTTTTTTTTCTGAATTTTGACTTTTCAATTATTCTGGATTTTAAAATTTCAGTATCCCCTTTTATTTAAATTGGAACTATTTAGTCTTGATAAAACTAGGTAGTTCGAAATTTCGGAAAGATATTAATGATGACGATAAAACAAAACGAAAATCAACTCAAAATCAACGAAATGAATTTTTTTTTCCAGATTTCATAGAGATTTCTGTTACAAAATATTGAATTGCTTTTGGTACAGTGTTCTGCCAGTGTCTTCGATTTTAACCTTTTTGTTTACTTTGGAACCATAAAATCTATTTTCTAACTGATTATCATCTCGCAATTTATCCATTATGCTAAATATGCCAATAGCTATCTTTGGTTAAACTTATTGTGGGATGCGTAATATATTTTGAAGATACAACTTTATTACATATTTCGCATAGCAAGATTAAAAAAACTGACACACAAAACTTAGGGAAATATCCTCCAACTGTGGCACTATTCTGGTTTTCCCGGGAAATTGCGAATTGGGAATCGATTTATTGTCAGTTTTTAGTATTGGTTTTCTTTTTTTCAAAGCATACTAAATTTTGGGGAAAAATAGTTTCATTTCATAGCAATTTTGTTGTTTATTTTTCTTTAAAAATTTGGCTGGGAATTATTTTTTCCCAAAACATCAACAAAATACCAAACGCTCAGTATGCTTTGGAAAAAAGAAAACCAAAATATACTAAGAACTGACAATAAATCAATTCCCAATTCGCAATTCCCCGGGAAAACCAGAATAGTGCCACAGGTCGCAAATAAACAATTTGCGCCTCAAAATCTGACTACTCGATTGATTTTAACATGAGTTTTTCAATTGAAATTTTTTTTTTTTGTGTTTCATTTAGCAATAACCTCAAATCATCAGGTGAGTACAATTGTTGGTTTTATCTGCGATACATAAGAAAATATCGGAGAAACGATAAATGTATTAAAATATTTCAGAAAAAAACTGCAAGGCGAGGTGGAAAAGCTTAAGGGATGCTTTCAAAAGAGCTCACCGGGTTATACCTTCTGGGAGCGCCGCATCTGATCCTGAAGAAGATACTCACAAAAAGTGGAAATATTTTGACTTAATGAGTTTTCTATATTCTATAGAAGATCAAAATGAGTAAGTACAAATCATAAAAAATTCTTAAATAATTTTTATTAAATTATTCGTATTTTTTTACACTTTTAGTACGGTTGGCAACTTCGAAACACCTACAACAGACTGCGATAGTAATACCGACAGACATTTTTGCGGTGAGAGCTCGTACGATTACGTTTCTGGAACAGATAATGCTTCAGGTGCAGGGCTGGATGATATTATGTGCTCAACTCCATTAAAAAAAAAGAGGTCTGCGTGCGACCAGTGATATTCATACAAATTTTAAAAACTTTTTGGACATTGCATCGAAACCGTGACCCAAATAGATCAAGTCCCAACCAAAGCAGCTAGTTCAACATCGCTTTTATTTTCATCATTAGCGCTTAAAATAGACAATACAAATTTGCCTTCGGCAATTTTGAACGATTTGGAAATGCGGGTTTCTAATATGGTCTACGATACCATACGAGAACATAACTTTTGCTAAACTCGTTTGTAAAAATACAAATGGCTAGTTAAGAACAGAAGTGATCCAAGTAACTTTAACGTTACTTGGATCACTTCTGTTCTTAACTAGCGAAATACTAAATATTTATTATTTTTTATATTTTTTTTTATTTAAGTTTTATTCAGACGCTTGTTATATGAGTCAAATAAAACATGATATTTGTTATGAGTGCAATAGAACAATGAATTTCGAAATTATAAAAGAAACAATAAATGAATTATTTTTTGAAGTTTCGCTTTTTTTTATTTAATTTTGTACTACATATATGTAATATAATGTAAGGATTTCTTCCCACCTGGCATTGTGTACATACATTTTCATATAGAAAATAAAATCTTATTATTTAACAATTATTTCTCGAATTGATCGATTTCCTTTAAATATTCTATGCTGCAGCAGCATCTCACTTTCATCACGGCAACTTCTGGGAATGTTATATATACATATATTATATATATATACATATATATATATATATATTTACTTAGATTTTTTATAATTATAACTTACTGAGTACGAACTCAGTTTAAAATATGTGATTACATATCAGTGAATTTATTATACGAAATAATAAACAATAATAATTTTTTTTTTGAATTTTAATGTTTTTATACTGTTAAAGTGGTTTTACATGCTATTTTAATTAAAATTGTAACTTATTTAAAAAGTTCTTTCTTCGAGAAATTGTTTTAAAACGTCTCTCAAAATAAATGCTTCCCGTGTTGATCGATTCCCTCTAAAAATTCGACCTTGCTGCAGTGTCTCTCCCTCATCACGCCAGTTTCCAGGAATGTTAACGTCACTTATCTTCTTATCCACGTAATCATATGGACAATATAATTCACTTTTCTGCAACATCAGAAAATTATGTAACAATACCGTTGCCAATATAATCTTGGGATTTAAACTAATCGTGGTTCCAAGTATTCGCCATCTATTCGCCAGTATTCCAAAACTATTCTCAATCCTAATTCGAGCTCTTGACAGCTTTTTATTAAAATTCTCTTTGTCCGGCGATAAGCATTTCCCAGGGTACGGGCGCATTAAATTTTTTTTAAGAGGAAAGGCTGCGTCGCCAACAAAGTAGTACGGGAAGTCAATAATTGAATTGGGTAGAATTTTGGTTGATGGAATTTCCAAAGTTCCATTGGCCAATTGTTTCCCAAAACCACCTATTCTTTAAAATAGCGCCGACATTTAACGTAAAAATTATGTTTCACTTAGATTTCGCTCCTCTAATAACAAACAACCTTTAATTTTAATTAAAATTAATTTTTTTAAATTTCTTAAAGTATTAATTAAACAGTCAGATATTTAAGGTTATGTTGTTTTATTTTATTTTACCGTCGGTCGCTGACGCTCTTGATGTGTTTACTAAGGCGACATCGCCGGGCGATAATTGTATTTTGTCGTCGTCGCTTGTCGCTGTCGCTCTTGTTCTGTTTATACCTTAAATAACAAAAAATATAATTAAACATAAAAAGGAGATTTTCACAAAATAAAGGACATATTAGCTCAGAGAAATCAGAAAGGAAAAATTTCACAAAATAAAGATTGTAATTCGCACGCCACCAATCTTACAATGAAAATGAACAATCAATCAACAAAGAACAAAGAATAAAGAAAAAGCGGTGCTGTTACGTTCGTTTGCCGTCGGTATTCGGTCGTCTCATCTTTTAAAATTTTGTCAAAATTCGAAGAGTTGGCCAACGAAAAATCATTCGATCTTCGAAAAGTACTGCCTGACGTTTACAGAAAAAATTCAAATATAAATATTTTTTCGAAAGGACTGAAATTTTGATCAAAAGTATCGAAGGACTTTTTATTTTCTAAAGGACCGAAAAAAGTCCTATAGGAACAAATTTTTCATCCCTGCCGTCAATGCATAAAATAACTATCGCGACTTGTGCATTCCAAGCGACGAATAGAATAAATTTATTATAATAAAACGGTTTGCATTTCTTTTGAAGTGAAAAATGAAATTCAAATAAAAAGATGTTCTCTAAAATTGACTAGGTCTTGGACATTTAGTGGCGCCCTAATAATGCGGCGCCCTAGGGCTGCAGCCCTTATAGCCCCATGGTAAAGAGGGCCTTGACAGTCTCTCTTGCTTCGACGCGATATTAGTATCGAGATTACACCACCAACCCTTCATCATATGGGAAAGTGCCGAACTTAATATCGCAGATGAAAAATTACAAGATACCCGGTGACGATGGTATTTACAACGAAATGCTCAAATATATTGCGGCGATTATCTGCTCTATCGTAGGTTTGAGCTCAGATCAATAATTTGATTTTTGAATTTTATCTGTCCACTTTATAAAAAGGGAGGATAGTATTAAGCGAAATACGTTATGAGATGTATGGTAATAATTGAACATATCGTCAAACTAGTTTTCAATGTGCCAGCTTTTAATGAATGGCTACGAGATAACATCTGGACTGCGGTAACAAGATCTATAGACCCAATAGCTCAAACTCTCTTCAATCTGTTATTGGAATATGTCTTCATCAGCTCAATATAGCGCAGTGTAGCTGCCTATATTATAAATTAACCTAGAGTTTGAAGATGTTTCGTTCACCAAATCAGACCACGCCTTGGAATCGGCACCAACGAAAGTATGGCTGGGTGGAAGACCACTATCCGACGATGGATGGACGACGCTGAAAGGGACCTAAACGCACTCGGTCATCGCGTCTCTCAAAAATCTCGGTAATTCAATGCTGAAATCGAAAATTTGCCAAAAAAAAAAAAACTGGAGTAATCTGGAGTAAAGTTCTCTGGAGTAAGCTCTAAGTAAATCACTCAAAGATATGCTATATACGCACATCTTAACATCGACAATCTATTCGAAAACTGAGAATAATCTCAGTGCTTAAGATGGACTGTATTGATTTTGAAAAATGGTGCTTGGATTATTCAAGTAAAACACACAACTCGTTTAGTCCCAGTTGGGAAATTTTTTTTCATATTCACATTTGATTTGGGAATTCCAAGTTTATAAATGGTTTACCGTAAAAAAAATATGATTAAAAAATTTATTTACATAAAACTATTTTCGACAACCCTATAATCTCATTAAATATATGATTCTCCAGCAAGTATCGATAAAAATATTGTAAGATGAATGAGTTCAACTGAAATTGTTTCATAACCTATTTTTAGAATTACTTCTTATCGTCTAAGTTTTTAAAACCAAATATTTTCAGTTCTGTTTATTTCTAACTTTTGTCAAGTAATCAACTTCTCTCAAAAATATCATGTTGATTACAACAGTTTTGATTGCAATAAGTTTACTAGTGTTTTGTGCTAGTGAAAACAATGAAACTGATATAGAATCACAACAAAACTTTTATTGTGAAATTCAAGAAAAGCGATGCAATAATTTACCACACCCACTGTGTTCAACATTCAACGCCACTAATTTGAAAAATAACGAAGATTACAAGTTTGTGGAATTATTACACGATGATATCGATCTTATCGTAAACACGATTAATAAATTTCGAAATAATTTAGCAATTGGCCAGGTTTACCGTTATCCTAATCATGCATCAAAATTACGTTTAGTTCAATGGTCTCCCGATTTTGTACGCCTTTTGCATCATGATCTACAATACAGTAATCAAGTGTGTACAGACATCTCAATTGATCATCGTTTTAAGCTATATAAAGAAACATTTCAGAATATTGAAGAGAATAATACTTTTTATCGTCACGCATTTCAACATCGAGTATTAAATGAAACAAAACGAAATTGTCCGCCATGGGTTGAAATATATCGGGAAGAATTTGATCGTATCGGATGTATATACTTTGAAGATAATGATTATTTCATAAATTACCTTGTTTGCTATACAAATGGATACCGTCTGAATGAAGGAGAAGAAGAAGTTGATATGTCAAAAATTTACAAATCTGGTGAACCGTGTACGGAGTGTGATGAGGGTGGATGTAGTGAAAAATGGCCCAATTTATGTGGTATATATATTTGATTCTGATGCGTAGTTTCACAAAATATTGTTTGTAATTTTGTGTTTATTTTACAGATCCAAATGTTCCGAAGGCTGTACGCGTATCGGCTGTTAATTCGGTCCCTCTTATTATTTCGAATGATGCGATTCGAACTATCACATAAATATTTTTTGTTTATCATTTTGTATTTGGTCAGCAACATTGTCGGGTCTAGTTTTGGACCGTTTTTATTAATTTCCAGAGGTTCTTTTATTTTTTAATCCAATTGGAATTATACTTACATATATTGGATTCTTATTGCTATGTTAGAATTGTAATTTACAGAAGTTTTATTAAAAATTTGAAATACATGTTTTTTATTATAAATTAAAACACAGAAAAATATGAATAATCTGACAAAGGATTCAGGATTCATATTAATTCTTTTAGCTGGGTGACCTACAGGCGACTTTTTATTCCCAGCAACTCGCAAGAGTAAAATGAAAACGGTAGACGAGGCATGGGTAGGAATACACGGGAGTGGGTCTGCCCTCTCGAATTCCTTGAGTCCCAACGCTACCGCTTTTCTAGCAGAAGTAAATGTTATTACATCTAGGAGGGAGAGCAATGAGCCCAGATAGTATGTATTACGTACCGGTCGGAAGTATTATCAGGTTCATTAAGAGCCTGAATATTGGCTGGACGGATAATTAAGTAGTGCTTGATGCACAAAAGATCTTTTAGGTCGCAGTGCGAGGTGGCTTGAACGCCCACATGGCCCTCAAGTAATAATAATAATAATATTAAAGCTTTTTGAGGGTAAAACGTTTATATTTGTTCGATTCCGGTTGCAACAAGCAACGATTGGAAGTGGGCCTTGAATGGTGTAGACGTTTGTTTAAATATACTAAAAATATAAATATAAAATATGGATTGCTGCAAATGCAGCTTGACATTTACAAATAACCAGACGATCAGCTGCTCTGATTTTTGAAGCAAAATATTCCACTATGGTTGTGCTGAAGTGGATCGTGTGGCATATAACCAAACGCGGAAATGCTAAAATATTATGTGGTTCTGTTGTGACTGCAAAGACCTTATGAAGATTCAGTCATTCTTAAGGTAATAATCGACTGCAATTTTAGTGTCAATACTGCCCCGCAGCCCTCTATTGAGAAGCTGCTTGATGAGCTTACCTATCTCAAACAACAACTGGGCATGATTCTCGATCGTCTACCTGAGTTGTCATTCACGACTATCACATCGTTTATATCTTAAAGTTCTCCTGCAAGAGCAACTATAGATTCAGCTTCACGGATTACATCCGATGAAGAAAGTAACTCAGCTTCTCTGATTACGTCTGATAAAAACATAAATGGTATACATAGTTCTCAATCGCCTGCAGTTATGTCTATTAGTCCTGCGATTATACAACCACCCATGCAAAATCCTCCGGCCTCTACTAACTATTTGTGGTATTAGAAAATTTTCGAAACATTTTGGAATAAAGGTCATTGTACCCACGGTATGGCTATACGTCTCAAAATTTGATCCGGATACTTCTGAAAATGAAATTGCGTCCATAGCTAAAACTTGTTTGGAGATTGAAGACTGTAAAGCATTCAAACTACTCCCTAAACAATGGAGTATCGAATCTCTAGAGCTTGTTTGCTTCAAACTAGGTATACATGCTGATGTACGTATTAAGGCTATAGACCCTAATACTTGGCCAATCGGTGTACACATTCGGGAGTTTTATGATAACAATTTTCGGACAACATTGCCTCCATGGATGAAGTTTCAAATAACTGCTGCTTTCAACAAGTTAACAGAATAAATCATAAAAGCTTACTAGGTAATTAATTTGTCCGAAGTAATAACTTGCAGTGTGAAATTTCGGATACCATCTGTACCAGTAAACTCTCTCGTAATTTATGTGATGTAGTTTTAAGCAGGATGCTTCCGCCTGTAAGTTCCGGACAAACCTCTTTTACCTCGATGTACTACCATAGTGCCTCTAACATTCGAGGTAAAGCTAAATTATTCTTTTTTGGCGTACTTGAAAACGGTTACGATATGATCATTATCTCGGAAACATGGCTTACTTGAAGTTTCAAATCGGTGGAATATTTTCCACCTAATTAAGTCGTTCACAGAAACGATCGATATGAATTTTGAACCAGTTCGTTTCAATGTTAAATGTTCGATTTCGAACGAGCTAATTGTATCCCATCCAACTTATGATGTTATTGCTGAACGTATTAATATAGCCAGTGCCTCTATCATCGTGGTGGCTGCATATATTCCCTGCGGATCTATGTACTCTGGAATATTATTTTGGAATTATTAATTTCATCGATTCTGCTCTTGCGCCATTGGGTCATGTTGGTGAACAACTAATTATTACTGGTGACTTCAATCTTCCTGATATTACTTGGATTGATGTTGATAGAGTTTTACGGCCTCTTCCATCGACCAAAAAGGATTAGTAGTCACTGATTATTTTGTTTGCATAGCATTGATGCAGGTGAACCAATAGTCGAGGGAAATCCCTCGATTTGGGTTTTTCAACTGACCTTATGTATTTGGAGCTCTCGTCAACTTGAAGTTGATAAGGGGGAAGAGCAGGATGGCTTTCCACCAATCCTTATTAAGAATTGTTCAGTGAGTGTAGCCCCTCCACTCACTATTATATTTAATAATAGCTTACGTACTGGGATTTTTCCTGATCTCTGGAAGTCATCTTTCATCCGCCCGATTTTTAAATCTGGCAAAAGAAGTGAAGTCAGCAACTATCGCGGAATCGCTATTCTTTCTGCTATACCAAAATTATACGAATTCATGGTACCGACATTTTTGTTGGACTCTTTTTGAGGACATTTATATAGTAGCCCGAATAAACATTTACGATTTAAGTAATATAAAATAACCGATGAGAGACTGAGGGATCAAGCAGTTTTTGGTTGGACACTCGTTTCCTCAAGTATTATAGGATAACCACGATTTGTAAGACCTTAGGCGGCGTTTATTAACTGAACGAAGACCGATCGGTCATTTAGCGGTTTTTTGGTTAGTCAAATCCTGGTTCAATTGTACTACTAAAAACCGATTTCATTATCTGATTTGTTTGTTCGCAAAATTTTACACGCGAACCAGGATTAGTTAGACGTTGGACAGTGCTTGGTGACTGAATAAAAACCAATATGTGGTTTATCAGTCTTTTGTCGGTTAAATACTATCACAGTTGACGTGGTAATAGTTTAGCGCCACCTCATAACGACCGGTTATTTAGCGTTTAACTTACCGGCTAGTTGCAGTTATTCAATAACTTTCAAAAAATCTCAATTCTCAAGCCACGTTATTTATATGCAAATGTTCAAGTGAAGGATCAGGTAATGAATTAAGAGATTGCCCTATTAAAAAAAGTCCGAGTGTTAATGGACACATGTCATTTGGATCATTTGACATTGGTGTCAATGGACGTGAGTTCAGGCACGCTTCAACTTGCGTTACTAATGTTAAAAATTCTTCGTTAGTATAAATAGACTGACCCATAACCCGTTTCAAATGATATTTCGCGCTCTTAACAGCCGCCTCCCATAAACCACCGAAATGTGGTGATCGTGCTGGTATAGTCTGCCATTTTATTCCTTCATTGGAACAATATCTTAAAACTTCAAATTGGTGTAATTCGGACTTAAATAGATCATGTAATTCTTTCAATTCTGTGCGAGCTCCTATAAAATTAGTGGCGTTATCTGAATAGATAACCGCACATTTGCCACGACGAGATACAAATCTACGAAAGACCGCAAACTCAGGCAGAAAACTCATTGTCAGAAGCAAATTCGTCAAGCTGCCAAAATTTTTCTATTTTCGAATTAAGTTCATCCAAAGAACACATGTGAGACGATGTTTGAATTAAATTGTTAGGACAACCTTTCAAATTGGAGTCATTTATTTTTCCAGATACTATATATCCGAAGACAATTGATATGAAAGGAGGAAAATCCTTTAAGATTGCTACTTTTTCTTCCACTATTATATCATGATAAACTTCAGCGCCTATGAGTAAATCAATCTTATCTGGATTAAAGAAATAAGTGTGGTATACAAGAAGAATCAAAATTAATTTGTTCAGAAGGTAAATAACTAGTGATCTTGGATAGGACGAAGAAATCAAGATCTGTAGAAAATTCGGATATGCGAGATTTTATTTTTAGATTAACTTTATGTTTAATGTGAATTTTATTGTGACTTATACCTGTAACTGGTATAGAAACATTTGACCTGCGACATTTTAAAATTTGACACATGTGTTCAGTTATAAAATTAGACTGTGAGCCACTATCTAATAATGCTCTACATTTTATTTTATAACCATCCGAAGTAATAACCCAAACTATAGCCGTTGCTAATAAAACTTGACTCTTACATTTTAGAGGACTATTTAAACTACTATTATGAACCAGAGATCCTTGGTTATGGAGAATCTTGTTTTGTCGTTGGACATGAATCTTGTTTTAACACTGAAGCTAACGATGGTGAGTTATTTAAATTAATGGCTATTGGTTGAGATGTATTGTTACTATTTTTAGGATTCGAAGATTTTTGAAAGTTTTTCGAAGAAGAATGATTATCAGATGATCGATTAGTGCTGCTAGTTTGCTTTCCAAAGTGAAGCAAAATATTATGTTTTAATGCCCATAAGCCACAAGCGCCACTTTTACAATCAAAAACACGATGTTTTCCAGAAAAACAGTTGGTGCATAAATGATGCTGTTTAACAAATTCGAAACGCTTTTCTGGAGTAAAATTTGCATCACCAAATTTAGGTCATTTATCCAAATTGTGGTTACCATCACAAAATGCAACAGTTTTCATTTGAAACAAATGAACGGAATTGTTTTGAAGGATTATAATTTGGTTTTATGCTACCTTCGGGTTTACAGCCTTGAAATTGGTATTAAATTACCGAACAAAATTACGTTATATAAATTAACAACTAAAATATATTATGTATGTTTAAGAACAAACTAAAACTAATTTAACTTAAACTAATACCTTATTTTAACTTAATCGATGATTGTACCGCTATCTCCTGTGTAAACGTGTTGAAACGTGTAACCAAAATGGACGGTGTTGAGAAATTTCTGCCTCGATTATGTTTGTTTTATGGTATATAGTATACTGTTTATTGTTGTAGCTAAAAATGCTGATTTTTTCCAGGATTTAATATAGTTACACAGCAAATAATTTTTATAATTTGAATACAGCAAACAATTATTGTAATTTTAATAAATATTGGAATTGTTCGTTGAAATTAGCGACGAAATATTATATACTTTAACCGTTATAACGGTATCGAAGAAATGCGCAGTTAGAAGATTTCAATCAGTCGAAGAAACTGCACAGTTATTTTAGTTGCAATAATTTGCTGAAGTTATATTTTAATTAATAAATATCCCGGTCGATGGACCAAAAAATGTTGATTATTTTTTCAAAAAAAATATTATATTAAATGAAACAATGGACTGTATTAACTTTATATTTATTTTAAATACGATTTAACAAAACAACCTTACTCCAGTGAGTACAATACAAATCTAATAATTTTCGTCGTGTTTTTGACAAATCTACTAAAAATTAAAACAAAAAATATATTTGTCTCGCTCTATACTAATACATGGCAATACAATGTAGCGTCGATAATACACATAGTAAAACTATATAGCAAGCATAAGTTAATTTCAATGTGAAGTTTTTTTTTATTTTTTTTTTAAATCCATTTGTTAAACTTTAACACTCCTATAACATAATTATTCTCTTTATTGACTTCCTCGCACTCGTAAATTATGCTGGGAACTTCCATCTGCGATGGTTCATTATATCTCTCATTAAAATCTTTAACGACAAATTTTTTTTGTTTTGTAAAAGCCACATCTTCACATTCGGAGTTCGAAAAATTTGCGAAATGTAATTCTTTGATTTTGGTTTCACTGTAGCTAACTATATCACACTTTAAAATTTTACAACTAAATCTTTCCCATTCGTCGTCTGCATTAAGCTGTTTTTTTATGGCTTTTCGATAATTTTTGGGCCGTGCTACTTTACCATTATTGCCCCATTTGGCACACACCGCCGACACTTCTTTAACGCCTTCTTGGTTTATCGTTTCGATAACAGAAAACATTTGATTTGTTACGCGATCCCTTACTGCCAACATAACAAAACCAGATTTTTCCTCTTAATAATTTAATATTATCAACAAGTATGTTCATTAGCAATTCAGGTCGCAACAAGAAAATTTTCCTCTTCATTGACAATTACTGCAGCACATTTCCAGTATAGAGAGGACTTGTGGGTGCTGCTAGAAATAAAAAAATTGGTCCAAGAATGTTAACTTAGGGTTATTGAAATAGAAGAAAAGAAATTGTATCTATTAAGATTTGAATTCATCGTGCTAAATTTCATCAGGTTCAAGTATCAAATTCCGTCATGTTGATAAGGTCTTACTGTATAAGCCGTAATGCCTACACAGCCCACCAGAACTGTTCCATGAATTAACAATTCACTCCATTTATTCTTGGACCCCAAATCACTGCATTATGTTTAAGCTATTTTAAGAGGACATCCTCATTCACAAAAAAACAAAATAAAAGGAACACTCAAAGAAATAATCATAACCACCATATGTTTATGCATATTAACAAAATTACACTAATTATTGATGGAAAAAACAAAAGTAAATTAAATCAATTTTAGTATTAAATATTAGTAAATAAATTAGAACATTATTTCATACTATAAAAAATTAATTAAAACTAAGTAATTATTTACACTAACAAATTTTAACACTAATGGATCGATCCTTTATCACAAAACTTTAGATACGTAACATTGTTTTGTTTTATATTATCTCTAAAATTTAATTTAATAACAAGAGATACGAATCTCTATAGCGTTTGTAAATAGGGTACATAACCTGAATATAATTAATAAATAATAAAGAAATTTATATATAACTTAATACTATAAATAATAACATGTAATTAGATTAAATTGAAGAAAAAAAACAAATATGGTGGTCACTTAGCTTTCGCTGCCAATGATGATCATAACCGTTTGTCTATGTCCAAAATTTTGCGACTCCATGACAATCGTACGTTATTATACTGTTTTTTTTCAGCTTACGGATCAGAAACGTCACAATTAACATGAGCGCGGAAAAACCGTCACGCATACGTTTATTCTTGTAAAAAAAAAAACAGAAATCGTGACTCTTTGGCCTTTCCCGCGACGAAGGTATTATTTAGCCGAAGCTCTTATAATTAGACTCAGGTTCACGTAATCTATAAAAATTATTTTTGAAGTTACAAAAAAACATAATATATGTGTAATTTTACCGTGTACTGATTTGATGAAACCAAAAAAAAAAAAATTCCGCACAATAAAACAATCACGTTCGTCTCCGATAAGATCACGTTTTGTTTTGTTTTTTTCACTAAAAGTAAATGTTACACTATAAATCTAATAGGCTGAGAGCAAAACTTCTATTAGAAACTTATAAAATTAATGAACTGGGCACAAGACTAAATATTAAATTTTATTAGATTGCAATACAATTTGCTCTTTTAAATTTCGGACCACAACTGATCGATGTGAATGCAATTTGTTTTCTTCTGATTTAATGTATATTGAGAAATATACACAGGTATCTGTTTACCGGTATCAATCGTGATATGAATTATAGTATGATCATCACCAGCAAAGACCAACAGTACAACACCAAACAATACATTGATTAATTATAAAAAATTTACAGGGTGCACCAGGGCACAAGCATATGCAGAAACGAAATCCGTAATGGTAAATGGATTATAAGTCAAGAGTTGCAATTTTGAAAATTTCAAAATTGTAACAGATTATCTAAGAAATAAAAGAATACATTATACATATATTACATAATTTAAATAATTTGATAGTTATTTCGATTACATGCAAGACTCGCTTTTCATTGCAAATCATTTTTTTTTAATATCATCTACTTTCCAGCATTTCATTACTTCGCCTGCATCAGCTTTATAAATATCAAATTTACTATAGATGCTACTATTAATTCATAAAAATCTTGTAGATCTGTGATTAATTTACCATGCAAAAATACTGTTCCATCGACTTTTTCAGCATATTCAAACTTGACAATTTCTTTTGATTTAGTTAAAAACCATTTATTCCTTTCACTGTTATCAATTTCGGTTTGTTGAAGAAGAATTTTGTATAAACGATTTTCCCGTCTTTCAACTTTCTATTTTTTAAAATAGGATAAATCATATTTAATTGATCATTTTCTAATTCAATACTATTTATTTCACCAATTCTGTTGCATATCTGTTCAAGAGGTTAATTTGGTTTTCTGAGCAAGCATTTTAGTTAATACATGAAGCTTTCAAAATTAAAAGCAGAAAAATTATCCAAGCAGCCAAATTCTTTAACATCTTCTGTGCTGAGATGATCTAACATCACGTTTTTCGATGTTCGTTAGTATTCATGTGTCTCTTTTCAAGAATATAATAATTGTATACTACACTGCGCCAATTAAAAAACGGAACAGAAATTTTCTTCGAAAAAATACCCAGATTTGAACGCTTGTATTTTGGTGAAATAACACCTTTCAGAAAAAAATTTTTGTTTCTAGTTGGAGGAAATTTTGTTTTCTTTTCGATACTCGGGTAAAAAAACATCGCATAAAAACAGACCGCACAAAAACAGGTTTGACTGTATTTCATTCGCCAAATCTACTTTTTGTTTGCAAATTTCTGGATGGCTTAAAATTAAAATTCCGACATGCAGGCAGAGAAAATTATTATATTTATCTGGCGATAAAATATTATTTAATACAAACGGACCCGCATATAATAAAAACAACCTAAGTTCTGTTGCTTTAAAGTAACCTAATTCTGATAACGGCCTTAGTTTTCTCTTTGGAAATCAGAGGGTTGTGTGTTCGAAATGATATTTATTTTACTAGATATAGCTTTGATGCTTGCTGAATTTAATAAAGATTTTGGTTCACCTGAAACCCACATTTGTAGTAATTTTTTCATTGTTCCTAAACAAACAAGATGCATGTACTCCAGTGGAAACTGGTTTATCATATTAATGGGAAGTTCTTCTAGTATAGAATCTGTTTTATGGTGTTCCAAATTTCTTCTTCCCCGAAATGAATCATCGCTTCTTAATTGTGCACCACTATTTATAGGAAACGTCATTCTATTTTTTATAAAATCGCCTTTAACTTCACATTTAAGGCAACCAAAATATCCTGGGGTGGCATGTTCTACCATCACTTTCGATTCGTTTTCGATAGTGTTTTGTCTCTTGTAACAAGAACAAAATTGTAGTCTATTTCGCTTTTTCAATTATTCTTTTTCTAAAGCTATCTCAGCTTGCTCAAATAAAACAACATTCTATTTCTACTTTCATTCATCACTCTTTATCACAGAAAATTTTGTTTGCGATATTTTATCGATGTGAAGAAAAGGAAATGTATACAGAAGGCTGAGATCGCAATAGAAAAATTGTAATGAAATAAGAAAATAGCGTACAATTTTGTTCTTGTTTCAAGAGACACAACACTATCGAAAACGAATCGAAAGTGATGGTAGAACATGTCACCCCTGTGTGAGATTTTCTTCCTAAACTACTAGATCGTGCAGGGGCGTCGCATATAAATGACCTAATTTTTATGTCAATTTTTATATTATTATTTAAATATCCATCCAATAAAAGAGCTTTGAGTTCGTCGACAACTGGCCTCATGTATTGATTGAAATCTTTTGGCTTATTATAGCCATGATAAACTCCCGCAACAAATACTTTGCTGCTTTTAAAATTACAAGCTTTTGCTAGTATTGGCCAAAAGCAACTTTGATCACTTTTTGTTATGGGCACTCCATCAATGTTGATATCGAGAATTATTTCACTTAAATTAGTACTACGTAAGAGTGTCTTAAATCCCGATGTAAATCCAACATTCACAAATTTCCCAGGTGGGATATCTAAAACAATCCTTGTAGAAGGAGTTTTTAAAAGATTTCTACTGGTAATTGGTACACTAAATCCCATTGAATATTTTAAAACTTCTTGAAGCTCATTTAAAGCATTTCCTTTTATAGTGAACTTCACTGCCCAAGTCCTCAGAAAATCTAAAATTGTTGATTGTTTTTTAACATTCACATCTACTTCCATATCCAACAATGTTGATTGCTCGTTTTCAAAATCTTCTTGTTCTCTATTGCAAGAAATGTTTTCAACTAAACCCTCGGCAAAAACGACATTGGGTTGTTTCTGAATAATCTCAGTATGAGATGAATGAGCATTTTCTTCACTATGTTTTGCGATTAACTTGTTTGGTACTCGATTTTCCATATTTCCAGTTTGTGACTTTAAATAATTCGATCGACTTAAATTACATAAACGTCTTTTCACCGATTGTTTTGATAATTGTTCCAACATTTTGTATTTCGGCATTATAGTATACTAATAGAAATTAAAATAATAAAAAAATTTGCAAAACACGTAAATAAAAAATAATATAAAACACGTCCACACACACGACACACACACACACATATAAAATGTATGTATACATGGGGCATTTCGCGTCAACTGGGCCACCCACCTGCCCAAAAATTGGCTTAACTTAAAAATATTTTTTGGGCTTAGAATAATGGCTGATATGTCTATTTTTAAATTCTCCAAGGCGTTTTTGGAAATTCAAGATGGCGACTGAGATATGTCAGTTAGAATACATGGACATTGAAAAAAAATGTCTTAGATCGTTATAAAAACGTTCTTGATGATTTTTGGAAAACCTGCAATAATTCATGTACATATATTCTCTGTCTTCTGTCTAAATCTAAATACGATAGTACCAGAACCATCTTGATGTGAATAGAGCCGGCATGTGAAAAATGAACTTAAAATAAGGGATATAGAAACACTAAAAATTCATTTATTTTCATAGAGTTTGTATGAAAAAACGCGATTCAGATTGAAGATAAAACATGAATTAAAAGTTAAACCCAGTTAAATATTTTTTTATGAAATCGCTAATAAACAACTCAATGTCTTACTCATTTGAAACACAGATTCTCAAATTGCCCTATTTTCCAGCAATAATCAAAAGAAAATAAGTGAAATATTAAAAAACATTCTACAACAACAACAATGTGTATTATAAAGAGACAATTCTGTTTAATTACGTCATCATATGTTCAAGTCTAAAACCAATGGTAACAAAAAAGACAACACGTTTCCGCTCAACAATTAAAATAAAATAAATCAGAAAGAGCAAACAAAAAAAAAAACAAATCAATACAATAAGTACGAAGAAAACAAAAAATCAAAACAGTCTAGCATGCTATGCAAATTCAAAATAACTATAGAAACATATTCGAATTCAAATTTGAATGGAGGCAATGAAAGAGATGATTATTGTACTGTTTATAAATTTGAGTTATGTCGATGACGTATATTACAAAAACAACAATATTTAAAATTTCAAAAGTACCTTATTTTTGATGGCGATTTCCACTAAGAAATAAACATTTTCAAGACTTGATTTTTGAATCAAATAATATTACATGTTTCATGAACATTTTCATATAAAAACAAAATAAAAGCTGACATTTATAATAAACTAAAACTGTAAATGAAAATAACCGTTTCTCCTTATAGTTTCATAGTAAAGGAAAAATTGTTTGTACCTTATTTTAAGCTTAGTAAAAAATACAGTCGATACTGGAGGCTCTTATTTATACAGTAGGCTCTGATAGTACACGTCAGACAAATTAAAACACCATTTAAAGTAGAAAAAACTTAAAAAATATGTGGATTTTCAGAAGTTTTCCCATTATGTCCAATTAAGCGGTGAATGCATTTTTCGAGAAACGTGATGTGTTTTTACCATAATACTACAGACACTAACGAAAAAAATAAGCCTGCAATAACCAATTTAGGTGCTACAGAACCGAAGATCTGATTTTTTTTTTTATTGGAAAAAATATCGTGGGTTTTTTTATTCATCAATCAGTAAGCATTTTTTTTTTAAAATTTACTTTATAAAATTTTTTATTTAAGATTTAATTTTAATTAATGGAATTATAACCAAATTTGATTGAATCCTTAGCATTCGCATAATTTTTTATTAATAAAGCATCGTTTGATAATACTGTAAATCAACACAATCAATAACAAAAGTTTCTTTATTCGGTTACTCATAAAAGTGGGAGTAATGTCAAAAACCTCAAAAATCTCGGTACATAATTCAATGCTGAAATCGAAAATTTGCCAAAAAAAAACTGGCGTAATCTGGAGTAAAGTTCTTAACATCTTAACATCGACAATCTATTCGAAAACTGAGAATAATCTCAGTGTTTAAGGTGGATTGTATTGATTTTGAAAAATGGTGTTTGGATTATTCAAGTAAAACACACAACTCGTTTAGTCCCAGTTGGGAAAAATTTTGCATATTCATATTTGATTTGGGAATTTCAAGTTTATAAATGGTTTACCGTACAAAAATATGACTAAAAAATTTATTTACATAAAATTATTTTCGACAACCCTATAATCTCATTAAATATATAATTCTCCAGCAAGTACCGATAAAAATATTGTAAGATGAATGAGTTCAACTGAAATTGTTTCATAACCTATTTTTAGAATTACCTCTTATCGTCTTAAGTATTTAAAACCAAATATTTTCAGTTCTGTTTATTTCTAACTTTTGTCAAGTAATCAACTTCCCTCAATAACATCATGTTGATTACAACAGTTTTGATTGCAATAAGTTTACTAGTATTTTGTGCTAGTGAAAACAATGAAACTGATATAGAATCACAACAAAACTTTTATTGTGAAATTCAAGAAAAGCGATGCAATAATTTACCACACCCACTGTGTTCAACATTCAACGCCACTGATTTGGAAAGTGAAAATTTGGAATTAATTAAGTTTTCCGAATTATCAAGCAACGATATCGACTTTGTTGTAAACACGATTAATAAATTTCGAAATGATTTAGCAATTGGCAAGGTTTACCGTTATCCTAATCATGCATCAAAATTACGTTTAGTTCAATGGTCTCCCAATTTTGTACGCCTTTTGCATCATGATCTACAATACAGTAATCAAGTGTGTACGGATATCTCAATTGATCATCGTTTTAAGCTATATAAAGAAACATTTCAGAATACTGAAGAGAATAATACTTTTTATCGTCACGCATTTCAACATCGAGTATTAAATGAAACAAAACGAAATTGTCCGCCATGGGTTGAAATATATCGGGAAGAATTTGATCGTATCGGATGTATATACTTCGAAGATAATGATTATTTAATAAATTACTTTGTTTGCTATACAAATGGATACCGTCTGAATGAAGGAGAAAAAGAAGCTGATATGTCAAAAATGTACAAATCTGGTGAACCGTGTACGGAGTGTGATGAGGGTGGATGTAGTGCAAAATGGCCCAATTTATGTGGTATATATATTTGATTCTGATGCGTAGTTTCACACAATATTGTTTGTAATTTTCTGTTTATTTTACAGATCCAAATGTCCCGAAGGCTGTACGCGTATCGGCTGTTAATTCGGCCCCTCCTATTATTTCGAATGGTGATTCGAACTATCAAATAAATATTATTTGTTTATCATTTTGTATTTGGTCAGCAACATTGTCAGGCCTAGTTTTGGACCATTTTTATTAATTTCCAGAGGTTCTTTCATTTTTCAATCCAATTGGAATTATACTTATATTGGATTCTTATTGATTTACAGCGTTTATCTTTGTTCGATTCCGGTTGCAACAAGCAATGATTGAAAGTGGGCCTTGAATGGTATAGACGTTTGTTTAAATATAATAAAAATATAAATATATAAATATAAATTATGGATTGCTGCAAATGCAGCTTGCCATTTACAAATAACCAGACGATCAGCTGCTCAGGTTTTTGTAGCAAAATATTCCACTATGGTTGTGCTGAAGTGGATCGTGTGGCATATAACCAAACGCGAAAATGCTCAAATATTATGTGGTTCTGTTGTGACTGCAGAGACCTTATGAAGAATCAGTCATTCCTTAAGGTAATAATCGACTGCAACTTTAGTGCCAATACTGCCCCGCAGCCCTTTGTTGAGAAGCTGCTTGATGAGCTTACCTGTCTGAAATAACAACTGAGTTCTCTACCTGAGTTGTCATTCACGACTCGTTTATACACGGAAAAAAATAAACTGGTCCTCAGCTAAGAAAACGGACTTTTAATTGAAGAAAATGTACTTTTTCTTGATTTAAAAGCTAATTTTCTTATTTCTTTCGAGTTTTTCTTCATTTCAAGAAACACAATTCTTACATGAAGAAAAACTCGAAAGAAATAAGAAAATTAGCGTTCAAATCAAGAAAAGGTACATTTCTTGAATTAAAAGTCCGTTTTCTTAGCTGAGGACCAGTTTATTTTTTCCGTGTATCTTAAAGTTCTCCTGCAAGAGCAACTAAAGATTCAGCTTCACGGATTAAATCCGATGAAGAAAGTAACTGAGCTCCTTTGATTACGTCTGATAAAAACATAAAAGGTATACCTAGTTCTCAATCGCCTGCTATTATGCCTATTAGTCCTGCGATTATACAACCACTCATGCATGATCCTCCGGCCTCTACTAACTATTTGTGGTATCGGACAATTTTCGAAATTTTTTGGAGTAAAGGTATGTAAACCATACCGACGGTATGGCTACACGTCTCAAAATTTGATCCGGATACTTCTGAAAATGAAATTGCGTCCATAGCTAAAACTTGTTTGGTGATTGAAGACTGTAATGCATTCAAACTACTCCCTAAACAATACGAGTATCGAATCTCTGGAGTTTGTTTGCTTCAAATTGGGCATAAAGGCTGAAATAAGTATTAAGGCCATAGAACCTAATACTTGGCGAATCGGTGTACACATTCGGGAGTTTTACGATAACAATTTTCGGACAACATTGCCTCCATGGGTGAAGTTTTGAATAACTGCTGCTCTCAACAAGTTAACAGAATAAATTATAGAAGCTTACTAGGTAATTTATTTGTCCGAAGTAATAACTTGCAGTGTGAAATTTCGGATACCTGCTAGACTATAGTCAACTCTCTCGTAATTTAAGTGATGTAATGTATTTAAGATCCGGACAAACCTCTTTTACCTATGTACTACCATAATGCCTCTAGCATTCGAGGTAAAGCTAAATTATTCCTGATTGGCGTGCTTGACAACGATAACGATGTGATCATTATCTCGGAAACATGGTTTACTTAAAGTTTCAAATCGGTGGAATATTTTCCACCTAATTAAGTCGTTCACAGAAACGATCGATATGATTTTTGTACCAGCCTGAAAAAATAAATTTTTTTCAATCGTTTCAATGTTAAATGTTCGATTTTGAACGAGCTAATTGCATGCCATCCAACTTATGATGTTATTGCTGTACGTATTAATGTAGCCAGTGCCTCCATCATCGTGGTTGCTGAGTTTCACGGCCTGTTCCGCCGATCAAAAAGGATTGCACAGCATTGATGCAGGTGAACCGAATAAGTAATAGTCGAGGGAAATTTCTCGATTTGATTTTTTCAACTGACCTTATGTATTTGGAGCTCTCGCCGTGTGAGGACTTCACTGGATGTACGAGCATATATCATACTCCAATTATCATATACATTTTTGAGGAGAATTGTAATACTGTGTACTTTTAGTAATTCTTTTTATTTCAATTTTAGACACGCTGACTACCTTTCTTCAAACAAATTTCTTGTCGATTCGGACTGGGTATATCTAGAATGAGGAGGAAACTTGAACGATAGTGTCTTTTTGTTCAACGAGCTTCTCAAGTCTGGTATTGAAAGATATGTTCCATCAATGAGATACGAATCTCGTTTGGGAGCCATGGTATATAATAAACAGCTAATTCGTATTGAAAAACGCGGTAATAAGTTACATACTTTATGTAAGTTACACAGTGTTAAGTTTTATTCTAGCTTCAACACTGCTCGTAGGGAGTTTAAAACTTTAAACTGGTTCCTTTGTAATAAAAGCATTTTGGAAATCGAAGATGAATTAACTTCCTATCCTAAGAAATTCTGGAATTTCATAAATGGTAAAAAGAAGGTTGCTGGGTTTCCTACCCCAATGACTTTTCAGAACTCTTTCGTCAGTCAGCCCTCTGATATAACCAATTTGTTTGCCAATTTTTTAGAGTCTGTGTATGAATAACCTGCGGTATCATATGACAAGCCTTTAACTAACCGTGGTCTTTCTGATTTTATCTTTTTAAAATTTACGGAAGCAGTAGTCTATGATGGGTTATCTCAACTTGAAGTTATGATAAGGGGGCAGGGCAGGATGGCTTTCCACCCATCCTTATTAAGAATTGTTCAGTGAGTCTAGTCCCTCCACTCACTATTATCTTTAATAATAGCCTACGCACTGGGATTTTTCCTGATATCTGGGAATCATCTTTCATCCGCCCGATTTTAAAATCTGGCAAAAGAAGTGACGTCAGCAACTATCGTGGAATCGTTATTCTTTCTGCTATACCAAAACTATACGAATTCATGATGTAGACATTTTTGTTTTTTCATGTAACGAGGTTTGTTTCTCCTGCTCAACATGGATTTTATCCGGGTAGGTTTACAGCGACTAATCTAGTCTCTTTTTGTGGACATTTATATAGTAGACTAGAACATAGGCAACAAGTAGATGTAGTATACACCGATTTTTTAAAGGCTTTCGATAAAATTGACCATTCGATTCTTATCGATAAGCTGGATAAACTAGATTGTTAGTTCATCCCTATTAAGTGGTTGCATTCATACATTTCTGGTCATAACCAATTTGTTAAATTAACGATTTTAGCTCTCGTTTATTTCGTATTACCTCCGGAGTTTCTCAAGGAAGTCACATTGGCCCACTTTTATTTTCAATATTAGTAAATGATGTTGTTGAGTGTTTTGATTTTGCACATTGTGTGGTTCTTGCAGATGATATGAAAATATTTGCTCCAATTAATGAGGTTGCTGATTGTATGAAATTGCAAGGCGACTTGAATAACTTTTGCAGTTGGTCGTTTAATAACAAATTCCTGCTGAATGTGGGTAAATGCGCAGGATTTTATTATTCTCTCGGATGCACTCGCCAATATTCCAGGAATATTTTTGATATAATATTGCTGTTGATAGAGTTTAGTACATGTCCGACTTAGGCATAACCTGTTCTTGTGATCTAATTTTTACTAAACACATTGGTTGTATCATTACAAAAGCTTACATTATGCTAGGTTTCATTAAGCGCAATTGTAAAGACTTTTGCGACCCGCTCACACTGAAAACTCTGTATATATCCTTTGTTCGTTCAGATCTAGAATACGCTTCTCAAATCTGGTCCTAATTTTTTAGGTGCCATTCAGATAGAATTGAGAGTGTTCAGAAGCAATTTGTTTTATAGGCCATTAATATATTCTCCCAGCATATAATGATCGTTGTAATTTATTAAAACTACAACGTTTGGATCACCGACGAGACGTTGCATCTGTTATCTTCGTTCACGATGTTCTGATTTCCCGAATAAATTGTGACGAATTACTTGCTCGTTTTAATGTCTACGCTCCCATACGCTGTTTGCGCGGTCGCCGTATATTGATCCTGTCTCTACGAATTTTGCACTTTCGGAACCAATCTTGATAATGTCGCGGTTTTTTAATACAGTTTACGATGTTTTCGACTTTAATATGACAAAAAATTTATTTAAAAATGAGTTGTTTAAATTTCTGTTTAGATAATGTTAAATTTTGTTTTTGTATGTTTACTTACCGCTTGTATATATTTACTGGAGGTAATAATAAATAAACTGCAAAAATTAACTTTTCAAATCCTATAACCTTACTCGTAAGGGTCCCAGTAAGGCATATTTTTATACAATAAATGATATCCTTATTTTGCAATGGAACTCTTTTCCGATTTATCTGCCTACACTTAGATAAAAATTCTACAGCTTAGAATTAAAAATCGCAATCTTAACATTAAAAACGATATGTAAATTAACTCTACGTAAAATCTAAAAACAAACAACTTACCTAATTTATTTATGCCAAATTACCTTACTGGCTATTTTGTTCATTTCCTTTACTTACAAATTAATGATTTTTAATAAAAAGAAAAAGATAAACAGAAAAATGTACAGATAGATGACTGTCAGTTCTTCAAAAATATTTTCATTTCGGAGGTGAAGAGCGAAGCAAGCAATTTGATAAAGCATCTTAGAATTACTGATGCGAATTACAAGGAAATGTAGCGATTCACTCAAATAATCGCTCAATAATTCGTTTCATCACCACAATATAATTTCAAATATAATTCTAGGTGTACATCTCTTTTTCTACTTTTGAAATACGATCCAAAGCATACAGCTACTTTTCGACCCAGTAGTGACACCCACAGAGTAGTTTGACTCACTATAAACGTATTCAGCGTTTGCATCCGCACTTTGTACTAAAACAGAGATATTACTACTTCTTTTTGCCACCTTACGTCAGTCTACACAATATATTCAGTGTCTTTGCCTTGCTGTCAAAAAAGTATTGTAATATACACAGAGATACTCACTCTATATTCAAAACGCGATGCATCATGGCCTACTCAGAGTATAAGTACTCTTTTTGGGCATCTGCTCTTTCCTACACTTTTTTTGGCAATTGTACTGTATTTTATCTATTCTTGTCTTTATTCAATTCATTTTCTATATCTATCCATTGTGTCGCTAGACTTCGGAAAATCAAATTTTCAAAAATCGAATATACTTCGAATAACCGATTAAAATTATACAAATATACAGCAAATACAATATTGAGAAAAAAAATCTAACAGTACAATATATCGTAGCACCATCGGGCTAAACTCCTTGTACCCTACATCAAACAACAACAGGACGCGCATCATCGAGCTAGCTTTAGTCTACAATTTGGTGTATTATATTAGTGTATCTTCATTTTCTCATGCGTTTTCTCTTGGTGTAAGTATCAAAAACAAGCAGAGCGGGTGAAATCGGTTCAAATTGTTGGTGCTTACGCTCGCCTTGAGTAATTTTTCCCTTTGTTCTAACATGAGGAATTCATGTTTTTGTCTCTATCGCTGTTGGAATCGACGACATTCATTTGGTTTCGTTAATAAAAAACCAAAACAAAATACATATGCGTAAACAAAAAATGTGTCGTCTATAAAAAAAAAGTAACATAAATAAATGATTTTTAATTTATTCATTCATTCATTAATAATTTTATTTTAATTTTTTTGCAATTTTGAATATTGTTGTTTCTTTCCAAGTTATGTGGGGGAGTATATAAGAATATAATATATCAATATTTTAATATAATATTCTCGCGATCGTTCTCTTCTGAGCTTATTTATCTTATTTGTATAATGTTATCCCTTTTATTCTTGTTATTTTATCTCTCTTGTTTGCATCATGTTAAATGAAAAACTAAAAAAAAAAACGCCCATTCGACACCAATAAAATTTACCAATACTATTGCCTTCCGGTAATCCTCAAATCAATCCTCATGTTGCGACCAAAATCGCTGTACAGGTCAGCCCGAAATATGTAAACACGGTTCAATATACAAATACATAATTTATTGCCGCACTACTACAGTGACTTATATTTAAATAAAACAAAATGTCCCAATGTTTAAATTCATTTTTTCGTTCCCTTCTTTAATCTTTTTTTTCTCTCTTTGTGAAAGAAAACAAAAAATGTTTTTGTTTGTTTCCTTGCCCGTGAACAAAATCGACAAAAGTAAAATATCTCTCCTCATATAAAAGGATTCGGAGGAAAAAACAAAACAAAATATTTTTTCTCTTCTTTCGCAAAAAGAGAATAAATAAAGGAACGAAATTTGAATTTAAACACTGTTTTTACATGTAGTATACAGTGGTGTGCAATGAAATAGCACACTCAAAATTTTTTTTACAAATTCTTCATTAACTAAAAAACTATTTATCAATTTTCAATTATTTTTTTTTTTATTTACATAGTATAAATATAAACTTACAATTAAATATCAAAAAATTATATTTAATTAATAAAAGGAATAAGAAAAAAAAAATAATTAAACATTTTATTTTATAAATAGGCTGTTCAATATAATAGCACAGTCAATTTCAAAATTCATTTTCAGCCTTATTTGTGTATGATTAAACCTAATATGCGTTTTTATTGAATAGTATTGGTCTTGTGACCTTCTTTTCGAACCATTTCCCGGCATCGGCTTGCCCATAGAGCCTACCAGCTCCTGGCATTTGTGAACGGTCATTTATTCCAAATTCGACCAATTTCAATACCAACATTTCTGTTTATTTTTGTGTTTCTCATTGTTATTAGCTACTTTTACTCGATTCCAAAAATTTTCGATCGGATTCAGATCAGGTGACTGATCCGGCCGTTGTAATTTACTTAATTTATCCCGTCGTTTGCGCTCATTGAGGTATGATTGGTCGTGCTATGCTGAAAATACCAGCCTACTGGGCACTTAAATTGTCCGAACTGCAATGCAATATTCTTCTATCACCTTTAACGAATTAAAAAAGTTCTTATGCTGTGTGCCTCAGAAGACTTTTCAAACTAAACTTTTCAAATTTTGAAGCTTTCGCTATTTCCTCATAGATGCCAGATAAAACATGTTTAAAACATGTAGTATGGGTATGTAAATATAACTGAAAAATAACAAAAAAAAATGGCAAAAATGGCGCCGTTAGTTTAATAACATAATTTATATAATTCGTACTTTTTTCATTTTAATTACATTTAAATTAACTTTTTTTAAATAGGGACTCAAGAAGAAACCGAAAAATTCGTAAAGGCCAGAATAAAATTAGAACATGTGTTCAATGGAAAGCACGAATGGATTTAATATGCGAATATGTACTGTTCAGAGCGGCATCATTTAAATCCGCCTAATATAAACGGTACCGAGAAAGACATCGCAGCATCGACGAGTCAAAATACACAACCGTCCACTTCAAATGGTCAGAAGAGAAAATCCAATAGGTACAGATCAGATGAAGATACGAAATTACTAAAGAAAGCCACCAAACTGTACATAAAGTATATGTCCAGTTTGGTGGAACTTTCTAGTTCAAACGACGATGACTGATGACGTGTATTTGTATTTCATATAAAAATACATAATTATAAAACTGGTGATATGGTGAATTATGTTGAATTTGGAAAGGCTGCATTATTTTAAGAATTTTTTTACACGTACACACTTATTTTTCCTTATATGTTTAAATTTCGTACTTTTAAATAAAAGACTGAATTAATAAATGAATTCAAATTATTTTATGATATTATATATATGTGTCTATTAGAAGCAAAACATACTCTTCCACCAAAAAAAATTTTTTTGAGTTAAAGATGACATTTGATTTGCAATGTTGAATTCTATATAATTAATTCAAATATATTGCTCCAATTCTTACCTTACCCCTTTTTAAAAATTAATAGAAACGGCTACTAGAAACAAAACCATACCTTATCCAACAGACAGTTTAATGCAAATGATACCTTATCCATAAAAAATATTGTACAAGCAAAAGGTAGGTTATCCCATACTAAATTTCAGTTGAAATTGCTGCTTTAGAGCAAAAACAACCTTATCCATCACATTCTCATCTATACTCTAAAGGAGTATGCACGAATTTGGATTTATATTCTAATATTTTCCATCTACTCATTTTAACCAATCAACTCACACAATTGATAAAATTGTTTAAAATCCTAAGATTTAAATCCAAACTCGTGCATACTGCTTAACAAAAAAAAACACCTAATTTAACGTTTGAACTCATCAAATAACACTCTTATACAAGTTTCATAGTGATCTGATCAGTTTGTGTTAGTTTAAGGCGTATTTAACGTATTTAACGCTTTACCTAAAATGCCAAAATGCTCGCACAAAGGGAAAACCTTCAGATTCAAATTTATAAAAGGTGTGGATGCATTGCATTTCTCGAACTTATTTTACAGCTGTAAGACTAAAATCGAACAAGATTCACTGATCTTACTTTATACCAAAATAAATGCATCTAAGCGTAACCGAGGCCAGGGTGGGCCACTAAAAAACTTTAGCGTTCAGTATTTGATGCGCAAAAAAAATTCTAAATTAGTTCGAATTTGCTTAAATTCATTTACCATAATTTTGGGAATATCAAAAGTTCGAGTTAAAGGAGTTATTAAAAGGCATTTTTAAAAGAAGACATTGCCTGTCGAAGCTCGAGGAGGTGATCGCGTGTCTCAAAAGTTTGTGTATAAACGAGAGGCTATAATCAATTTTGTAAAAAAATGCCCGGTATGTTTTCAGTTATTTCTTTGCTTTTAATACAATTTTAATTATTATGAGGTTGGCGTTTCTTTAAGGTTCTTGAAATCCACTATTGCCGATCACGTATCGCTTATGCTGTGTTTATGACATAGGAACATAGGAAGATAGGGAGTGTGACACGACCAACCAAATTATTTAAAATATCACAAGCTCCACCTACTAGCCTACTTTGATCAAAAGTAAGAAATTTTTGAACTAGAGAATGGAAGTAATAGGCGGCGCCTGTGATATTATAAATAATTTGGTTGGTCGTGTCACACTCCCTATCTTCCTATGTTCTTATGTTTCTATGTCATAAACTCAGCATAAAGACAGTATTTGGCAGGGGAATTTTCTATTAACAAAATGTATAAAATGTTCGTCATAGATTTCCCTGAATTAGGTGTTAAACTAAGTTACTTCCGAAACATTTTTAACAACAATTTTAATATCGGGTTCAATTCATCATCTTGTGACGTATACAGTACGTGTCAGGCTCTAAAAGAACAAATAAAACTGGAAATGGACTTGCAAAAGCGGTCCGTTTTAATAACAATGAATAGAGTTCACAAGCTACGCGCCAAAGCTTTTTACTCATTGGCAAGGGAAGAAAATGAAAGGATTGCAACATTTTCGTTTGATTGCCAAAAAAATATGCTCCTGCCTAAATTGGCTGGCCAAGCAGCATATTACAGCAGGCAATTTAATTACTATAATCTAGGAATAGTTCGCGGTACGGCAAATTCAAAATTAGAAAAAGGAAACGTTTTCCTATATCTTTGGACTGAGAATTGCCGCCCAAAAGGATCAAATGAGATCGCATCTGCTGTTTATCATCGATTGCAAAACACGGAATTTAGCAATGAACTCCGTAAAGTTAGGCTTATATGCGACGGTTGTGGAGCGCTAAATAAAAATAGCTCATTAATGGTAATGTGCGCATACTGGTTGAGAATGAAAGCTCCTAAGCAAATCGAACAAATTGAAATAATTTTACCTGTGTCGGGTCACTCATTTATTCCTCCGGATCGCGTCTTTGCGCAACTAGAGAAAAAAGTTAAGAGGGTTGAAACAATTATCAAACCCGAGGAATACCAGGAAATGTATGCGGGCCACGGTAGTATTATTAATTTAGGAAGTCCAGATTGTCGAGTTATAGACTTTAAAAAAGCTTCAACTGTTATATTTAAGCCACCTGGCCAGTGGCATTTTAAATTTGATCCTGCCAAAAGGTTTATCCTAATTTGGCAAAACAGGTCAGGTTATATTCGCGGCGAAGTAGCGTATAAGTCGGATGTAGGAGAATACAAATCAGTCCTCAAAAAGGGGCAAACACTTCAAAATATGACTCTTGAAGTTCTCCCAAGTAGCGTTTCGGTGAAATCGGAGAAACTCAAAGATGTTAGTCAGCTACTTAATAAGCACTTTGGCTCAAACTGGCGTATTAATGAAAACCTGCAATTTTATAAAAATAGTCTGGATGCAGCTCATCAAACTGTTGAGGATATCCCAGAACCAGAAATTTGTGGAATGGCTGAAGATGAAAGTGACTTAAGTGTTTAGTTATAGAAAAGCATAAATTTTATTTTTAAAAGTTCAAAAAGTGCAATGAAAGTCACTATGTTATTTTTTTATTTGTACTGAATCAAAATGTGATACCTGATAGTTTTTATTTTTAAATTGAATAAATTGAAATAAAAAACAGATTTTTATTTAAATCAAACCAAAATACACCTTATCCTAGGTGATTCAAAATAAAACGTTCCTTATCCAATCTGATATAGCAAAAACGTTCTTATCCAATTTTTAATTATTCATATTTTGCAAAATAATATTTTAAAATGTGGGTGGTAAATATTTTTCACAACAATTATTCGCATTTAATCAATAAAAATTGCGAAAAATGTAAATTTTTCTTTTTGTAAGGAATGAGAAGAATTTTGGATTTTTCTTAGAACAGCATGTAATGGACATGAGCATGTTTTGCTTCTAATAGACACATATGTTCTTCAGGAAGATTCCTCTACGCCGTTAATTCCTGTAATAACGTCCTACGAAAACCTAAAGCTGTTTCATAATCTGCAACATTATTATAGAATTATCGAAGTATTCATCTAAGACTCCTTTAAACGGCTCCAATTCAAACTCTCATTAATACAAATATTGTGCATTACACAACAGGCGGTTGTAACATTTACGCAATTTGAAATTTTCAATTTCAATTATTTAAAAAAAATCACCCGCTATCGTGTTTTCATTATTCCAAATATATTTTCCACAATGCCTTCATGAATTTGAATGACATGTAAAAAGTTTAGTTAAGTATAAGGCACTATTGAATACTTTTAACCTAGTGACATCTATTTAAATATTGCATGAATTACTGGGTCTTACAAAAGTTTAGTTTGAAAAGTCTTCTGAGGCACACAGCATTAAATCCTAATTATTCAGAGCATATAACTCCCAAACAGATGCTCGAAATAAATTAAAAGGCATGAGCCGTTCCTTTTTTATACAAACAAAATTTTGAAGTCAAAAAAGTAGAGAGAAGTACTATGAATTATCAAAATAAAAGTCAATCTGTTTGGTTCTGAAGGTCGACATTATGAACGATCTCATCTAACATACGAAAAGACGATTAAGCATGGTGGTTGTCCATTGTGGCATAGCAACATTTTTTTTCTGCCACGGAATAATATAATTTATTGTCCGGAAAATGGAATGATGGCAGTTGTTTACAGTTATATTATTAACTCATCTAATGCTCTGTTATGCCGAAGACGATAAACCACCAGGCTAGTGTTTTCAGCAAGATAACGATACTAAGCTTACCTCGAGAGAAGCGATATATTAGCTTAACGATTACAAAGTGGCGGTCACACAATGGCCGAGTCAGTCATCTGATCTGAATTTGATCGAAAATTGTTGGAATTAAGTAAAAGTAGCTATTAATAATGAGAAACACAAAAATAAACAGAAAGAACCCTATAGGATAAGCATAGTAAATTGGGCCTAAAACAACGTATTTTCTATTTTTCCCATAGATAAGCTTATATTTCGCAACTCCCTCCCACTTGTTTACAGGGTGTTACAGCAGTTTTTGCATTTGTTATTTTTATAATTTTTATTTTTTTCTAAATTTAATAACTTGCTTTGTTTTATAATTAATTTGCACATTACAGTGACGTACAGTCCTGTACTAAATGATAGCCGCACCTCTAATTTAAGATTTATTTCATTTCAAATAAATTCATTTAAAATTGTTCCTATGCAAAAATAATACTCTTCACTTTACCAATGCGTGCTATAAATACAAATCATTATTTTCTGCGGGATCATGGACAATTGGAGAACCCTCATTTAGTATGGTAATAAAAGATAGCCGCAGGTATACTTTCAAATTCTTTTGAACGCTGTATCTGTATTTACCCGAGCTTGTTAGCGTGCAAACATATTCTTGTGTCTTAAAATATTATTGTGTTAAATATTATTCCGATTTTTGTTATTTTTTTAAATATGGGTAGAAAAGGTAGTTTGAACGAGTTTGAAAAAGGATAAATTGACGTTATTTAATAGCAGCTAATATTAGTTGGAGTGAGAAGGTAGTGCGAAATTATTTAAAAAATTCGCAATTTTACGGTTCGCATAAAAGTGCAGGCCGGCCAGTGGAACTTACTGATAGAGAAAAACGATTAATTTTACGAAACGCCTCTAATTTTTTTGGCACCGTGCAACAAATTGCATTAAAAGCTGGTGTTAGTACAAAGATTTGTAATGTGAGGAAAGTATTAAGAGAGTCAGATAATATACAAATCAAAAATTTACAAAGAAAACCACATCTGTTATCAAATCATAAAGATGCCAGATTGCGTTTCGCGAAGGAACATATGTCGTGGAAGAAAAAGCGGCAGCGCGTTATTTTTAGTGACGAAAAAAATTGAATATGGATAGCCCTGATTAATGGCAATACTATTTTCACGACCTTTGAAAATAACCTCTTGTGCTATCGAGACGTCAACGAGGTGGAGGATCTCTGATTGTTTGAGGTGCAATTGGCTATGGAGGAAGAACGGATCTAAAGTTTATGTCCGGTCGTATTAACAGCAACCGGTACAAATCCATGCTATCCGAAACATTACCAGTTGTTGGTGCACAAAATGGCGGCGCAAACTTTATTTTCCAGCAGGATAATGCAGTCGTACACACAGCCGGAATAGTAAATTATTGGTTTACGGAGGCTCAGATACCAGTTTTGAAACAGCCAGCAAGGTCACTCGACATTAACAACATCGAAAACATGTGAGGTGGACTCAGCAGAGTTGTGTATGCTGAAGGAACACAATACAGCAGCGTTCATGAACTAAAGTCATCAGTACAACGCGAATGGGCTAATATTTCAAATTAATATGCCAAAACTTGTACAAAAGTATGCCAAATCGAATTTTCGAAATAATTAAAAACAATGGCCGAAACACAAAATATTAATTGGAATAAAAAATAATTTTTATAACTGTGCTTTTTATATTTATTTCCTATTAAAAACAATAAAATATTGTGTGCGGCTATCTTTTATTACCATACTAAATTAGGGTTACCCATAAATTTTCCATGGCGCCGCAGAGAATAATGACTTCTATTTATAGCACGCATTGGTAAAGTGAAAAGTATTATTTTTGCAAAGGAAGAATTTTAAAAGAATTCGGCTATCATTTAGTACGGGACTGTATAATTAATTTGCACACTACCAAGCGAAACAGAAGTGCGATCATTATTAATAAAAAATCTAAAAATTGTGTTCAATTGGTATTTCATTTATTATCATGTTTATTTTACCGGAGAATTTTTGGATAAGCGCAGAAATAACCTTATTCCAAAATAAGCAGCATAAAAAAAATCACATTATTGTGGAAGGAGCAAAACAAAATTATCCATAGAAACATTCCTAACTAAACTATTGTAACTTTAGAACAAGTTATGTAGATACTCAATCTGAATCGGAGTCTGAGATTTGACAGCCAGAATTCATAGCATTTATAATATTATCTGCTAGACCTTTGCGGTGCTTTGATAATACATTTGGGTTGTGTCTTGCGTAGCCCAAATACCATATCACTGAAGTTATATGACTGCATGTACCGACAACTCTGCTCCCAGTTTTGCACTTACAGTAATATCCTAATATTGATTCGGCTCCACTACCATTAGGATGAATTCTAACCATAACTGATGAATACGAGTTGACGAAAATCGACTTTCAATTTTGCATCTTATCAAATTCTTCATTTTGTTATGTATAAAGATCTTGTAACTAGAATCTGCCTTCATGTGTTCATAAGTATATCTTTTTCCTTGATCTAACTGATACATACCTAAAGTGACATTTTTAATTTCTTGTTCTGATAAACATGGAAAGTCTTCAATCTGATTAGTAGCCTCCTCCCAACAAATTCGTTTGTTTTCAAGGCCTAGCTCTTCAATCTTCTTTTGAAGAGAATTGTCATCATTCATTTTGCTAATTGCCTTCTCTGCATAACGTGCATGATTTTCGTTTTCTGTAAACATAGGAGGACGGTATGCATTCAGTAAGGCACAAAGAATTTTAGTTAAAGATGACATGAGGCATTATTGGATTAATTTTTAGCAATTTCAACTTTTCTATGACATCTCTGAACCCACGATCGAGAAGTAAAGCATCATTCTCTAAGAAATATTTTGTAAATCTATAAGGGGTAGAAATCAAGTATTCTAAAATTTTTGAATCGCTATTGTCGTTGTTTGCAAAAAACAAACCTTCAGCCTCAAGAATGTATCCGTCAGGGAAAACCACAATCATGGGCTTCAATAAGTTTCTGTGCTTATGATTGGAGTACGTCAATAATTGTAATTCATGATCACTTGACTTTTGAACATATAGATAAGTACCATCAATGACAACTACAATAGAATTTTCATCTGCATCCAGAAGTTTATGAGCCATTTTAGTTTGATGTTTCATTACATCTTCTCGTGATAGATGATCATAACCTAAATGAAAATGGACAAAATGCTCATCCAAGGCTTTTCGAACAGATTCAAAGATTGCAGACACTCTTGCTTGACCATCTACATTGAATAAATATGCCAAAAATTCCTGTGACAAGTTTATCTTTGGTTTTACTAGGAATATCCCTAACACATTTCTCGTAGATCTGTTGCAATTATTTCTGATGTGTGGCTTTACAAAAGCATGAAGGCAATCGAATTTTTCTTGTGAAATCCCAGTGAATTTCTGATAATAATATGGAGTTAGTGGAGAGCCGTTGTCGAAATCGATTTTAGAGTATGAGTTGGCCTTACTAAAGTAGACGGCATTGAAAAATTCTTCAATATCTTCAGCGGACAATACTATTGTTTCTTTAGTTGCAACTAATGATTCTAAAGTCTCCTTATTAAACAAGCCATTTTTGTCAAAATGGGAGCGACTGCATCTATTGCTCATTGGAATAAGAATTTTCTTTCTTTTCCACAATATATCGATGATCGCTTCTTTGGAAATCCTACATCTACCAGCTTCTTTACAAATAAAACAATTTCTCTGTGTACCAGAGCAGCTAGGAAGATTGACTGTAATTCCATTTCTTGGAACAGAAGAAACTTTGCTTGACGTTATAGAAGCTTGACTACTGAGAAATTCAGATGTAAATTCAGATTGAGATTCAGTACTTGTGTTTTCTAATGTCGAAAATGAGTTTGTACTATTCATGGTTGAAGCCTGGAAATCAATCTCTGAAGATGTAGTGCAACAAGAACTATCAGGAGTTATATCCATTTCATAATCATGCAAATTATTGTCCACAGTATTACCCTCAGCTGTATTACTAGGCAGTAAGTGATATCCTTTCAACTTTAATCTTGAATGACACTTCAAACAGGCATAACTATTTGGATTATATGACTTTCCTACGCTTTCTGAGTATGTAGTAACATTTGTCCATAAAGAAGGTGCTCCTAAAGTGCAAACTCCTCGCCATTTCAATATGCGTGACTTACATGTGCCACAGAGAATATGAGATCGTTCAACTACAATAAACCATTTTATGAGATTACATGCAAAATAAATATAAAAAGTACATTTTTTACCTTCTGGACCCATTAGTGTTAAGTCAAACAGTTCTAATGATGATGAACACACAAGTTAACAAATTGTAAAAGTACTGAAGATTATGTTACACACAAGTTAAATTACTCAAAACAAGACTTGAAATACGATTTATACAACAGTAGTTATACAACAAGAGGTTCGAAAATAATCTAATATACAGTTGAGAGGACGAGATGTGTTTCCTAGGTAACACAGCGAGTCCGCAACTGTATATGTTGATGATTTTCGAAGCTTGAGTTGTATACGTTAAGACGATACAACGAATCAACCAAATATATTACACAACCAAAAAAATAAACCAAATTAACTCATTTTTGCGAAATGTCAAAAATATTAATTGTTTGTTTATATTCATGGATGATATGATTATAACATAATATGATTTATTTGTTTGTGGCCGAAACACCACTAGTTGTGTTTCGCGAAACACAACTTAGCAACGCAGATAACCGATGTTATACAGCGTAACTAAGAAAAATTGAACTATCTGATTGGTCTATTTTCCATTGAGTTATGTAGTCTGTTAAAAATGTGATTGTTATATAAACATAAAAGTTATGAACCAAATTGTAGTGATTGAGATTGAGAGTGATGTGTATCAGACATCTTTTGCATAAAAATAATTTTTTTAGTCCAATTGTTTGCGAACAAAGAAGGGGCTGCTAGAGAATTTTTAGTATGTTGTTCTACGATTCATATATACATAACATGTATGTGAAAAATCTAAATTGTATCTCTACGATTCATATATACATAACATGTATGTGAAAAATCTAAATTGTATCTCTTGTAACAATTTGGACTAACGAAATTATTTTGGGTTTGCACTGTATTCATGATCCGACGGAATATATTTTTTTGTTATTACCTTAATATAAATAATAAATTTTTTGGACCAATACTAATTACAAATTTGGTATTAATGATGTACTCTCTTTATGATTAATTATTAGATATCATATATTAGTGCATTTTCCGTTTATATTTCAATACTGGAATGCATTGAGCTATTTAATTTTTTTTGTATATTTGGTATTTTTGATTATTATTATTTGTGTTGGCTTTCAAACCATTTGTTTAGTTTGATATTTGATTCGCAATACAATTTTCTTAGTTTTCTGTATTTTCTTAAGCCAAATTTTCAGTTCTTTAATATTTTTTTTGTTTCTAACTACTTTCAAATTTTGGAAAGTATTAATTTAGTTGTGGATGATGAGCTGCAATGTGTCGATATTTCGTTATATTAATTTTTATTGATTATTTTTTTTATTGAATTGTAAACCATCCATTTTCCCCTCCCGATTTAACCATAATGCGATTAGAGCGAATTTATTTTGATGGTATGGATGAAGTTGCATGTTGGAGAGGAGAAGATTGATTATACGAGAGATTACATGCATGATCGATGGATTTTGCAAAAAGTTTTTTTTTTGGCGATCGACTTTCGAGGAAGACACATCACGGGAGGAATTGAAGATACAGGCGGATTGCAGCAACATTTGGACACCAAAAATAATCAAATGGTTGATGAGTATATTTTTTTTTGATAATATATAATAAATTGTGGTGGACTTTTTTTTTTTTGTTTATGATCATAAAGTGCTTAAAGAACTATAGACTAATATAGTGGATTTGCGCCTTTGATAAACAATTATGGTTTTTTTATTTCTATACATGAAATTAAAAATATTTGTTTTCTGTGAACATAAGTTGATTTAAAAAAAAAATTCATAAAATTAACTTTTATAATATTTCTGTGTGTTGGTGTCGAAAGCAAAAAAAATACGGAGTGTTTTGCAAGAATTGCTGTTTAATGCCTCCATTATGCTGTAATGAGAAAACCGCGTGGAAAATTTTTCGCTAAACTCCATTTTATTTCCTTCCTAAATTATTAAGTTTTTCTTGTTGTTGTTACCACCTTGTAAATCTTCACATTGTGAATCTACGCCCACAGCAGCTGCCAGGCAGACGTAAAATCAACGCGTAAGATCGGTTCCCTGTTAAACAGGGTGGCGCTCAAGAAAATAGCAGACGGAAGAAAATTGTTAACCGAAATAGTGGGATTTACAGAAATCGATGACTCGTCCAGTATTGAAATAAAACAAACAATGCACTGTTTTTTTTTGGATTTATTTTATATTATATAATTTTTTTTTTGCGTAAATTAACTTACAAAATTTTTTTGTTGTTATTGTTAATTTTTTTTTAATTTTTAATTATAAATTTGGAAAATATTACTTATCATATTTGTTTCGTCTATTTCATTTTTTTTCGGAGGATATTTTTCGTTTGAAGAAATTTTGGTTGTTGTTTTTTTAAGTAAACCGATAGTCGCGTTACAATGCGAACATATGTAAAATACCATTGTTCTATGCTTTCCTATGCTTACACATGTAAAAATTGGTCTAGTAAAAATTCAGTTTCTGGAAAACGAAGAAAAGGCTGCTGCTCATATTTTGCAGACATGTTTCGAAAGATGTGATTAAACATATATTTCAATTTCAAGACTCTATCTTCATGCGAAAGTACAAAAACGAGGGGGCCCAATTTTCACTACATATCACATAGGGGCCTTTTGGAATTCAAATTTGTCGAATTTGGAATAAATGACCGTTTACAAATTCCAGGAGCTGGTAGGCTCTATGGGCGAGCCGATGCCGGGAAATGGTTCGAAAAGAAGGTCACAAGATCAATACTATTCAATAAAAACGCATATTAGGTTTAATCATACACAAATAAGGCTGAAAATGAATTTTGAAATTGACTGTGCTATTATATTGAACAGCCTATTTATAAAATAAAATGTTTAATTATTTTTTTTTCTTATTCCTTTTATTAATTAAATATAATTTTTTCATATTTAATTGTAAGTTTATATTTATACTATGTAAATAAAAAAAAAATAATTGAAAATTGATAAATAGTTTTTTAGTTAATGAAGAATTTGTAAAAAAAATTTTAGAGTGTGCTATTTCATTGCACACCACTGCATATTTTGATGATATAAAAAACCAAAATTCCCTTGAACAACAACAAAAGATATTACTTAATGCATATCACATATACTTAGTCCAATATATGTGATATGAAATACCTGTATACGTGGGCGGTCCCGTTACTAATTTTTTGACCACGTTTTCCTCATATTTCATAATATTCCAATCAAATTATCATTTGCAAAAATGTTAAAAACTAAAACTATGTTCATTATACAGCGCTACACCAACAACATCATAGATCACATTTTCCACTACTTTAAAATTATTCCACACTTTTTATTTTATTTATATTTTGAGGTTACAGAATACTAAAATTCCAATATTATTAAAATTAAAATTATTAAATTAATTAGACTCAAATAAATTAAATTCAATTATATTATTCAAATTAATTTAAATACAACTAAAATCACAATTAAATCAAAAACTTATTTTATGGAGGAAGACAAAAACACGACTTCCCCCATCGATCGTTCACTACCGACCCGAAAAATTGTTGTAAATATGTAATTTTATTAAACAATCACAAAACACAACAAAAATTAAACCAATAATAGATTTTGTTTACTTTAAAAAAAATGTCGCGTCTGCAAACAAAGGATTGAAAAAATGAAAATGAAATTCGTACGCCACATGGTTTTGACACATGCGGAACTGAAACCTCCCAACATACTGTGCGTACGGAAAGCGGTCCCTTTTTTTACTTCTCAAATACATCGCGCAGTGCGCAGACTTCAAAATGGTTAGCTGCGCACACTGGCATTTCTTTTATGTAAATGTAGCAAAATGGGTATGGATAACTGTGCGTAAATTGCACTGCGCTAGGTACATACGTACGCAAAAATGTTTGATGGGTATAATTTAATTTTTGATTTGTTTAGTTTGTATATCATTCGGGTAAACCTTTTCATATCTGAAGCCTTTAAAAAATTGGATAATTACATAACTTTCATACTAAAAAACTTCACGTTTTCTATTGGTATAAACAAAAATATTCTTATTGATCTTTCTATCGAGGAAATCAGAAAAAATATTAAATCTAATTTCCCTGTTTCAAATATCGAAAAATGAAGAAATGGAACAACGACAAAGAAATTGTAGAAAATCTAGAAATAATAAAAATCACTTTCAACTCTAGAACGATCCTCTATAATATCGTATTGTACGACTGTACTAATTAAAGTAAATTATTTTATTCCAAACCCCTTCTTCTGCGAAAAATGTCCCAATTACGGCCATACAACTAAAAAAATGTAACTCAAAAATTACAAGATGTTTAACCCCTTAACGCATATTATTTTTGACAGAAAACCTGCAAAAAAAAAATATTTTTTTTTATTATTGAAAATGTTTATTTGCACCTATTTTAACAGAATAGGTACACTTATCTAAACAAAAAATACCCAAGTATCACTACTTCAAATAAATGATTCATTTTTATGGAACTGAGTACAAGTTTGAGTTCCATTATATTATAAGATTTCCTATGAAAAGTGAAACAAAAATACTAAACCGATGGAACTTGATATATGTGGGTTACTTAAGTTCCATCGATTATTTTGATAAATGGAAAAAAACTTGGAACTTATGCATGAGTTCAATTTTTGTTATACTTGGGTAACGATTTTGTTTTTTTTCCTTCTTTTAAATTGAAATTGTTTGCAACAGAAAAGAAAAATAACTAAAGAACAACAACAACGACTTTCCTTTGTTCTTCTTATACCGTTACTACCTCGGTGCATTGCATCATTTGCATGTTTTACTGAAAATGTGCAATCGACATTATAATGCGCTAAAAGATAATGTCGTTCACAAATACTACACGTATTGTATAACACTAAGTAGTTGTGGAGTGGTGCAGTAAAACAATAAAAATTAATTGAAATTTTATTTTGCCTAAAGAAAAAACAAAATCTGCGAGAATTCTCTTTTGACGACATTGAGAATTTTCGAAGGTTTTGGAAAAAACCAAAATCATTGTTGAGATGCCTGTAATGAAATTAAATCCTTCAGTCACTTTTCTCCTTTTTCATATTATCGTTAATGATGAAACATGTACCCATAAATCGATATCACACACCACCGAATAACTGGTGTCATAAATCATAAAAATCGAAATTGATGAGATAAAAAGCCATAAACTACAGCCATAAAGTACAATTGATCACAATATTTTAATTACAAAAAACAAACGAAATTTAAACTATTTTTAGTTTAAAATTTAATTGGACGGGTTAACTCGTTCCTATGCGTTAAGTGGTTAATTTGTGCCAAAATACTTGAAGACAACCACGACTGTGACGAGAAAGAATCTTGTAAGTTTTGCAGAACGGGCGATTCAACTAATTTCTTCAGCACAGCGATTTTGGTCGCAAAATGAGGATTGAGGATTAAGAATTTTGTATATGTACACGGCATATAATATACATTTTGCTATTGTGTGCTGTCAAATATTATTATTGTATTTTCTCATGCGTTTTCTCTTATGGTAAGTATTAAAAATAAGCGAAGCGGGTGAACTCAGTTCAAATTTTTGGTGCTTACGCTCGTCTTGAGTTATTTTTCCCTTTCTTCTTACATGTGGAATTCATATTTTTGTCTCTATCGGTGTTGTAACCGGCGACATTCAATTGGTTTCGTTGATAAAAATACATATCCGTAAACAAAAAAATTTCTCGCAAATAAAAAAAAAAACAAAAAGCAACATAAATGAATGATTTTTAATTTTGGTTTTCTTCGTCAGTTCCATTCGTAATATATTTAATTTTTAAATTTTGAACAAAGGAACCAAAACAGAAAGTAAGAAAACAAAATGGTGTTTTTATTTTTTTTAGTATTGTGTTCATTGATTTGCAACTCGTGTTGATTGTCCCTATACGATGCTACATATGTCGAAGTGTGGGGACATTTTATTCTAAACAAAAAAAAATTGCATATAAAAAAGTTTACGCAAGTTAAAAAGGGAAGTAATAAAATAAACCATCTCGCTTTTTTATTTGCTGTGTATGTATATGCTAGAATACAATTTCTCCACCCTCGGACATAACATCGTATAGGAGCAACCGACCATCATGAGTTGCAACACAATGCTAAACAAAATAAACAAAATCGTTTTGTTTTCTAGCTTTCTTGTTTTTTTTTGGTTAATATTTTTTATTTTGAGTCTCTCTCGCTCGCTTCGTAATATTTTTAATTTTTTTTTTATTTCGGAATTGGTTGTTCTATCTCAGTCTTCCTTAACACATCCCAAGATATACAGAAAATAAGGTATAATATTGCGCATGCTGTTGCTATCCTTTTTTCACAATTTGACGTCACGTGAAGACAAAAATGCTGGTATTTATATGGAGTTTCGTGATATTTTTATTAATTTTTTAAATAAATGGAAAATAAATGAATTTTTTTTTATTTTTGCCATTAATTATTTTTCGACTTTATGTTAAAATTACACATTTCAATTTTGATTTTAGTTACATACTGCAATACTTTCGGAATTAAATCGCGAAGAGAGGCATGTTTTAATATTCGTGTCTAGAGTATACTGTTTGAGCACATTGCATAACAAGTTTAGGAATTTATGAGTATAATTTTATTGTTAAATGCAGATAACGTTTAGATTTTAATTATTTAATTCAAAAATTTGGCAGTGTTCGATTTTAAATATACTAAATTTGAATAATTCCTATTGCAACAAAACTATCAATTGTACTTCTGATAAGAACACATATGGAACACTAAACAGCGAATAGGTGTTTTGATTTATGTATAGCAAAAACCATAAGACAATAAATGAAATAAGCCAGAGATTTAATTTTAATTTATAGTTTTATTTAATTTCCTTTTTTTTTCAAATTTATATTTTCTATTAACTGGGCGTTTAATAATTTGTGAACTGAATTTTTATTTAATATATTTTGCCATTTATATTTAACGTTGAATACGGACATAATATTTGAATAGGTACGTGGATACCAATAATTTGAAGCCAAACGAAAATAGATGGCAAAAATTTGAGTACATAACGTAAAAAAGAATAAAATTAATAATTGGTACATAAATGACCAAAAACATTTAATAATTAAATTGTTTTATGTTATGTATTCATAATTTTGTCTATCCTTTTTTCCATTTACATTAGACATTATATACTCGAGGGAATTATTTCTCAAATATTTGGACCATACAAAAAATATAAAGCATAAAAAGGGTCTCGGTAAACTATCATTATCAATTGTAAATACGGTTTGTTAAAAAAAATACGATTATTCTTGATTTATTTAAAAAAATTATCAAAAAACCGCCAAACTTCATATAAATATCTGATTTTTTGTCTTCACGTGACGTGATGCGCAAAGAAAGACGAAAATGAAACACGGGAATATACTACCTCTTTTTTCTGTATACCTTGAACACATCCTCTCGACCGTTCTCTTCTGAGCTTATTTCTCTTATTTGTATCATGTTATCCCTATTACTCGTGTCATTTTATCTCTTTTATTTGCATCATATTAAACGAAAAACTGAAAGAAAAAATGCACATTCGACACCAATACAATTTACCAATACTTTTGCCTTCCGGTAATCCTCAAATCAATCCTCATTTTGCGACCAAAATCGCTGTCCAGATGCAACGAAAGATACAGGCAAAAACAAATAAGGGAACACATAATGATTAATAAATCAAGTTTAAGAGAAGCGAGAAATCATCTTTTTGGAATAAAACAAAAAGTTACAAAACAACTTGATTTTACCAATGATAATCCAATAGTAAATAATGCCTGGTCTAACAAAAATTCGATGAACTCCAACAATAGAAAAATTAGGATTCTAACTGATTTAGTTAACAATTTAAAAGATCAATTAAAAGAAAGAAATTCAATTTTCAAAGATGTCGAATCACTTCTTGATAATTCCGAAGATTTTAAGAAAACTCCTGCTAATATGGATTCTCCTAAAATTAAATTAGCTAAGATTATTAAAACATAAACAATTTTTTATTATTCTTCCAGTTTTTGTTTTATTTTATTTTCTTCTATCCTTATGTATTCACTTAAATTATTATAAATCCTGGACGTATGTACCTGGACGAATCCCAATAGTAATTTAATTTTCAACAATTACAATCTTATTACCGAAGATATACCAGATGGTTTTGGCGGTGTCGGATTTTTTAATAGACAAACAATTTTCTTGCAGAATTGTTGATATAGATTTTCACTACAACCGTTTTCAAGTTTTCAAAATTAACTTTAAATTCAGAAATATTGATCTTAACATCATTTCTTTTTATATTAACTCTGCTTATAAATCTCTGTTAATAACTCTGCTAATAATATCTTTTTTCTTATAATCTCTTGATGTACACTCTCCAAAAGCTTTCCAAATCTCCGCTTTGACCATTGAAACAGATTGGCGAAACAAATTCCAAATCAGACAAACCGTTCCATGGATGCAGACATCCAGATATCCAGACGTCCAGACCAGACAGACGGACGGATATTTTTTTTTTTGCTTTTTCAGACTCACGGACTTTCAAAATATTGAGAATAGTGATTTTAAGAAGTAAATGTTTCGTCCCAGTTGGGAAAAATTTTGCATATTCACATTTGATTTGGAAATTCCAAATTTATAAATGGTTTATCTTTAAAAAAAATATGACTAAAAAATTTATTTACATAAAATTATTTTCGACAACCCTATAATCTCATTAAATATATGATTCTCCAGCAAGTACCGATAAAAATATTGTAAGATGAACGAGTTCAACTGAAATGGTTTCATAACCTATTTTTAGAATTACCTCTTATCGTCTAAGTATTTAAAACCAAATATTTTCAGTTCTGTTTATTTCTAACTTTTGTCAAGTAATCAACTTCTCTCAATAATATTATGTTGATTACAACAGTTTTGATTGCAATAAGTTTACTAGTATTTTGTGCTAGTGAAAACAATGAAACTGATATAGAATCACAACAAAACTTTTACTGTGAAATTCAAGAAAAGCGATGCAATAATTTACCACACCCACTGTGCTCAAAATTCAACGCCACTGAATTGGAAAGTGAAAATTACAAGTTTCTCGAATTATCAAGCAACGATATCGACCTTATTGTAAACACGATTAATACATTTCGAAATGATTTAGCATCCAATTTACAGGATTGTCAATGGTCTGCTGATTATGCACGTCTTTTACACTATCATATACAATATAAGGAAGTGTGTATGGATATCTCAATTGATGGCCGATTTAAACTTTATCAAGAAACATTTCAGGACGTTGAAGAGGATAATACATTTTATCATCGCGAATTTCTACATCGAGTAATAAATGGAACAAAAAAAAATTCACCGCAATCGGTTGACATTTATCGGGAAGAATTTGATCGAATCGGATGTGTCTACTATGAGGATCATGATTATTTAATAAATCATCTTGTTTGCTATACAAATGGATACGGACTGAGGGAAGGAGAAATTGAAGTGTATATTGAAAAGATTTATAAATATGGTGAACCGTGTACAGGGTGTGATGAGGGTGGGTGTAGTGAAAAATGGCCAAATTTGTGTGGTATTTAAATTTTATACTGATGCGGAATTTCGAGAAATTTTAATTTTTGTTTTTTTTATTTTAAAGATCCAGTTTCGGATGGTTATTTATGTCATCACGTAAATATTTATTTTATATCATTTTGTATTTGGTCAGCAAGATGGTTTGATTTAATTTTGAACCGTTTTTACTAATGGTTTGTAAATAATTTGATTTGAATTTGAACATATATTTAATTATATTTAAATATTATTATGATGAAAGTGTTTTATTGGTTTGTCGTTTTTCAATGAACCATTAGGTGCGCCGTGTCACTTACTTAGACCTACATATAGGCGAACTTAGTTTTGAGATGCAAATCAGAGGGTTAAACTAGAAACCTAATTTTGACTGGCGGCATGCAATTATTTAACCTAGGTATACCAAATGAACCGCTGATGACTCAACCACAACTCAATCCCAACCATGATTGAAGATGAAGAATCAAACTTGTCATCTTCGTCATCAGGTTCAAAGAGACGAGAAAAAAATAAAGAAGACATTCAAGACAATTAAAAAAAACGAATCGAAATTCGTTTATGTCTGACTTGTGAAACGACCAGTGTTGTGAAACGAAATAAATTTTGTTTCGTTTCGGTTTTCGTTATTGAGTAAAAAATAATGTCGTTTTGGGTTTCGGTTTCTGTTTCGCTATTTTTTTTTTTTACGTTTTTTGTTACGTTTCGGTTTGTGTTTCGTTATAGTTATGTTTTTCGTTTCGGTTACAACTCTGAAATAAATAAATAATTAAAATCGATTGTTTAGCTTTTTTTTGTGTTTAAATGTGTTTTATGTTTTGGAAAATTCCATTCGAAATACCGTTATTTTTCTACACAAAGAAACGAATTCGTTAAAAAAAAATCCTATCAAAATCCCGTTATTTTTTCAAACCATCTAAAAATAATCGAATAGAGAGAGTAAAAAATAACGAAATTGTGGGAAGACGCACTCGATTTTATGATACTTAAAACGTATAGAACTTTTATTTTGCGTAAGAAGAAATGAAAATATTATATGTACATACATTTTGATATTCAATAAATTTAGAGTTTTGTAAATAAATTTGGCTGTGTCCGAATATTAATTATCCTTAAAATTAAGATGTAATAATTAATTTTTAATTATTGTTGACTTTAAAAATTGAATTATGTACATAATTAATTTTTTACACTTACAAGATTTTATTAAAATGAATCGTAATCCAAATTAAAAACAGAAATAACAATTAATTTTAAACTCTTTATTTTAAATATAATTTTAATATGCTGTATCCGAATTACAAAAACATTCATCATATGTATGTACGTAAATACAAACATGTATGTATTAAAATACAAACGAAATAAAAAAGAGCTAGAAATATGGTGTAATAACTAAATAACGTTAAAAAAATTGGGTTTTCGTTATGGTTTTAGTTTCTTTTTGTTTACATTTATCGTTTCAGTTTTTCGTTACGTTATAATCATTAAATTTCAGTTTTTTTTGGTTTTTCGTTATGTTTCGGTTACGTTTCACAACACTGGAAACGACGAGTACGGATATTTTTAAAAGTCGATTGCATGCAGCATGAAGAAAATGTTCTCGACTCACTCGAATATGGACAATGAACTGTGATAATGTAATGTAATCTGAAAAACGTATTTTGTGATATGGATTAAGAAATACATTTTATTTTTATTTTTAAAGTGAAACGTTTAATTAAACTTTATACGAGAATACCGGAATGGTACAAATCCTTGGTTGCAAACACTACTCTTTTAATGTATCCCGCAGCCTAAAAGACAATCCGGCAGCATTCATTCGAACTGAACGCAGCTGATCTCTAGACGAAGAGGTTATTTTCATCTTCCCAGTTCATAAAATTGTGCGGACAATATTTTTTAGCAGAGTCATTCATTTTAATACTGTTGTGCAACACAATAGTGTCTAGAACTACCTTCGTAGCAATCTCGGCCTCATCGAAGTTGGGCCCTCCAGGATAAGATCGCATAATATTTTTATGAAGCTGAAATACTGCATCTGCCGCAAAGTAGTTTGGAAATGTTATAGAGCTGTTACGCACTGCGTAATAGTCTTCCTCCAAATTGCAATTCTTTTGGCACACTTGAAATATTGTAGGCATTGTAGGCATGACTATGCAGCGGTTCACTCATACATTCACTCATTCATTTACCATTATGACCGCCACACACAACTCATTAATTCAAAATACACATTCATTCACACGCTACATCAGGCAGAAATTAACACAGAGGGTTGCCACCTTTTAAAAGTGCCTCGCGAGAACTACTTAATTATTGGTTATGTACTGCACAAAATACTAAATTTTTGTCCTACTGTCCTACTTGGCCATATTCCAGAGCTTCATCCAAAAATTATTTTAGAATTCCATTCCCAACACCCATGTCAAATTTGATGATATCCGGTTAAGGCATAGCAGGTTCCATCCTATTTGGCCATATTCCACACAAATCAAATATTCCCATTTCCATACACTCATATCAAATTTCATTATAATCGGTTAAGAAATAGCCAAGTACCATTCCACTTAGCCATATTCCCGAACTTCGTCCAAAACTTATTTTTGATACCCATTTCCAATACACATGTCGAATTTCATCATAATCGGTTGAGAACGTGTAACGTACAACGTTTTATTTCCTACTACATGGGACATTAATTCGATTTTTTCATTTAAAATTTAATTTTAAAGTAAACACATGAGCTTGAAATTTAAAGAAAATCAATTCAAATGATTTTCAAATTATCAAGTTACCTTAGTTGATTTTGTTTATCAATTTGTTTTGTCTTGTCATTTATATTTGTAAAAATGGAATCTGAACAGAATTCAAATAACAAATCCAATGGAATTTTGCTGAAATCTATCGAAGCAACAGCAAAATTAATTCCAATAAAGTCTTTCGATAGATAATACTATGGAGTATGAGGTATTTTGTAAATGGAAAAAAGAAAACGGAGGTGAAGAAGTGAATGAAAATTTCTTGTTAGCATACATTTTTGATGTGGTAAGCTTTTTTGATGAAATCTTTGTAATTTAAAATTTTCTTCTGTACGTATTTTTTCAGTCTAAGAAAATGAAATGTTCTTCACTGTGGTCAAAATATTCAATGTTGTTGGTGAATGAAAATTTGGATATTCCTCACTATTCTAAATTGATAGCCTCTTTGAAGAAGTAGTCAATAGGTCATCAACCGGTTCAATCTAAAACACTCAACAGATGTGAGGTAAACTGTTTCCTGCAGGAAGCATGTGATGAACGGTACCTGTTGATAAAAGTTGTTGCTATGATTGGAATAGCTGGCGGCTGACGTCGAGAGGAGTTGCATAACTTGTATATTGGCGATGTTCAAGATATAGGTTCACAATTAGTGGTTACTATTTCTCACACAAAAACCTATCAGAAAAGAGTATTTACTGTCATCAATGAGTTCCACGGAATTAAGGTTTTAGAGTTGTATCGAACGTACGTAAATATGCTGTTCATTGGATATAGAAACGGTAAATGCATCTCTCAGAGTGTTGGCATTCACAATATTGTACAATATACGAGTCATTGCCTCCGCCGCACGTCTGCTACTCTTCTTGCAAATGCTGGTAGATCTTACTACACTGAAAAGACACAGATGATGGAAAAATTCTTCAGTGGCAGAAAGGTATATTGAGGATTCAAGCGATCAAAAATATAAAATACCTCGGATGATACAAGGTGGTGAGAATTGAGAATTTTGTGGATGTTCTTCGTAAACAAAACGAAATGATTAGTACGACCCCTTCTGTTGTGAATCCTTCTAACAATTTTGTAGATACTTCTAATGAAAGCTTCGAAGATGTAGAGGATAATATTAATACCTCAGCTCTTAAGTCTGCTATTAGTTCTGTATCTGCAATTAAAATTGAAAGTAATTCAAATTGAACGATTAATATTAATATTAATGTTTAAATATTTTATATTCATGTACTTCATTACATTTAATAAATGATATTTCTACTTTGATTTTTTACTTATGTATCTTGTTTTTTATTATTAAAATTGTTAAGAAACAGTTCATTCTTTCGATAACTTTAAAGAAAGTAGGCCTGTTTTTTTTCTGTACGGTAATAGCTCGTTTTCCGGGCACTTTTTCTGTACCGTAATAAATCATTTCCCGGATTGAAATCAATCACGTAAACATTGATTTTCAGTATAGTATGAAATAAATTAGTTTTATTTCATACTATACCGAAAATCAATGTTTACGTGATTGATTTCAGTCCGGAAAACGACTCATTACGGTACAGAAAAAGTGTCCGTAAATCGAGCTATTACAGTACAGAAAAATATAAGACCAAACAAAAAAAAAATAACTAAGGTAACTTGATAATTTGAAAATTATTTGGATTGATTTTCTTTAAATTGCAAGCTCATGCTTTTACTTTAAAATTTAATTTTAAATGAAAAATCGAATTAATGCCCCATGTAGTATGAAATAAAACGTTGTACGTTACACGTACGTTAAATGATCGTTACAGTACTCGTTCAAATTTCTATAAACGTCGAACTCTTACTGTAATAACTCTTTTACCGCCCTTGTGACGTAAATAACTATTGTGAATCATCTCAAGGGGAAAAAATAAAACTGTTGTGAAATTTTGAAACGAAAAATCGGGCGTTGTTTTATTTATACAGGGTGTTCAGCACATGGACCGACACACTTTTTTGGGGAATTGGTTGGGTCATTAGCTAGTTTTCACCCATACGACCCTACATCCTAAGTGAGACGGTAACTGAGATATGAATTTTTTTCGTTTTTTATTTAAATTACCTGAAATTTCGCCTTTAAATCGTCATATTTTTTTTGTTTGTGATTGTAATAGCACGAAATAACTTTTATTGTATTCTGCAATGTATTTTTAGTCTAAGTAAATCACTATTTGGTACAAAAGGCTTCAAGAAAATAAATTATATGAGCTTCGAAAGTCTTGAAAATGTGTAAATGTATGAAAAATTTCTACTTCTAAATTCAGTATAAAAAAATACACATTATTTTGAACATAGGTTTGTTTTAAAATGTTGTCTAGTTTATACTCTTTCCAACGGTATGCTACATGTTGGAGAAATTATTTATAGTATGGTCAAAATAAGAAATAGAAGTTGTCAGGGTCAAGAAAATTCTTTTTATCTTTATTATGTTTTTATTAAATATGAGTTATTTATAATATTTGTTCGAATTGTTCTCCTCTACTCCGTATGTATGCACGACACATTTTCCTTATTTCAAATGTTATTGTGCGAAGTCGCATTTCTCTTTTCATTATTTCAAATGCAGCTATAATTCCTCCATTCTCCATTAAAATTTCTCGTGCGGCACCTCTGTTGCATAAACCAATTCCTTTGCATGTCCCCAGACGTAAAAATCGAGGGGTGTCCAAAGAAATTCCAAAAATTCCCAGAAAAAGCCCAAAAAATTCCCAAAATTCCCAGAAAATGCCCAAAAAAATTCCCAGAAAATGCCCAAGACTTTCCAAAAATTCCCAGAAAATGCACAAGAATTTTCTAAAATTCCCAGAAAATGCACAAGAATTTCCAAAAATTCCCAGAAAATGCCCAAGAATTTCCAAAAATTCTCAGAAAATGCCCAAGAATTTCCACTAATTTCCTGAAAATGCCCAAAAATTCCAAAAATTCCCAGAAAATGCCCAAGAATTTTCAAAAATTCCCAGAAAATGCCCAAGAAATTTCAAAAATTCCCAGAAAATGCCCAAGAATTTCCAATAATTCCCAGAAAATGCCCAAGGATTTCCAAAACTTCCCAGAAAATGCTCAAGGATTTCCAAAAATTCATATTTTTGGGAATTTTTAGAAATTCTTGGGCATTTTCTGGGAATTTTAGAAATTCTTGGGCATTTTCTGGGAATTTTTGGAAATTCTTGGGCATTTTCTGGGAATTTTTGGAAATTCTTGGGCATTTTCTGGGAATTTTTGGAAATTCTTGGTCATTTTCTGGGAAATTTTGGAAATTCTTAGGCATTTTCTGGGAATTTTTGGAAATTCTTGGGTATTTTCTGGGAAGTTTTGGAAATTCTTGGCAGTGTTGGCATAACGGTACCATAACGTAACTCTATAACGGAAAACCACAATATTTTTAGTCTTTTTACACTAATACCGTTATCAAAATTCTCAAAATCATCGTTGTGTTATCTAAATCAATAACACAATTTTTATTTTTGTTTCGTTTCGTTATTTGAAAAAAAAAATAAATAAAACATATACCACAATATAAAATCGGATTTACGTAACAAAAGTAAGCTTAACAAAAATAAAAACTATACTCAACCAAAAAATCATCTATTACATTTATTTTTCAGACGGAATTCAAGCGTGCGCTTCCTCGTTTTTTTATTATAACGAATTCTTTATCTAATCTTAAAAGATACATGATGTGCTCACCAGAAAATAATTTTTAGTTTCAGTATTCTGAACCAGATTGAAATGTTGATTTTAAGAGTCTAAAATTTGGTCGTGTACTTGCTCGTTACACTTTTCTACTCCACGGCTCCCGATCTATAAAGCTCGTGAATTGAAGCTTGAACTAACTAATAAGAATAACTCTTACTTTTTTATATTTTTAAATTTAGACAAATATAGAACTAAAATTATTAAGCTACTGAATTTCAAGATGTACCTACTTAATAAAAAAGTTGAACAAATAACACAACCATTTTTTAATTTTTTCAAAATTTCCATTCGTGCACAAAATTTTACGTTTGTTTTTACTGGTGGGTTTATAACGATGCGATTGAATGCGATAACGTTATAACATAACGGAAAAAAATTTGGTTTGAAACCCAAACCCGTAACGGAAACGAAATTTTAGAGTATGACTAAAACTGATACCATAACGATTGAGAATTTTTTCGTTTTGCCAACACTGATTCTTGGGCATTTTCTGAGAATTTTTGGAAATTCTTGGGCATTTTCTGGGAATTTTTGAATTTTTTGGAAGTTTTCTGGGAATTTTAGAAATTCCTGGGCATTTGCTGGGAATTTTTGGAAATTCTTGGGCATTTTCTGGGAATTTTTGGAATTTCTTGGGTATTTTTTGGGAATTTTTGGAAATTCTTGGGCATTTTCTGGGAATTTTTGGAAATTCTTGGGCATTTTCTGGAAATTTTTGGAATTTCTTGGGCATTTTCTGGGAATTTTTGGAAATTCTTGGGCATTTTCTGGGAACTTTTGGAAATTCTTGGGCATTTTCTAGGAATTTTTGGAATTTCTTGGGCATGTTCTGGGAGCTTTTGGAATTTTTTGGGAATTTTGTGGTATTTTGTGGTATTTTTTGGTATTTTTTTGCTTTTTTGGGAATTTTTTGGTAATTTTTGGTATTTTTGGAAATTTTTATGATAATTAACAAAAAATAACCAAAAAATACCAAAAAATACTACCCAGAATTTTCTGGGAATTTTTGGAATTTCTTGGCCATTTTCTGGTAATTTTTGGAAATTCTTGGGCATTTTCTGGCAATTTTTGGAATTTCTTGGGCATTTTCTCGGAATTTTTGGGGATTTTTGTGGTATTTTGTGGTATTTTTTGATATTTTGTTGGTTTTTTGGGAATTTTTTGGTAATTTTTGGTATTTTTGGAAATTTTTAATTAATAAAAAATAACCAAAAAATACCAAAAAAATACTACCCAGAATTTTCTGGGAATTTTTGTAATTTCTTGGCCATTTTCTGGGAATTTTTTTAATTTCTTGGGAATAGGAGGTATATGACAAGATATTGGGATAGCTAAACCGTTTTTTGTCCTTTAAAGTTGAATAAATCAGAATCAAAAAATTTTGTTTACGTGGAAGGAATTGTTTATTACGAAATGGTTTGACTTTACAGCTCGCGCATACCTTGAGTCGATCCTGCTGGTTTCCCAGTCTAAACTTAACGCCAGTATACTAAACTCACCTCACATTAGTTCCTGTTTTCTCTTAATTTCTTTCGCTTTCTTTTCGATTTACTTATTGAATAATTAACTCAATTAGCTTCGGTTCTCTTTTTATTTTAATAATTTGAATATCAAATATACATAATTTTGTGTCATTACAATAATTTACAATAAATTTAATAGACTTAATAACTAATTTATGTACTGTAAACTAGAGTACAAACTATTTATCTGCTAGTATCGGTTTGATATACGGAGGAAAATATTTCAAGGCAATTTTCAATATTAGATAAATCTAGTTTACAGTACCACCAAATTTATTTTAATATCCTTAAAATTTATGATAACCTTAAAATTACCATTATTATTTATAAATATAATTTAAATTTTAGTTAGATTATAATTTTTATTTTTATTATGCTGGTGTGTGTTTTAATTTTGGATTTAGTTTTAACATTTTTTGAGAATTAAGCCTGGCTACATTTTCTATAGCCATTATCTCTTTTCAATTGAATAAATTATATTCGTTGAATGGAGTGACGATTGAATTGTATCATTCTCATTATTGAAATGATTTGTTTTCCGTATCGTTGATGTAAATGTTGTGTTACAGGTGTGCGCTGCCGATGATAAACTGATTCGATTTACCGGTGTTGCTTGACGGCAACACAAATAGTGATGGAAATGTTGACGGAATACACCGGAAACACAGTAGAGCGCGACTGGATTCACGCATGAATTTAGAAAACTGTAATTAGCAAAAAAAAAAAAAAAAATTGTTTGTTAATTATTATCAAGCTAAACTATCCCAACTTACCTCAAACAGAATCCTAGTATACGGAATGAATGCCAAAAGTAATCAAATTCTTCATGCGAATTAGGATTTAAATGAAACCATAATTGGAATATGTGATGAGGAAGGAAGCATATGATAAATACTGAAACGACAAAAAAGGATAAATTTAGTTTTGTGATGCTGTGTAAATTGCTGTGTAGTGTTTTTTCCGTTTCCAAAGGAAATGATTATTTTGTTGCTGTTTTAGTCTGAGAATGTTTTTACCATTAGTACATAGTTCTACTACATTATACATTCTCCAAAATCATGTTTTGTAGATTGGTTGAGATTTGTTATCCCAAGTTAATGATTTATCGATATAAAATTGAAGATACCTGACGTTATATAATTTAATGATACATATATTGAGTAATGATGCAGGTTTTTTTTATTTTGGTTAGAAATTTGAGTTGATTGAATACCGGAATGTACGCATGATTGACAAATTACTGTTATTGGGAATAACATATACAAACACTATTCAATTTATTTATTGAGGAAGTAGTGATGGAATCTTTTTACCTTTCCTACGGTAAAGATTTAAATCGTGAACGTTTTATTATTTAAGATTTGGATTGCACGTGGTGAAAATGAAGAAGTATAATATGAAATTCAAAATCCTAAATATGTCAATAATTGTCTATATATTAATATTGTAACCAAACCGTTTTTTTCTATTAATTTTAAAGGCGAAGAGTAGGAGGTGCAATCTAAAACATGATTTCGAGCGTTTTTGAAACTTGGGAAAAGAAATGATCAGAATGCAGGGGGGCCAACAATTTCAAGGGAACATCAAACCACCAAAATAACCCAGAATAGTGAATATATTTTCCTTCGGAGATCTACATTTACAGAACAACTCAATTCCTATTGATTGGAAGTTTTATCCATCGGTCGAACCACTCATTAGGGGAGTTTGAGAAGGGAAAATTAAGCTACTATGTATCTACCGTCAAGAATTGCATCAAAATACCTGCTCCGTGATGGTTTGGCAGAAAACGAGATCATAAATAATTTTAGCTTACGATAAAATCGACATTTTTGAACCCGGTTTGATAGGGGGTATCGAATCACTCCCTGCTTTTATTTTAGTAAAGCAGTCTAAACGCATTAGCTGTTCCATTCACATGAACATACTAGTACAATTACTTGTACCGACTCGCAGCTACTTATGCTAAATCGATGATGTGTTTGTTTTTACTTATGTAATTAAAATTTTCATTCCGTTCGGTATCTACTCAAGTCAGACATGAGCTTAACTCTGTCAACCACCATATTATAAAGAAAATACTGCTGAAGAATAGGTGATCGCTTTATAAAAAAAGAGATAACCTTACATTTGGCCACAGTCAACAACAATTTGTTTTTAAACTACCAACGGCAAAATATATTCAAATCACTTTGTAACTTTAAACAATCAGAAATTGAAGAAATCGGAGCGAATATTTTCATATCATTTGCGTAAAGAAGACAATGTGCAAATTCACAACACTCCACAATATCATTAATAAATAATGAGAATAGAAGTGAACTAGAAGTTACACGACATAAATGAGAAGCAGAATCATTAATCTTAACGTATTGAGATCGGCCAAACAGATAAGATTCCAACCATTTAATAGGGATGAACTCACAATATAGTTTCTCTAGCTTATAGATAAGAATTGAATGATCAATTTTATCAAAGGCTTTTGAAAAGTCAGTGTAAACTACATCTACTTGTTGCCGGCCCTCGATTCTGCTGTATAAATGTCCACAAAATGCAGCCAAATTGGTAACTGTAGATCTTCCCGGATAAACCCCATGTTGTGCGGGCAAAATAAGATATTTCACTAGAAAAAATATAAATTTCTGCACCATGGCCTCGAAAAGTTTGGCAATAGCAGAAAGAATAGTAATTCCTCGATAGTTGCTAATTTCACATCTTTTGCCAGATTTAAAAAACGGATGAATGAAGGAAATTTTCCAGGAATCAGAAAAAATCCCAGTCCGAAGGCTTTCATTAAAGATGTGAGTCAGCGGAAGAGCTAAACTTTGTGCACAATTTTTAATGCGAATGGGTGGAATGTCATCATGATCAGCCATCTTATTTACATAAAGGATAGACAAGCAGTCATAAACCTCTGTTTCCGTGAATTTTAATAAATTATAATCAGTACGATTACAAGCAAGTGGAGACGTGTTATGTAATGGAAATGACGTCGCGAATATTTCGTACACGGACTCAAAATATTTGGCGAACAGATTATAGATATCAGGGGGAAACCCAACTGCTTTCCTTTTACCATTGAGGAAATTCGAGAATTTTCTTGGATTGGACGTCAAATCTACTTCAATCTGCATATGTAGTTATTATATAGGAACCAAATTAAAATTTTAAATTCTTTTCAAGCTGCATCGAATCTAGAATAAAACTCAGCACCATGTAACCTTAGTTACACTTCTAAAGTTGATCCACAAGACAAATATACAGCGACCTCGAAGATAAAAGAAATATCGACTTTAATACGTACAGCCATAATGTCGTTTACCGGATGATACGATATAACCTCTCTCGAAAGTGAATTTTTCACGGCGAAGTCATGTCTGTCTTTTCTATAGGCCACGTAATCTGATGGAAAGTATTCTTCAGAATTGAAATTTTTTGTAAGCCATGTTTCACAAATAACTATCCCGACAAACAATTGTTAACCGCAACAAGATTCACGGTTTCCAAACCGTAAAAAGTCGGTTGAAAAATTAAAGCAAAACAGAAAATATCTATCCGAAGGCTATCCGATTTAAAAAAAGACGGAGAAAGCAAATACTAAGCGAACACAACTAAATTATTTTAATAAAATTTACTTATCGACAGCAACCGATTCAAACACGAAAAGAAAACGCCACCTAGTCTGTCAAAAACCTAGGATATTATTGTCTTAAGTCGGTTATAAAGCAATACTAAAATGTTTATTTAGTAGGTACCGCAGACAGTTTTAAGTCGGTAAAATTATTTACATTTTACAGCCAAGTGGGCTATAAAGTATCCCGACAAACATTGTTTTTAAGCGCGACAAGCTTCATGGGTTTGGGACCGTAAAAAGTCGGTTTAAAAATTGAAGCAAAATAAGTACCTACCCGAAGGGTATCCGATTGTAAAATGAATAAAAGGAAAAATAACGAACACGAAAAGACTAACAATTCATGTAATACATGACTTTTCAACTGAATTTGGTTTGGTCGTTCGACGACGACGTGATGGAAAACAATTCTGTGTTCTGTGATAAAAATAATTTGTGTACTGTGTTAATAAAATAAGTTTGAATTTGTAAAAATAAAGTGAAATCATTTACAGTAAATATTTATTTTATTTTTATATTAATAATTATTATATTGTGTAATATATATTTATTTCAATTTTAATGCTATAAGTATTAAATTTGTTAATTATTTATTTTAACAAACATAAAAGCCGAGATGAAAATGGCTGTATTGTAGTGGGGGCTTTCATGTGCGTTTTTATATTTGATACGATAAATAATTTACTCATAATATATTGAATATATATTTATAATTTAACTGCTTTACAAGTATGTATGTACCAAGTCGAAACCGCATGGTTCTTGCCATTTTCTTTTGGGAATTTGGTATTGGAAAATAACCGATGTGGGACTAGAGACTGTACAGTATTTTTTCAGACTTTACTTTCCTCAAGTAAAACCAAAACACCGTGTTTGGGCGGTCCTTAAAATTTCAAAAAGGAGGCGAACCGGTATTTTATAGTCCAGTAGCCTGTTACATGTAAGCAAATGTATCGAACAGAAAACTGTCTTAATGTACGTGCAATTAGAATTTTCGTATTGACAAATAACCGACGTAATACTTAAAACCCGCAGGGTTTTCACAGATTATTTTTGCTTCAAACCGTATAAAAAAACTTTCTTAGGAATAAAATAGGAATTATTAAATATTAAATTTATTCTATAATATTGTATTTTTATATTTTTTTATCTTAGATATAAACAAGTATTTCGCCGAGCTCATAAATAAGTTAGAACTAGTACGTAGTGTGCACAATTACTCAAAAACCGCTAATGCATACCAGAGAAACCTACTTCTATACATACATCTACAATCTACATCTATACATACATCTATTCAACTTTACATCTGTACACCTGTACATACATAAATTATATAATTATGTAATTATGTATTAAATTAAATTTCAAAATAATTCAATTACATTTTTTTTTTCAATGTATGTAAGTAATTTTTCAGTACTCGTACTTTAGTACAATATGTATATGTATAAATTAATTAAAATAAATATGAATTAACATTATCAAAAACAGGTATTATTTTATTAATTATTTTCATTAGGGGCATTTTGGACAAAATTAAAAATGAACAAACTTCATGATGAAGGGCTTGACATAAACCGGGGGATTTTCAGTTTTATGTCGATTATTCGTCAATGCTAATGGTATTACTAATTATAGTAATTTTGCGTGTCTTCATGCCAAAAGAGTCTCGCAGAAAAACCGTGAACTGCCACCCTTACGTCGGTTTATTAATAATTCCTATATTATTCCTAAGACAGTTTTTTTATACGGTTTAAAACGAAAAAAAATCTGTGAAAACACTGCGCTTTTTAAGTATTAAGTCGGTTATATGTCAATACCAAAATTCCAATTGCACGTACATTAAGTCGGTTTTGTGTTAGATAAATTTACTTACATTTTACAGGCTAGTGGACTATAAAGCATCGGTTCAACCTTCGTGTTCAAATTTTAAGGACCGCCCAAGGTCTTCCAAAACACTGTATTTTGGTTTTACTTGAGGAAAGCAAAGTCTGAAAAAATACCGTACGGTCCTCTAGTCCCACATCGGTTATTTTCCAATACCAATTTCTCAAATTGTTTGTCGGGTATAACATCATAATCGTTGTCGAGGGCGAATACTGGATGGATTATGGTAATAAATAGAGGATATTGTATTTAGTTTTGAACATATGGGCCGAACCATCCTCTAATTTAAAACAACATCCCTTAAACTCTGGGGATCTCGATTTCTATAGTTCGATTGCGAAATTTGACGTTTGAGGCAACTGCTTCCCGAAAATTTTGATTCTTAAATGGTCTAATATATACCCCAGTTGATTTTTTGTTTGTTTTGGGAATCACTTTACCAACATGGTAGAAGCTTGTTCCGAACCACTTATTAGCCATAGCTAAAACATCATCCTCGATTGTTTGAGGATCCAGTCTGGATAGGTGAAACCAAAATTTATGTGTTACGATTTTGATAATAATATCTGGCAAGATATTAGATCCTCGTACTGCTTGTTGGTTTCTTAACTTCGTATTAGCTTAGGATATTTCCCCATTATTCGAGGGGCTGCTAAGGCAAATGTTATCCGATTTGCTAGATGATGAATCTGTTGAATCAATATTTGGGGGCTTTGATTCTGCTTGTGTCGCAAAGGTCATTAACCACTTTCACTTTGCCCCTTGTTAATTGTTCACCTTATCTGCAGTTTCAAGTTTTAGAAATATTAAACTAATATTCTCCGTGTTCGTATCAATCTCCTTCTGCAAGCACTTCACCATATCCTACTGCGCAGTATTAATTTGCATATGATTGGGAATGTTCCAGTTAGAATTTGGTTCCAGTAAGAAAATTTTGTTCTTAATCAGGTCTCTACAATCATTGCAGAACCACGTTATGTTGGCATATTTCAGCGTGACATTGAATGACGTTCAATCCACTTCTGCACAACCATAATGGTACGCTCTGTTGCAAAATCTGGATCATCAGATTTTCTCCTTTAAAGTGGATAAATCCGCATCACACTTACTACAATTGATTATAATGAATTAAAGAACACAACAAGGAAAAACACAAACCAACCAAAAGTAACGAAAACACAAAACTAAAACCATAACAATAACAATAAATGTACTAAGATATACATACAGGGTGAGGAAAAGGTATGAAGTTTCATTTTCAAGGTCATATTGAGGTCAAGGTCATTTTTTATAGGGAAACTCCTATTTTTGACATCGGATTCGAAAAGAGCGATCAATTGTACGTCCGAATATGTATTTTCCATGACCCCCTCCTAAGGTCTAAAAATAAAAATTAAAAAAATTAATTCTTTATTTTTAAAATTTTTTTTTTTTTTTTATAATTTTCATAGCAACACAAGCATTATTACAATGTTCTGTTATTTATGTTTTTTTTTATTTTTATTTTTTCAATTTTCATAGCAAATCATAAGCTTTACAATTAAAATATATTCCTTCAGGTGACCTTGGGAGGTCATGGAAAATACATATTCTAACGTAAAATTGATCGCTCTTTTCAAATCCGGTGTTGAAAACTGGGGTTTCCTTATAAAAAATGGCCTTGACCTCCAAATGACCTTGGAAATGAAGGTCAAGGTCACAACCAAGCTCACCAATAAATTTCTTGTTGAAAATTACCTAAGAATAAACCTTGCTCGATTTTTTTTTGACCGAACTCCGCGAGATTTTTAGGGGTTTCATACTTTTTCCTCACCCTGTATATCAAAACACCCTATATATCACACTATAAAATCAATATACAATTCAAAATTATTCTATTATTGTGGGAAACAATTATTTTGGAAAACAATTTGCACGTCACTTCTATTCGCGATGAAAATTCGATTCCTCACATTCCATATAACCAAATTTACAAATTTTTTTGTATTGCTTTCCTTCAAAAAAAAAAATCCAACAACAACCGTATTGGATAGACCAACAAATGGTTTAACTAAACTAGACGAACGTTAGCCAAATTTTTAGTTTTAATACCTGCCACAAGAGTTAAATTGACACGAAAAATGTTAGACCAAAATTTGATTAGTTTTTGCTATTGCATTGATTAATCGTTAACTCATTTTGATTGAAAGCAAAACATTTAATATTGTTTCTAAAACTGAGACAGCGCAGATCTGCAGCCTATTAAGGTTTTACATACCACAAAACTTAAATTCTAGTCTCAGCTTACTTGATTTAAGATTTTGTATTCATTCTCAATGTGTCTTCCTCAAGGAAAAGTCGTGTAGTGAAAATTGGAAATTTAAATAGAGCAATTTTAACAAAAGGTAAATTAATACAGTTTTTCTAAAGTTTATTTTTGGTACTTTCTACCTTATAAGGCAAGTCTTAATTTTAAGCGGCCACAGGAGGATAGTTAGTGTCAATTCAAAGTGATCATTCCTGATACAGAATCAGATTCGAGTGATCATAATGATAATGCTAAATTTATTAGGTTATCGAATAGTGAAAAAAATACAAAGAAAGGAAGGCGTCGAAAAACGTTACCGTTATAAATAATCAGGTTGTAGTTACAAATTGCGACACAAACGTTAATATTTCCATTAAAGAGTTAAATTCGAATACAAACATGGTTGATGAGACCACACCTTCGTCATACAAAGTTATTTCTGAAGATATAATTAATAAATCAGAAAACAGGGTTGTTATCAAATATACGAGAACTGAACCATTTAAGGTTATGGGGTTCAAGGAAAATATTAAGTTAGTTTGGCTAAAGACCTATGTAAATAAGATTAGAATATTAATTCAATAGAACAAATGAGTAAGAACTTAGCCAGAATCACTTGCAAACATTTTTGGGATGCCAGTTCGTGCATAGATTCCGAAGTTCTTAAAAAATTCGATATTTATGAGGTGTTTATTCCATTCAATTTTAATTATACTGTTGGATTAGTGAGGAACATCCCATTGGGGATTGGTATCAGCGACTTAAAGGCAGGGCCGTTCTTATATATTTAGGCGCCCTGGGCTAAAAATATTAGGCGCCTTTGTAAAAGCTAAAAATTTTTTTTTTTCTAAAACCAGTACATTAGACACCATGAAATTCTAGAGAAAATACAAGACATGAAGTTCAAACAGCATTTAGAAAGAGAGGCAATTAATTCCAGAAACGAAAAAACGTTAGTGATTTCGACGATCGGAGACGATACAATGAATAAAATTGGAACACCGGATGATTGTGAAAATGAGTACTAGCATTGAAAAGTAGTGTAAAGTGGGTGGTTCCAGCCCACCCCAAATGGGGTGAATTTTTATATGTAAATTACAACAATACAAACGATTACATATGTTTTTTTATATGAAGATTACAGTAGAACCACGATAATTAAATCTCTATATAAAATGTAAACGTAAGTATATAATTTTATTAAAAATCCGTTGTTCAACTGTACATTAACTGTACAATATTTTTTTAAGACATTTTGTTAGATGGCAGCACAGTCATAAACTTTAAGCTTTGAACTTTTTAATATTAATTAACTTTTCGATAGATGGTGCACATTTCTTACAGTTTTATTATCAACCACGATAACTAAAACTCTATATGAATTTATCCAAAATCAGGTATTCAACTGTATATTGTTACTTTTTAAAACTTTACCTATAGATGTCACATTTCAAAGTTTATGTATATTATGTAAACATGGTTTGTAACTTAGACGAATACTATTTATTTTTAAATTGAAATCGGATGCTATAAAGTTATAATAATATTTTATAATTTAACCTTGGCATTGAAAAAACTAGTTCAACGTACAATAAATAAAAACTGTAAAATGTAATCAGCATAAAGTAAGAAAAGAAGATAAGAAACAAAATTGTATAATTGAAATTGGATAGTACGTTATGTGTATTAATATTTTATAATTTAACCTTGGCATTGGAATCTTGATCATAATTTTTTTATTTTACCAGCTTTATCTGTATATCATCTTTTTAAACTACATTTGACGAAAATAAAATTATTTTCTATTAAGAAGTTATAAAAGGGTACGCATTTATTGTATGTTACATTAGAATAATGTATATTGTTAGACCGTTTACAATGATGGTTGCCGGACCATCAGGGTGTGGAAAAACTACTTTCGTTATAAATTTATTAAAATATTTGAATGATGGTAGAAAAGTAAATAAAATTGTATGGTGTAATGGAAACTCAAAAGCGATACCACAAGATATCTATGAAACAAATCAGATAGAAATTATAAAAAATATCCCAGACACTTTTGAAAATTGTGAAGACGGAAGTATCATAATATTAGATGATCTAATGACAGAAGCTTATAATAAAAATATTTGCGAACTTTTTACCAAAGGTTCACATCATAATAATTTGTCAGTTATTTTAGTAACTCAGAATGTGTTTCACCAAGCAAAATATTGTCGAGATATTTCTTTAAATTGTAAATATCTGGTAGTTTTTAAAAATCCCAGAGATAGATCTCAGATTTGTTCTCTAGCAAGACAAATATATCCTGAAAACACAGCAGAACTTATGAGGGTATATAACGAGGCTACTTCGAGAGCTCACGGTTATTTACTATTTGATTTAACACAGTCAGCCAATGATTTATTTCGTTTCCGTACAGATATCTTAAAAAAAGATTATTTTACATGTTATTGTCCAACTATTTTATTTGAAAATAAAAACGTGTGTATAAAAAATGAAACGATTGAAGGCAAACAAACATATTCTACATGTGCTAAAAAAGTGTAACCCACAAACGAGAAAAGCGCTACTTAAGGTCTGTCCCCCGGAAGTTATAAAAACTTTATGTGAAATATCACTGAACACATTAAATGGAAACAATAGAATTCCTAAACAGTGTAAAACAAAATTAAAAAAGTATAAAAGAGAACTTCGCAGCTTGGCTTGTCCAAAACTGGGTCTCTCTTCAAAGCGTAAAATTCTTGTACAAAAAGGTGGATTCTTACCCGTTTTAATCGGTACTATTTTATCAGGATTGATAGGCCAAATAATTAATCAGTCATCATGAGTAATTTACAACGGATGATTGTTATACAACCAGAAATTTTCGAAAAAATTAAAAAATATTTAATTGATGATAGTAAACTATCGGAATTAGATAAAAATATGAAATCAATTCTACATAACAACAAACTAACTGATTTGAATAAGTGGCATCTATATAGGCAGAACTTATTAACATATTCATCAATGAAAAGAAAAAATGCTTATAAGAATAAATTTAATTGGCATCAACCAGCAATACGTCATGTTCAAGGAGTGGGAGTTCAAACTAAAAGAATTTTTTATACAGACCAAGAAGCAAATACAGATTCATCATCAGAAGGCTTTGATATTGGTACACAAACTGATATACCTAAAGTTGAAGAGGTGTACACAAATGTTGATGAAAAAACTAAACCAGATTTTACACAATTAGACACAGAAGAAATATTTGAAAATAATGACGGTGTATTTGATGTTGATGATGATGATGATGATGGTGATGATGATGATAGGATTGTTTCTGAGGAGTATATTGATCCAAAAGAAATTTTGCGGGAAAGAGCTTCTTCAGACTCTAACATGTACAGAACATTTGAAATGAAAGACGGTGCAACAATCTCTGTTCCAACAAAAAAATATATTTTTAAAAACCGCAAAGATCTTCAGCCTCTAAAACCAGGATCAATGCAACCATCTCAGGACCCCCCTAAGAGGAAAAGTGAACGTACGTTAACAGTTCAAACAATAAAACGTAGTGAACAAGAACGCTTACGAAAACATCCTTGGACAAGAATGAAATAAAAATTATAAAAATAAAAAGTTATATAAAGGATAAAATCGGTGTTTTTATTTATTAATTAATTAGTTATTAATGAGAACAGTGATGGATAATTTCACACACGTAACTCTTTTAAGTAACAGTTCTTTAAAATATTACCCAAACAATTCATTATCGAGGTTCACGGTTAAACTTCCTAACACTATAAATTTGGATCCTAATGAGAAATGGTATGTTGGTCTAACTAACGTTGCTCATACTTCCATAAGTGAACAAACAAAAATTACAATTAAAACGCCATCAAAATACATACTTCCTTTAAACGTTGAATTAATAATATTTTTATATGCAACTACCCCTAAATTTTATCAACCAATCGAAGAAGCTAATTTCTTTGATCGGTATAACTCATCAACTGAATTAGTTAGAATCAATTATAACAAAGAAGAACCATATATTCAGCTACCAGCGTTGAAAGGTGTTAACCCTTTAATAAAATGTCATCAAGAGTACACACTTGAGGAATTTTTTGATGTAATATTTTCTCAGATTAAAATAACGAGATGGCCAGAGTTTATAGAATCTTTACAAATGGAAATTAAAAATTTCAAAGCAACCAAAGAGAATGAAGCTAAAATAAAAAATATTAAAGATAATTATATTGATGTGAAGACTAAGATCAATCCATTTCCATTTTACATGTGTTTTTATTGTAATATAATCAAACCGAGAACTATTGGGGATGCATCTGTATCATGCTTGTATATGCATCCCCTAGGAATAGACGTTGATAGAGGCATATCTCGATCATATCAAATAGATAATGTTCAATATTGCCCCATTGAAAAGTATAATATATCAGAGATCAGTATTTTAATAACTGATGAAACTGGTGAACAAATTAATTTTAAAGATGGACTTTTTATGACCTACCTAGTACTTCACTTTCGCAAAGGTATATAAAGAGGTATCTTACGGATTTCATTAATTACAAATGGATAACTATTACGCAAAGTACTACGCTAATCAATCCGGCGGTGGTGGCTATAACAATGAAGATTTTGGTCCACTATTACGATCTCAAAGAGTATATCAAAAGGGAAGAGGATTAGGAGGATTTTTCGGTGGAATATTCCGTTACTTAAAACCAATATTAACATCAGCCCTTCATGGCTTAACAAGTGAAGCACTTCAAGTTGGTTCAGACATTCTTCAGACACAAAAGCCGATTAATGAAATACTTCGTGATAGATCAATACAAGTGGTTGATAAATTACGAGATAAAGCAGCAGACAAAATTAAACAAATGTCTGGTACAGGAGCTAAAAAATCAATAAAAGGCTGCTTGAAAAGCCGTTGTAAACAGTTGAGAGTTGTTCGTGACAGCGTGAAAAAGAGAAAAAATATATTAAAAAATAAAACAAACAAGAAACGGATTATTGATATTTTTACATAATGGCGTTTACAGAATGTATGAAATCGGAGCTAGATTTATTTCAATCACCTTCAATTCAAACAAGTATTTTAAAAAATGAAGAAGTAGCATACAAACCTATAACCAGTTTAGAAAATCAGTCGGTTATTGAATTTGCTTGTTACAGTCATGGTGATTCATATTTAGATTTATCATCAATAAATTTATGTCTGAAATTTCAAGTAACTAAAAATGATGGCAAATTATATGTAGAGGCCGACAAAGATCAGCCTAGTTTAGTTAACAATATGCTGCATTCCCTGTTTCATCAAGTCAATATTTCTTTAAACGGAAAGAATATAAATTCAACAGATGGGAATTACAGTTATCGAGCATATTTAGAACAACTATTAAATTATGGTGATGATGCATACAAAACACATTTGCAATTATCAGGATGGAGTTTAGAGACAAAAAATCTTGATAATCTTGCTGAAAACGATGGATTAAAATTAAGAACAGCATTAACTAAAAACAGTGGAATTGTAGAAGTATATGGAAAATTGCATGCTGACATGCTCAATCAACCTTTGCTATTATTAAACAATGTAGATTTACGAATTTCGTTAACATTGAATAAACCGGAATTTTATTTACTCGGTGCTGATACAGATACTTCGATTGTCAAAATTACAGAAGCTACACTTTACTTGAGACATGCTCATGTAAATCCAAATATTTTAATTGCACACCATAAAATGCTTGAAAATACAACAGCAAAATATCACTATAAGCGTAACGAAATTAAATCATTTACAATTCCAGCCGGAGGAAACTCAATTTCACTAGATAATATTGTTCTAGGACAGCTCCCAACAAATCTAATATTTACAATGGTAGATAATGATGCATATTCTGGGAAAAGATCTAAGAATCCATATAATTTTAAAAATAATAAAATAACATCGTTCGCAATTTATATAAATGGGGTTCAAGTTCCTAGTGCACCGATTGAAATGAATTTTGCAGACGGGTCCAGTTACGCTAGAGCGTATTCAACAATATTTACATCGAGTGGAATTTTACACACACCTCAAGGAAATTTGATTACCAAAGAAATGTTCAAGAATGGTTATTTCCTGTTAGCTTTTGATCTAACTTCGGATATGTCAAGTACTTTATCATGCAACTCTCTAATGAATCAAGGAAGTTTAAGACTCGAGGCACGATTTGGGGAAGCTCTTAAGACAACTAAAACATGTTTAGTGTACTTGGAATATGATACAACTCTAGAAATAGATAAAAATCGTAATATTGTAACGAATTATTAATAATATAAATACCTCTTATATCCTAAATAAAAAGTTAGTTTATACTAATACACATGATGATTGCCAATACAACAACTACTTTAGATATTCAACAAGCATTGAAAACACATAAATTTACTAAGAAGTATTTTCAAGGTGTTTTTGCAATAAACACAATCCCAAAGAGGGTTAAATCAAAACCTGCTTTATATGTTATTAATACGGACAAATCAAATCAACCAGGGCAACATTGGCTAGCTGTTTATTTTCCATCAAATGGATGTGGAGAATTTTTTGATTCTTACGGAAGATCACCAGCGAAATATCCTGAGATTAATAGATTTCTAAAATATAACAGTAAATGCATTACATACAATAATAAACAATTACAAAGTTTATTCACCGGAGTTTGTGGGCAATATTGTTGTGTATATTTGTTAAATAGATGTAAACGTAACTCAATGAAAAAATTTATAAAATTATTTAATGTTAAAAACCATATTGAAAATGATGTAAAAATAAAGAAACTTTTTAAAAAAGAATTTCCTAAGATTTTAACTACAAGAACAAAAACAAACATGATTCATCACGTTTTAGGAATTTTGTAGAAAGGTTATTTAAGTTCATCGATAAGAAGAATAAAATATGATTTTATTAACATGTATGAAAGAGATAGTACCACTCTTGAAGAGTATAAATACGGAAGTTATTTTTATGAAAAACTAGTTTACATTTACCTTGAAACACAAACAATATGCTTAAAGTAAAAAGCGTTAATAATTTAATTAAAAAAAAGATGGCAACCATACCTAATTTATTGTTGTCTCATACATATTTTTTAAATGATCAACATACAAGTTATCTAAATGTTGGTTATGATATTAACACTTTTGAAACTACTATAATCTTGTTCAAAAATACAATATTTCATACACTAAGTGCTGAAATGTGGACGACTACAATTTTCAATAATTTACCAACAATAAACAACCACTTCAATGGTAGCATTTCCTTTGCTGAATTACCAAAAACGAATGGAAATTGTGATGTAAAGCTAACCAGCAGAAATAATGAGAGACGTATTATATTTACGAGTGGAGGGAAGAAAATCGTTTTAAATTCCAAAGAATGGGAACGCTGCTCATCTTTATCATCATTTTTGCAATCAATCATTATCTGGAGCGAAACAGTATGGGCTGATGTTGCTAATTATTTCTATTTATACAAAGAAAAATGTTTCGATCAGCTAACATATTCTCTACAAATACAGGATTTTTTTATACCGCCAGTAACAGGATACAACTATTTTAATTATTCAAGATTGTTTAATGAAATACCAGTTTTATGTAAGGAAAAATTAATGAATGAACTTTGTACTCGTACACTAAGAAATTAATGAATAAAAACAATTTATACTTTATTCAAATCAATTTTTTATTTCTTAAATATTATTTTTACAATGAATTACACCGTCTTGAATCCATTTGGTTTGAATATTATCGATAAACTCTTCACCTCTAATGTTTTTAACGTGTCGGCATGCGGGAAACCAAAATGCATGTTCCGTCCATATTTCATTGGTGATATTCCAATCCTCGAGAACTTCTTTGCAGCTGAAACACTTGATGCAGTCGTCCACGCCTGTGTAGTAAAATCCAGCTCGAGATAGTTCTAATGGATCGATGAACCATTTGTTCCATAACTTCTCGAATGATTTTAACCGACTCTGCACCTTATTCATTCCACCTTCTAACCCGTATAAACCGCATGTATCTCCTTGTTCCTCTCGATGTACTGGTGAATCCATTTAAATGAGGTTTTTTACTTTTCTCGTGTGACTCGAACAATGTACAAATCTATACTAGATCTAGATAAACTCTCGTATATTTGAAAATGATGTTTTCAGAGGGGCCACGTGATGTACATATACATGTTGACTTTTTTTGTTTGATTAACCATGATTAAACATGTTTATTGACCTTATTTTACGAATATGGATGTTGAAATCATTGAACGTAACTTGATATGATGACAAAGGTTTGTATTTAATCGATACTTCGTAATATTTATGCTGATGTGGTAAGATTGGAAAAAACTGCGCGTGTTTAAAAGTCAACTTAAACCATAATAAGTATAAATTATAGTGAGCTTCTTTGAAAATTATCAGTTTGATAGTAAGCATAAGATTGTTAACAACCAACCAACCAACCATGGATATTCGTCAACAACTTTTAGAAAAACTCAACAATGTGCCAAGGTTTGCTGAGAAAAAAATAACCAAATTTGAAGATCTGGATGTGGGTAGAAACTACGTGGTACAAGAAGTCAAATCAGTCAACACGAGATATGGCGTGAAAATCCTAATAGAGACTGATGAGGCCATCATATTTATGCCGGAGCGATTCAACGTTTTTAATGATCGAGAAATACAAAATTTAAACCATTTGTGTAAAGAACACTTAACTATGGTAAAAACTGATAGATATAATGTTCATTTTATATAAATAAATAAATAAATAAAACAATATTATATATAAAATTATTTAGAAAAAGTATTTAATTTCAAAACAATCTTATTATGGTTTTCGACTCCGCTACTTCTCTGTTTTCAACACTATGGGCAAATTAGCTAACATTTATTATGTTAAAGATCATTCATTTTGATGAATGTTATAGTGATCATAATCCAAGATATCTCTCGTTTTAAATAAATCCTAAACATTATGAGGAAACAATATTTTATATATACCAATCCAAAATTCATATGCTTTCATTATTAATTCATCCACTTACATAAAATGAGTCGGATTCAAATAGTGAATGAATTGCATAAGCCAGCACGTAAAAATTTTATACGCAGACATGTTAAAATTAAGGGTATTGATGACTTATGGCAAGCAGATCTCGTGGAAATGATTCCATATTCAAGAGAAAATGCTGGTTTTAAATATCTTCTAACTGTAATCGATGCTTTTTCTAAATTTGCTTGGGTTGAACCTATAAAGAAAAAAACATCACAGATGATTGTTGGTGCTTTAATAAAAATTTTCAATGAGAGTAAAAGAGTACCAAAGAATCTACAAACGGATATGGGAACTGAATTCTATAATAAAGATTTCAAACAGCTTGTGAAACAGAAAAATATTAACCACTATTCAACATTTAGTCCAATAAAAGCATGTATAGTAGAAAGATTTAATCGAACTCTTAAGGAAAATATGTGGAGGAAATTTAGTCTTCAAGGATCTTACAAGTGGCTGAATATTTTAAAAAAATTAGTGAAAGATTACAACAATAAAAAACATAGGACAATTAAATTAGCACCTGTAGAAGTTACTATGGCAAATGAAAAACAAATTTTAAAACAAGTGTATACATATCCTAAGATAATGCAAAAAAATAAATTTAAAGTTGGGGATTTCGTTCGAGTTAGCAAATTTAAAACCGTTTTCGAAAAAGGTTATACTCCAAATTGGACTACTGAAATATTTAAAGTTGTTAGTATTAACAACAAATTTCCTGTAACGTATTTACTTGAGGATTATAAGGGACAGCTAATATCAGGCCGGTTTTATGAAAAAGAGCTGCAAAAGACACATCATCCTGACACTTACCTCGTAGAGAAAGTTTTGAAAAAGAAAGGTAATCAAGTTTATGTTAAGTGGCTAGGTTTTGAATCATCACATAACTCGTGGATAAATAAAACAGATTTAATTTAAACTTTATATTTTTTTTTTTTTTTTTATTTTTTTATTTTTTTATTACCGATTAAAATTTTCTTAATTATTAAAACTACTTAATATATAATTTTGGTTTAATATTTTAATTTAAAACTAAAAGACATTAAATGTATTATATATATTATATTTATTAAGAAATATAAAATGTATTATTAAACTAATTAAAATAAAAATTATCAATTTCTTTATTACCCCATGCCAAAGTTTTGTATGAATTTGGAATTACAAATCTTTTATCATCAAAATTTGATAACGCTACTTTGTTTAACAATTGAGTATATAGGTTGTGTCTAATACTTCTAAAATTTAATTGTGATCTAATTATATTATCATTTTTATTTAAACAATTTTTAAAATCATCTAATGATATCGAATCAGAAACTACATTTTTTTTTACACCTTTTATTTTCTTAATAATTTCATTATCATCTCCTAAGCTTATACAATATGATTTCGCTCTAATCCCAATAAATTCTGTTAAGATTCTTCCACAACATTCATCTTTAAACATTCCTAAAACCTTTTTGTTAACTAATGGAAAATTATATAAGTTGTTATGTGAATAATCTGAAGTATCAAATTTCTCATTTAAATCTGGTTTTATATCTTCATAAAAATCTATAGTTTTAATATCATATATTAATGAATCTGTGTCTGTATATAAAAGTGTGGCATTATCATCATACTTCGTCTTAATATAATCATAATGAAAATCATACATTAGAGTTTTCGATAATTCTAAAACACAGAAACCCACATAAATGGGTTTATTATACGTAACCGATAATCTATTCATTTGAATAGCTACCAAATTTTCATCAAATATTGCTGAAGAATGAAAATTAGGTTTGCTGATCAAAGTATTTGCTCCAAATCTGTTTCCAATATTTTCCCAATGTGATACTAATCTTACATCTGTTCTCTTGTCAACATTTTCAATTGTTTTACCAAAAACACTATTATTTTTTAATTTATACAAATCTTTATCAAACGCATTTAGAGCTTTAGTCCTAAGATCGGTATTCAAATCTATATATGATTTGAGCCATGGTTTTTGACTAAACTTTAAAACTCTATGTATTTTAGATAATATTAGTCCATTTTTAATACATTTCTTTAAATTTGTTTGATGAATGACGTATGCTTTTTTAGGTTCTAGGTTAGCAATTAATTTATTTTGTTTTGAACTTTCGTATGGTGGCTGTATATTTTCCATACAAAATGGTAAATCATTATGCTTTTGGTGTAATTGATCAGGATATTCTAAATCAACTTCTAGAATATAACCTGATTCTGATTCATTATCTGTTAAATGATCGAAATTAAATTTATCAAGTTCTGCTGAATCAAGAAATCTGAAATCAGCATACGGGAGTGATTGGCTCATAGCCCAGCCATATAGATTATTAGCATCTAAATAAACAAGAAAATTAGAATCTATATCATTATTATAATTTTTCATGTATTTGTTATTTGCTTTAGCATATCGTTTGGAGCACTGTGTTAATCCGCCACGAATACCTTTTTTAATAAAATTTATCATATCAATGTCTTTTAATAATTCTAATTTGATTTTGGTGAATTTAAGCATGGCATCCCAACTTAAACCTGGGGCTGTGAAATAATGGGCCGGGTCTAGATCGTATGTTTGCATACAAACTTTCCGGAAATTTTCAAATATGTCGGCTAAAATAAGTACATCTGATTTTAAATATAAGTCGGAATAATCACCTAAATTTTTACATTTAAATGTTTTCCATACATTTAGAGCATGATTATATTGCTCATCAGATATATCAGTATTTTGTAATTTGTTAAAAAAATGATTTCTGGATGGTAATTCAGTTTCATCATATTTTTTAAAACTATCTACATAATCGTATGGGAAAACACCTTTTTTCTTTATAAGATTAAATTCATTTTGATTAGAAAAACTCTTTCTAACTTCATCGAATTGAGAGTCATTAAGATTGTTAGCTAGTTTATCAAGACTAGCTGCCATAAATTTAAATGAATCTACAAACCTCAATTTAATTTTTTTAATCTCATTAATTTTGAACATTTTTGTAAATGAAATATATCGCTCCTTATTCTGAGCAATTAAATCTATTTGTTCCGTATCAAATCCTAATTCTTTTACTATAAAGTGCGAATCATAGCCACTTAAATTGTGAAAAAATATTGGTATGAAATCTGCTATCTTATAATTTAAATTGCATTTAGTATGCGCAGCACCTCTAAATTTTCCTGTTAAATGGCAATGGTCCCTAACTTTATAGTTTTCATCATCATTAAAATCACCGTTACAAATATGACATTGATTTGATAAATTGTAATTTAATTGCTCCGTGCAGGAAAGTTTTTTCATTTTTCGATTTATGTGTAGGTCATTGTATATAATTTCTAAATCCTCTTTTATTTTATCAATGAACATTTTTCCACAATCACTACCTCTGTATGTAACAAATTTAGATTTACTATCATTATATGAACATTTAATGTAATATCTAAAACTACTGGGTTCATGTTTTAAAATATTTTCAGTAAATGATGTTATAGGATTTAGAGTACACGAATCAATTGGTTTTAATATTGCTTCGAAGTCGCAATATATCACATATGGGACTTGTAATTTATGTTTATAGTGTTATAAATTCTAAAATATCATTTTCTTTAGTAGGGAGAATACATTTGATTTTATTGCACCCATACTGTAGATGATGATTTAAATTTGTTTCACTAGAATAAAATGTTAAGCAGCCATCACAAACCCATTTTTTACATATTTTTTTTGACCTTTGACTTCCAATTAACTTACTAAAATTTTTAATCCAACAGTAATGTGTTTTAACACCATCTTCTAAAAATAATAAATTAACATGGTGTTCTTTTTTACATCTTGTATAATGTAATGGACCTACAATTTGATTACTTTCTAATCCATATACATTTATACTAATATTATTTAACTCTTCAAATCGTTGGATGTCTTTTAACGGCATTGGGAAATTAATATTATTTAAAACTAGTTCTGAACTATAATGAGGATATGAACTACATCTATATGAATTATTTACAAAGGGGTATTTAGAAGCCATGATTGACCATGCAAAGCATGCTTCATCAGAATTTTGAACATTAATTATTGCATTTTTATTTCTAATACATGCTGGAAGAGCCATATATGATGATCCTCTCAAAGGATTATATTTATTAAAATTTATTTCAATATATAACATCTTCTGTAGTGCCCATCCAGATTCTTTTTCTTGAAACTCTTCACACTGAGTATTCAATACATCAAGAGTTTCAGAATATACTTCCTCCAAATCGCAACTTTTTGTTAATATCCGATTTTTAGTGTTAAAAGATTTTAAAGAAGTGATAATTTCATCTTCTTTTAGATCTGGTTTAGTATATATTCCAAACAATTCGAAATTAACCTTAACAGCATTAAGTACTTCTATTTGAAGCTTTATTAATGTAATAATTTTCTGTTTTACTGCAATCAGAAAATCATTACAACTAATATGCTCGTTAGGTATATCTAAAACTCTGTAGCTGATTACTCTCGATTTAAAGGCAGATGTTATAATATAAATATTTTCATCGTCCTCATTATATTTCTTTAAATTATTTTCCTTATGACTATTAGACCTTAAATGATTATTTAAATACTTTCTATTTACACTTACTTTACACACACTACATAAAGTATGATCATCCAGACTAACTAGGCTGCTGACATCCTGATGTATCTTACTTCTTTTTGATGGTCCTGGCTGTTGCGAATTATGAATATAGAGACGATTACATCTCTTTTGGTGATAATCCAGCTTTCGTTTATTGATATATGTACATCCACATATATCGCATAACGTCTTTTCTGCTGGATGCTGGTTTTCCTGGTGACGTTTTAGATGTTCTTTTGATGAAAAAGTGGACAAACATAATTCGCAGTTGTTCATTTTAGTATTAATTATCTGTAATATGTATAGTAAATAATAATTATTATTTCTAATAATATAATAAAAACTTTTTATATATTTAAACTTACTTTTTCTTTAATGCTGAAATTATTTTTATTTAAATTTAATATATGTATTTAAACTGATACACAATAAAAACAGTATTTGATCAAAGTTTTCTTAATTTATCACAACACGTATAAATCAGCTTCTCAAATCTATATCAATGCTGATATTATTTTTATTTATTTAAATTTATTAATTCACAAAATAATTATCACAACGTTTCTATATTTACGCAATAAGACTAATAATAGAACTTTTCAAATTTTTTATAAATTTTTATGACCTTATTCACTTTAATTTTTTATATAGCTGATTATACTTCATAACATATGAATATGATATACTACCAACAAAATATTAAGACATGTATAATAATTAGTGTGTTAGATTTTAATGACCTTCGCAGTTTATTCACTATGATTTTTGTTATATGTACGTATATGTAAATGATTTTATTTTTTATGAAACGTGATATATCAGGTTAATACACTTCAATTCAAATATTTTTCTCTTACATGGACAGAAATTAATCATAATCAATATTTTTTATTTTATTACAGTTGAGTACCTGATTTTTGAATAAATTTATATTATAGAGTTTTAGTTGTCATGGTTGATGATACAACTGTATACAATGCAGGTAGGTACTACCATTCTATTTGTATCAAAGTTAAATTATGCAATACCTACTTGCAGGTAGGTACTACCATTCTATTTGTATCAAAGTTAAATTATGCAATATATGATGAACCAAGTTACAAACCATGTACATAAAATAAACTTTAAAAGGTGATATCTACAGATAAACTTGGAAAAATAATAATTTACAGTTGAGTACCTGATTTTGAATATTTTTATATGGAGTTTTAGTTATCGTGCTTGATAATAAAACTGTATATTGAACCAAGTTACAAACCATGTACATAAAATAAGCTTTTAAAAGTGACATCTACAGATAAAGTTGGAACATAACAATAATTTACAGTTGAATACCTGATTTTAGATACATTTATATAGAGTTTTAGTTATCGTGGTTGATAATAAAACTGTAAGAAATGTGCACCATCTATCGAAAAGTTAATTAATATTAAAAAGTTCAAAGCTTAAAGTTTATGACTGTGCTGCCATCTAACAAAATGTCTTAAAAAAATATTGTACAGTTAATGTACAGTTGAACAACGGATTTTTAATAAAATTATATACTTACGTTTACATTTTATATAGAGATTTAATTATCGTGGTTCTACTGTAATCTTCATATAAAAAAACATATGTAATCGTTTGTATTGTTGTAATTTACATATAAAAATTCACCCCATTTGGGGTGGGCTAGAACCACCCACTTTACACTACTTTGAAACCTCTTCAATAGGCGTTGAGACCTGTAATTGTCATAGAAACGGCCATTTGGATCGGTCGAATATTTCTACACATTTCGTGGAAAATTCAATTTTTTTGAAAATCAACTGAACTCTAGCCCACAAATTCAGAGTCACAAAATTCGAAAATCTGCAAATGTGCTCCGATTTCGATGATTGATACTTCTATCAATAGGCGTTGAGACCTGCAATAGTCATAAAAACGGACATTTGGATCGGCCGAATATTTCTACACATTTCGTGACCAATTCAATTTTTTTGAAAATCAACTGAACAAAATTCGATAATCTGCAAATGTGCTCCGATTTCGATGATTGATACTTCTATCAATAGGCGTTGAGACCTGTAATTGTCATAAAAACGGACATTTGGATCGGCCGAATATTTCTACACATTTCGTGGAAAATGCAATTTTTTTGAAAATCAACTGAACTATAGCCCACAAATTCAGAGCCACAAAATTCGAAAATCTGCAAATGTGCTCCGATTTCGTTGATTGATACCTCTATCAAAAGGCGTTGAGACCTGTAATTGTTATAAATACGGACATTTGGATCGGCCGAATATTTCTACACATTTCGTGGAAAATTAAATTTTTTTGAAAATCAACTGAACTATAGCCCACAAATTCAGAGCCACAAAATTCTAAAATTTGCAAATGTGCTCCGATTTCGACGATTGATACCTCTATCAATAGGCGTTGAGACCTGTAATAGTCATAAAAACGGACATTTGGATCGGCCGAATATTTCTACACATTTCGTGACCAATTCAATTTTTTTGAAAATCAACTGAACTTTAGCCCACAAATTCAGAGCCACAAAATTCGATAATCTGCAAATGTGCTCCGATTTCGATGATTGATACCTCTATCAAAAGGCGTTGAGACCTGTAATTGTCATAAAAACGGCCATTTGGATCGGCCGAATATTTCTACACATTTCGTGACCAATTCAATTTTTTTGAAAATCAACTGAACTATAGCCCACAAATTCAGAGCCACAAAATTCTAAAATTTGCAAATGTGCTCCGATTTCGATGATTGATACTTCTATCAATAGGCGTTGAGACCTGTAAATGTCATAAAAACGGACGTTTGGATCGGCCGAATATTTCTACACATTTCGTGACCAATTCAATTTTTTTGAAAATCAACTGAACTATAGCCCACAAATTCAGAGCCACAAAATTCGAAAATTTGCAAATTTGCTCCGATTTCGTTGATTGATACTTCTATCAATAGGCGTTGACACCTGTAATTGTCATAAAAACGGACATTTGGATCGGCCGAATATTTCTACACATTTCGTGGAAAATTCAATTTTTTTGAAAATCAACTGAACTATAGCCCACAAATTCAGAGCCACAAAATTCGAAAATTTGCAAATTTGCTCCGATTTCGTTGATTAATACCTCTATCAATAGGCGTTGAGACCTGTAATTGTCATAAAAACGGACATTTGGATCGGCCGAATATTTCTACACATTTCGTGACCAATTCAATTTTTTGAAAATCAACTGAACTTTAGCCCACAAATTCAGAGCCACAAAATTCTAAAATTTGCAAATGTGCTCCGATTTCGATGATTGATACCTCTATCAATAGGCGTTGAGACCTGTAATTGTCATAAAAACGGACATTTGGATCGGCCGAATATTTCTACACATTTCGTGACCAATTCAATTTTTTTGAAAATCAACTGAACTTTAGCCCACAAATTCAGAGCCACAAAATTCTAAAATTTGCAAATGTGCTCCGATTTCGATGATTGATACCTCTATCAATAGGCGTTGAGACCTGTAATTGTCATAAAAACGGACGTTTGGATCGGCCGAATATTTCTACACATTTCGTGACCAATTCAATTTTTTTGAAAATCAACTGAACTTTAGCCCACAAATTCAGAGCCACAAAATTCGAAAATTTGCAAATTTGCTCCGATTTCGTTGATTGATACTTCTATCAATAGGCGTTGAGACCTGTAATAGTCATAAATACGGATATTTGGATCGGCCGAATATTTCTACACATTTCGTGACCAATTCAATTTTTTTGAAAATCAACTGAACTTTAGCCCACAAATTCAGAGCCACAAAATTCGAAAATTTGCAAATTTGCTCCGATTTCGTTGATTGATACTTCTATCAATAGGCGTTGAGACCTGTAATAGTCATAAATACGGATATTTGGATCGGCCGAATATTTCTACACATTTCGTGACCAATTCAATTTTTTGAAAATCAACTGAACTTTAGCCCACAAATTCAGAGCCACAAAATTCTAAAATTTGCAAATGTGCTCCGATTTCGATGATTGATACCTCTATCAATAGGCGTTGAGACCTGTAATTGTCATAAAAACGGACATTTGGATCGGCCGAATATTTCTACACATTTCGTGACCAATTCAATTTTTTTGAAAATCAACTGAACTTTAGCCCACAAATTCAGAGCCACAAAATTCTAAAATTTGCAAATTTGCTCCGATTTCGTTGATTGATACTTCTATCAATAGGCGTTGACACCTGTAATTGTCATAAAAACGGACATTTGGATCGGCCGGATATTTCTACACATTTCGTGGAAAATTCAATTTTTTTGAAAATCAACTGAACTATAGCCCACAAATTCAGAGCCACAAAATTCTAAAATTTGCAAATTTGCTCCGATTTCGTTGATTAATACCTCTATCAATAGGCGTTGAGACCTGTAATTGTCATAAAAACGGACGTTTGGATCGGCCGAATATTTCTACATATTTCGTGACCAATTCAATTTTTTTGAAAATCAACTGAACTTTAGCCCACAAATTCAGAGCCACAAAATTCGAAAATTTGCAAATTTGCTCCGATTTCGTTGATTGATACTTCTATCAATAGGCGTTGAGACCTGTAATAGTCATAAATACGGACATTTGGATCGGCCGAATATTTCTACACATTTCGTGGAAAATTCAATTTTTTTGAAAATCAACTGAACTATAGCCCACAAATTCAGAGCCACAAAATTCGATAATCTGCAAATGTGCTCCGATTTCGATGATTGATACTTCTATCAATAGGCGTTGAGACCTGTAATAGTCATAAAAACGGACGTTTGGATCGGCCGAATATTTCTACACATTTCGTGACCAATTCAATTTTTTTGAAAATCAACTGAACTATAGCCCACAAATTCAGAGCCACAAAATTCTAAAATTTGCAAATGTGCTCCGATTTCGATGATTGATACCTCAATCAATAGGCGTTGAGACCTGTAATTGTCATAAAAACGGACATTTGGGTCGGCCGAATATTTCTACACATTTCGTGACCAATTCAATTTTTTTGAAAATCAACTGAACTTTAGCCCACAAATTCAGAGCCACAAAATTCGAAAATTTGCAAATTTGCTCCGATTTCTTTGATTGATACTTCTATCAATAGGCGTTGAGACCTGTAATTGTCATAAATACGGATATTTGGATCGGCTGAATATTTCTACATATTTCGTGACCAATTCAATTTTTTTGAAAATCAACTGAACTATAGCCCACAAATTCAGAGCCACAAAATTCGAAAATCTGCAAATGTGCTCCGATTTCGATGATTGACACCTCTATCAATAGGCGTTGAGACCTGTAATTGTCATAAAAACGGACGTTTGGATCGGCCGAATATTTCTACACATTTCGTGACCAATTCAATTTTTTTGAAAATCAACTGAACTATAGCCCACAAATTCAGAGCCACAAAATTCGAAAATTTGCAAATGTGCTCCGATTTCGATGATTGATACCTCTATCAATAGGCGTTGAGACCTGTAATTGTCATAAAAACGGACATTTGGATCGGCCGAATATTTCTACACATTTCGTGACCAATTCAATTTTTTTGAAAATCAACTGAACTATAGCTCACAAATTCAGAGCCACAAAATTCGAAAATCTTCAAATGTGCTCCGATTTCGATGATTAATACCTCTATCAATAGGCGTTGAGACCTGTAATTGTCATAAAAACGGACATTTGGATCGGCCGAATATTTCTACACATTTCGTGAAAAATTCAATTTTTTTGAAAATCAACTGAACTATAGCCCACAAATTCAGAGCCACAAAATTCGAAAATCTGCAAATTTGCTCCGATTTCGTTGATTGATACTTCTATCAATAGGCGTTGAGACCTGTAATAGTCATAAAAACGGACATTTGGATCGGCCGAATATTTCTACACATTTCGTGACCAATTCAATTTTTTTGAAAATCAACTGGCCCACAAATTCAGAGCCACAAAATTCGATGTTCCATGACCAATTCAATTTTTTTGAAAATCAACTGAACTTTAGCCCACAAATTCAGAGCCACAAAATTCGAAAATTTGCAAATTTGCTCCGATTTCGTTGATTGATACTTCTATCAATAGGCGTTGAGACCTGTAATAGTCATAAAAACGGACATTTGGATCGGCCGAATATTTCTACACATTTCGTGACCAATTCAATTTTTTTGAAAATCAACTGGCCCACAAATTCAGAGCCACAAAATTCGAAAATCTGCAAATGTGCTCCGATTTCGATGATTGATACCTCTATCAATAGGCGTTGAGACCTGTAATTGTCATACAAACGGCCATTTGGATCGGCCGAATATTTCTGCACGTTTCGTGAAAAATTCAATTTTTTTGAAAATCAACTGAACTATAGCCCACAAATTCAGAGCCACAAAATTCGAAAGTCTGCAAATGTGCTTCGATTTCGATGATTGATACTTCTATCAATAGGCGTTGAGACCTGTAATTGTCATAAAAACGGACGTTTGGATCGGCCGAATATTTCTACACATTTCGTGACCAATTCAATTATTTTGAAAATCAACTGGCCCACAAATTCAGAGCCACAAAATTCGAAAATCTGCAAATGTGCTCCGATTTCGATGATTGATACCTCTATCAATAGGCGTTGAGACCTGTAATTGTCATACAAACGGACATTTGGATCGGCCGAATATTTCTGCACGTTTCGTGAAAAATTCAATTTTTTTGAAAATCAACTGAACTATAGCCCACAAATTCAGAGCCACAAAATTCGAAAATCTGCAAATTTGCTCCGATTTCGATGATTGATACCTCTATCAATAGGCGTTGAGACCTGTAATTGTCATACAAACGGACATTTGGATCGGCCAAATATTTCTACACATTTCGTGACCAATTCAATTATTTTGAAAATCAACTGGCCCACAAATTCAGAGCCACAAAATTCGAAAATCTGCAAATGTGCTCCGATTTCGATGATTGATACCTCTATCAATAGGCGTTGAGACCTGTAATTGTCATACAAACGGACATTTGGATCGGCCGAATATTTCTACACATTTCGTGACCAATTCAATTATTTTGAAAATCAACTGGCCCACAAATTCAGAGCCACAAAATTCGAAAATCTGCAAATGTGCTTCGATTTCGATGATTGATACTTCTATCAATAGGCGTTGAGACCTGTAATTGTCATAAAAACGGACGTTTGGATCGGCCGAATATTTCTACACATTTCGTGACCAATTCAATTATTTTGAAAATCAACTGGCCCACAAATTCAGAGCCACAAAATTCGAAAATCTGCAAATGTGCTCCGATTTCGATGATTGATACCTCTATCAATAGGCGTTGAGACCTGTAATTGTCATACAAACGGACATTTGGATCGGCCGAATATTTCTGCACGTTTCGTGAAAAATTCAATTTTTTTGAAAATCAACTGAACTATAGCCCACAAATTCAGAGCCACAAAATTCGAAAATCTGCAAATTTGCTCCGATTTCGTTGATTGATACTTCTATCAATAGGCGTTGAGACCTGTAATAGTCATAAAAACGGACATTTGGATCGGCCAAATATTTCTACACATTTCGTGACCAATTCAATTTTTTTGAAAATCAACAGAACAAAATTCGATAATCTGCAAATTTGCTCCGATTTCGATGATTGATACCTCTATCAATAGGTGTTGAGACCTGTAATTGTAATAAAAACGGCCATTTGGATCGGCCGAATATTTCTACACATTTCGTGGAAAATGCAATTTCTTTGAAAATCAACTGAACTATAGCCCACAAATTCAGAGCCACAAAATTCTAAAATCTTCAAATGTGATCCGATTTCGATGATTGATACCTCTATCAATAGGCATTGAGACCTGTAATTGTCATACAAACGGCCATTTGGATCGGCCGAATATTTCTGCACGTTTCGTGAAAAATTCAATTTTTTTGAAAATCAACTGAACTATAGCCCACAAATTCAGAGCCACAAAATTCGAAAATCTGCAAATTTGCTCCGATTTCGTTGATTGATACTTCTATCAATAGGCGTTGAGACCTGTAATAGTCATAAAAACGGACATTTGGTTCGGCCGAATATTTCTACACATTTCGTGACCAATTCAATTTTTTTGAAAATCAACTGGCCCACAAATTTAGAGCCACAAAATTCGAAAATCTGCAAATTTGCTCCGATTTCGTTGATTGATACTTCTATCAATAGGCGTTGAGACCTGTAATAGTCATAAAAACGGCCATTTGGATCGGCCGAATATTTCTGCACGTTTCGTGAAAAATTCAATTTTTTTGAAAATCAACTTAACTATAGCCCACAAATTCAGAGCCACAAAATTCGAAAATCTGCAAATTTGCTCCGATTTCGATGATTGATACCTCTATCAATAGGCGTTGAGACCTGTAATAGTCATAAAAACGGACATTTGGATCGGCCGAATATTTCTACACATTTCGTGACCAATTCAATTTTTTTGAAAATCAACAGAACAAAATTCGATAATCTGCAAATTTGCTCCGATTTCGATGATTGATACTTCTATCAATAGGTGTTGAGACCTGTAATTGTCATAAAAACGGCCATTTGGATCGGCCGAATATTTCTACACATTTCGTGGAAAATGCAATTTCTTTGAAAATCAACTGAACTATAGCCCACAAATTCAGAGCCACAAAATTCGAAAGTCTGCAAATGTGCTTCGATTTCGATGATTGATACCTCTAGCAGAAAACAAGTTTTTAAATTTGGGATGGTTTACAATTGACGACTGGTATGGTGTGCTCGTAATATACAAAAATCACACTTTAAACGATTTACGTAATAGATTAACTAGATTTTCCAACCATCACACTTTTAATAAATAACAATTCAAATTAAATAGACACTATTTCCTTATAAATTCATATAGCAAATTTTTGTTATTAGAAGTCTCGTAGTTTACTATTGTCCGCTTAAGGCGCTTTTTAACTTTACCTGTCGTCCGTCAAGTCAATGCATAAAATTACTAACGCGACTCGTGCATTCCAAGCGACGAGTAGAATAAATTGATTATAATAAAACGGTTTGCATTTCCTTTGAAGTGAAAAATGAATTTCAAATAAAAAGATGTTCTCTAAAATTGACTAGATCTTGGACACTTGGTGGCGTCCTAATAATGCGGCGCCCTAGGGCTGCAGCCCTTATAGCCCCATGGTAAAGATGGCCTTGCTTAAAGGAAAATATCAAATCATCCATTCCGACAACCGCAAGCGATAAGGAAATGATAAAGATAACCTTTAATTCAAGCACAATTCCAAATAAGATAATTATGTAAAATAATATCTTATTGAAAGTAAATTACTATGTTCTGAATCCAATGATTTGCTACAAATATCTAAATTAAGGCCATACAGCTAAAAGGTGTAGAGCAAGTGAATCGGTGAGGTGTAACTTCTGTGCCAATATTAAGGAAATTGATCATACGTATGATATAGAAAAGCCCAGATGTAAGTTTTGTGGAGAGGGACACAAAACCAACCATATCAAGTGCCGGGAAGGAATGAGGCAGACAAAAATATCCAAATACATGGTGATTTATAAAACGTGTCATATAGAACCCAAGTTAAAACTATTTCGATTAAAACATGATATACCCATAATGAGGGACTTTTTGCACCCAGATGATAGTAAAAAGGATTAACCTAGACAGAAGGAGTGCAGAAGCTACAAAATAAATGGATAAACATCATCATGATCTATTCGAAGATTTGGACTAAAAATTCAGCAGTGAAATAATAGAATCGGATAATGTAGCAGATATCGACCTCAAGAGGACTAAGATTGAAGAATTGCTGTCAAAAGCTGGAAATTAAATTATGAATTGCTTTAAACTCTTACAAATTAATATAAGAAGTTTAAAAAGCAACAAAGATTTTCTAGAAAGATACATCTCAGTTAATAATATACAAATAATCATACTAACAGAAATATGGACCAAAGATTCGGAAACATTAACATTTGATAATTACAATTTCGTAACCAAATATAGGCAGGACGGATGGGCTTTTTAAACATAAACACATTGATCTAAATATTATAACATTTTACAACAATTGAAGACGAAACAAAGAAGAGATCATCAGAGAATTTGAGATGCTTTTATGGCAAAACAACACAGGGGACAGAATTGTCGCTGGAGATACAAACGCAAGAAGCGGTTTATGAGATAACAACACAGTTAATGACTTTCTTGGTAATGCAGTAGCCGACTTGATATTGTGGATAACAACCTATATATACTTTACGATGGCTCACCAACTAGTAAGGAGTTATTCAGACACACCAGCTCAGCCCTTGACCCCTCCATTTGGATAAATTATGGATTGTCAAGAATTAGAGAGAAAAAACTGCCAACTGGAAAAAGGTCGGAACTAAAAAAACACAAACCAAATATTAAAATTAAAAATTAAAGGGGGAAAAAAATAATTAAAATTATTTAACGGTTTGGGGCTCTCTATACTGTTTTTATATTTTTGAAAAATTAACTTGAACTGTCGGACTCCGAGTCCATTTTCAAAAGCGTTTATAAAAATGTTTTCAACACAATTTTCCTTGTATAAATAAATCAAAAACAAACCCAAAAAATTGAAGGTTTTTCCGTAGAAACCAAAATTCGTGTTTCTAGACTAGAAAAATATTTTCCAACCGAAAAATTTTACAAAAATATAATGAATCAATTATAAGTACATATAACATAAACAGTATAGATACACGAATTTTGGTTTCTACGGAAAAACCTTCAATTTTTTGGGTTTGTTTATGATTTATTTATACAAGGAAAATTGTGTTGAAAACATTTTTATAAACGCTTTTGAAAATGGACTCGAAGTGAGTCCGAAAGCTCAAGTTAATTTTTAAAAAAATAAAAACAGTATAGAGAGCCCTAAACCGTTAAATAATTTTAATTAGAAATTTTGAAAATTTGTCTGTTTTTTAACACTATGATTCTTTCGGCTATTTTATAGACAAATATATTATTTTTGATGCATTCCAATATTTACGATTTGGTAAACCAGTGAAATAAAGAAGCATTTATTCATAGTACATCTACTCCACTCAAAAGTAGAAATATCATTTACCTCCCCCCCCCCCCCCCCCCTATACCCTTACAAAAAAACAAGAAATTTCCATCAGTTTTTTCCATTGGTAGTTTGGTTTCGTACTGATAATCTCAAAACAAATTGTATAAAATTGTGGCTCAATAATATTTAAATGTCTTTTCTAAATGATATTGGCCATAACATGGAAATTCCACATGGAAATTTGGAACAACATTAACAAATTAAAAAATAAAAAACAATCGTGCTACAAAATTCTAGACGACAAAATTCAAGCTAACATTTTCTAAATACCAATTTCCTTATTCAATGGAAAGTAATCAAAACCTAATAAAACAAATCAATTCGAACCAATTGAGATAGGCAACGGATCAGAGATTGTGAAAATCATCAGTAAGACAAAAAACCCAGCTCCAGGTAACAACAAAATAAGTTATAAACTTATCAAATTAAAACTTTTTACACTTTCTGCCGTAGGCACTTGGCGAAACACACTTAATACACACATTTTTAAATTTTTTTTTAAAAACACTTGTTAAATATTTCGCAAAATTTTAAATTAAATTTTGCGAAATATTTAACAAGTGTTTCTAAAAAAATTTTTAAAAATGTGTGTATTATCAAATTAAACTGACAAGTCTTACAAGCGATCACAGATTTATTTAAAAATATTTGGTCTAATCAAATTTATCCGGACAAATGGAAGATAGCAAGGGTTATAGCAATTAAAAAAAAAAAGGGAAAAAGCGATAGAGAAAAAACTAGTTATAGACCGATATGTTTATTGCCGACCTTCTCTAAGATTTTTGATAAACTAATTCTCAAAAGAATAAACAAACATACGAGAATTCATTTGCTTTCAGGAAAAACAAATGCATTGCAGTCCATATTATTGCCTTTATGCAGTTTGTGTAAAATTTGCACGTTGCTGTTTATATCGGTGTACGTATGTTTTTCGTTTATAATGTGGAGGGCAAAATTAGATTTGATGTTTTTAACATCTATTGGTTTGTTTTGTTTTGTGCGTTCTTTATTTCTTGCGTACGTTCAGCAAATCTCGTTGTGAATGATCGGCCAGTCTGTCCAATATAAAATTTTCCATAATCATTGCAAGTTAGTTTATAGATGCCACAGTCAAGCTCGGTGTTGTTGTTGTTGGGTTTTAATTCTAATTTATTTTGTATTTTGTGTGTTGTGTGAGCGATGGTGTAATTAAATCTATTAAAGACTTGCCTCATGACTCGTTTTGTGTTGTATTCGAATGGAATATAATATTTTTGGTGTTGGTATTGTCCATGTAAAATGATGTTAAGTATTGTAATTGATTTCATTTTCTGTTTATGATCTTTGTGTTAAGTTTGTTGATCAATTCGATTGCGAATCCATTTTGTATGGCGATGTGGGATATTGTGTTAAATTCTTCCGTGTAATTTTCAATGCTCATTCGGAATGTTATTTAGCCTATTACTAATTGTTAAATCTAAGAAATGAATGGCTTTGTTGGTTTCTATTTCAAGTATAAATTTGATATTTCTGTGTATATTATAAATATATTTTAGCAAATTATCTATAACTGTCTGTGTGTACCTTTGAACAACAACAAAATATCATCGACATATCTGTACCAGTATATGATGTTGTTTTCAAAGGGATTGCATTCGTTATTAATGACTCTGTTGATTTCTTTAAGGTAAGCTGTTGTGAGGTCATTTGCAACATTGATAATGTTGTTGTTGGTAACGTATTCTTCAATTTTCTGATTATACACTGAACGATACATTACTACAATAGTATTTCCTTTATCAGCTTTTGTAATTAACGCGTCATGGTCAGATAATTTTTCTATTCTTTTTAATATTATCAATGATCCAGTGTGCCGATTTGTCATGGTTTTCCTTTCTCGATATGTTGTGACTTCTTCACATTTCATTAATTGCTAAAGTGCTGATTTCGTCTTGATGCTCTTTGTTTGTTTTAATTATGGCGTTTTCACTTTCTAATAAATGTTTATTATGTTGCTTTTTGCTGTTCTTAAACTTTAAGTTTTATTTGGGACCTTTTACCAGTAATTCCTCATCTTCTGCTTGTAAATGTATGTCCGTTAAATTATATATGCATTCGAAAAATGTATGTTTATTGGAGTTGATTGTATTTACAACACAACAACAACACCGAGCTTGACTGTGGCATCTATAAACTAACTTGCAATGATTGTGTAAAATTATATATCGGACAGACTGGCCGATTATTCGCAACGAGATTTACTGAACACATGCAAGAAATAAAGAACGCACACAACAAAACAAACCAAAATATGTTAAAAACATCAAATCTAATTTTGCCCGCCACATTATAAACGAAAAACATACGTACACCGATATAAACAGCAACGTGCAAATTTTACACAAACTGCATAAAGACAATAATATGGACCGTCTAGAGGAATTAGAAATATACTAGAATCGTAACAATCCGTTATTACTTAAGGACAAAATCAACTTCAAAACCAATACAATTTTTGACATGATATTATAAGTTATCAAGCATTCCTCAATAATATCATATTGCTTGATAAAATTCAACATGCAACACAACACCAAAGTCACGTTGCAGTACAAATGTGGGAAATGCAATTCTACAGGAAAATTATGTCGAGTACGCATATTTCGATCATACCGGATAAGAAGAACATAATTTTAAGTTAATATTTTAGAATAAGAATTTAGTTGTAATCTTGATGTGAACAAAATAAGTTGAATAAAAAAATCATTTTTTTTAATTAAAACTAAAAGAAAATAATTAACTGGCGCCGAAACAGGGACCTTGTGATTAATTGTTCAATAAAAAAATATTTTTGTTAAAGTTTAACCAACAACTTTAAGTGACATTGTTCGAATTTTTGTGAATATTTTTAAGTTTAACCAGCAACTTAAAAATTAATCAATGAAACTTTGGTGAAAGTGCAATTTAAGTATTGGGAAAAGATGCCCCGTAGTAATCCACGTAAGGATAAAATGGAGTTAAATCGAAAAATCAAGTATAATCAGTCCGGATCACCAAAATCGATTTAGCAGCGGCCCACCCATTTGCGAAAAGGAAAACGGCAATTGAGCAAGGGAATAGGTTACAACTTCAGATGTTAATTATACGTATGTTATTTTCTATGTAAGTTTATTTTTATTATTATACTAGGAGAAATTTTTGAAAAAAAAAATATTTAAAGAAAAAGAAAATAATTAACTAAGTAAAATCAAAAATCATATAGAAAATTAGTAAAAATAAGAAAATTCAAGATAAAAGTAAAATTAAAGAAAATACTAGGAAAAAGTGAGAAAAATTAAATTCTGTGGGCTACCAATAGAATCCGATAAGTTATCTGTCTTCACACACTCGAGACCCAAAAATAAAAAGATAAAACAATGTCTAATTTAAGTAATACTTCTAATATGCGACCATCAATACTTAACCCAAATGAGGGCTCTGGTCCTAGTTCAACACCCTCCAACTTCAGTGCCTCTTTTAACCTTGGCCAACTCAAAACAGTATTAGTTGAAATCATTACCGAACAAAATCACCAAAATTTCCACCAGACCTGTAACTCCAATTTTAGTGAAAGTGACCAAACCATAGAATCCAAATACCTAACTAACCTCAACGAATTAGATAAAATACCCGACGTAGTGAAAATCGTACTTGAATTTTCCGGGCAACCAGGAGAATTTGGATCCTGGAAGAAAAGTGTAGATCGTATCCTAAAAATTTACCAACATCAAAAAGGAACACCAAAGTATTATGGAATACTCAGTGTTATTCGAAATAAAATAAGAGGTAATGCGGATACACCCCTAGAGTCTTACAACACTCCTCTCAGTTTGGAAAGAATCTCAAAATGTTTAACGCTCCACTACGCAGATAAACGAGATCTAGGTACACTTGAATACCAAATGACTACCCTAATTCAAAAAAAATAGTTCCATTCCAGAATTTTACCAAGAGGTCTACTACCACCTCTCACTTATTTTAAATAAATTATCATCAATGGACATGAGCCAAGAGGCTATGAACGTGATGACTCAATCATATAGGGATAAGGCACTCGACACGTTCGTGAGAGGTCTCAGAGGAGACTTACCGAGATTATTGAGCATGAGGGGACCAATGGATTTACCAGAAGCTCTCTCCCTGTGCCTAAAACTTGAGCATGTGCAATACCGTGTTCAGCACAGCCACGGAAATATGAATATCCAAAGACCTCGATTTTCTCAACCTCCTTCACCTCCTCCTAGGAGAGCCATACCCATACAACAACAACACTTTCCAAATCAACCCAGAAATTTTTACACTTCATTGTTACATAATCCTCAAGCATCCCAAAATTACCCACAACCTTTCCAAAATTATCAACATCCTTCAACTTCAAGACAAGTCCCACAGTATTATAATCAACAACCACCTAGAATTCCCAATAGGAGTTATTTTCAAAAACCACAACCAATGGAAGTGGATCACTTGATTCACTCTCGACAAATCAACTACCAAAACAGACCAATGAATCAATTCGATCAAAACAGACCAAGGAACCAATTCGAGAATAAACGACCTCATTCACACCAGCTTCACCAACCGTCTAAAATACAAAGAGTTTACCATACAGAACCATCTTACGACCAAGAACAAATAGCACAGAACGACCAACAATATGACCAGACACTCGAAGAATATTCCAATCCTCCAGAAGGCCCGAATATAACAGACGAAACCGAAGATGATTTACATAATAATGACCAAATGACCATCGAACAATTACAAGATATCCATTTTTTAGACTAAGGAGCTCTTCGCTTCCGTATTTCGAACATGCATCGAAGAGCGGCAAAATTTTTAAATTCTTAATCGACACTGGGTCGAACAAAAATTACATTCAACCTCAATACATCAAGAACCCGATTCCAAACGATAAACCATTTGTAGCAAATTCAATAGCAGGAAGTGTTAGAATTACGAATATGTAAACAATATAACCTTAAGGATTTCACACCTCAGCTTAGAACAAAGACAAAACGTTGAAAAAACTATCATTAAATACCCAAACCTCTTCTCTGATCCAGAAGAAAGACTAACGTACACAACAACAGTGAAAGGGGAAATCCGCACGCATAATGCGGACCCAGTATATTCAAGACCCTATCCATACTTTAAAAGAAGTAGTTGAAAAACAGATACAATAATTACTTAACGATGGGATTATAAGGCCATCTAAGTCCCGTTACAATTCCCCAATATGGATCGTTCCAAAAAAAACTGACGCATTCGGAGAAAAAAAGTATCGGCTAGTCATAGACTATCGAAAACTAAATACTGTCACAATTCCCGACAGATACCCGATCCCAGAGATCAACGATATCTTAGCAAATCTAGGGGAAAACAAATTCTTTACAATTGTAGATTTGAAAAGCGGTTTTCATCAAATTCCATTAAAAGAGTCAGATATCGAAAAACTGCGTTTTCAGTGATCCACGGAAAATACGAGTTCGCGCGTCTTCCATTTGGGTTTAAGAACGCCCCATCGATCTTCCAACGCACTCTCGATGATATTCTCCGACAACACATAGGAAAGCGTTGTTATGTGTATATTGATGATATAATCATCTTTGGTAAATCAGAAAAAGAACACTTCGATAACATGGAAATTATATTTAAAACTTCAGAAGAAGCTAATATGAAGATCCAACTCGATAAATCCGAATTTCTACAAGATCAGGTCGAACTTCTTGGTTTCATAATATCTAAAGATGGCATAAAAACCAATAGGAAGAAAATAGAAACTATAAACAACTCTCCTTTACCAAAAACAGTAAATGAGCTTAGATCATTCCTCGGAATATCTGGGTTCTACATTATGCCAAATTAGGAAAGCCCTTGACTTGGCTTTAAGAGGGGAAGACGGACATGTGTCCAAAACACTCTCAAAAAATAAACCTGTCAATCTTAAACACACGGAGATAACCGCATTTAACAAAATAAAAAATTCTTTAGTATCTAACGAAGTCCTATTAAAATTTCCCGACTTTCAAAAAGAATTTAAACTCACAACAGATGCCTCTAGTCCTCTCACAAGAAGAAAAACCAATTACATTCCTCTCGAGAACACTCGATAAGACAGAAGAAAACTACGCAGCCAATGAAAAAGAAATGCTGGCTATAATTTGGGCTCTGACTTCATTGAGAAATCTCCTGTACGGATCAAGAAAAGTCAATATTTTTATTGATCACCAACCACTAACTTACGCCCTGAGCAATAAGAACAATAATTCAAAAATGAAAAGATGGAAGCCATCCTAGAAGAGTATAATTACGAATTGAAATACAAGCCAGGGAGAACGAACGTAGCAGCTGACGCTTTATCCAGAACACCTACCATTACGAAAATAAATGCCATGTCGACAACACAGCATAGTGATGACAGTTCATCACACGAAATGATTCCAACAATCGAAACCCCAATTAATGTTTTTCGAAATCAACTCATCCTAGATATAGGTGATGAAACCTCCTATCAGATAGTAAATCCTTTTCAAAATTACATCAGGCACATTATCACACAACCCAACTTTACTAATACTGACATTATAAATTTCTTCAAAAGATATCTAAATCCAAATTTAATCAATGGACTAAAAACGACATAAAGCCTAATGGGACGAATTCAGGAAATGTATCCTTTACACTTTAGAAATTATAAGATTAGGTTTACACAAAAAATGGTACAATATATCTCAAATGAAACTCAACAAGAAGAGAAAATATTATCCATCCATAGACCTGCTCATCGCAATGCTCAGGAGAATAAAAATCAAATGATTGAAAATTACTATTTTCCCAGAATGAACAGGAAGATTAATTTACTAGTCAAACGCTGCAAAGTTTGTCAAGAAAACAAATATGACCGACATCCTAATAACTAGGAGATAACTCCTACACCTATCCCAAACTACCCCGGTCACACTCTTCACATTGATATCTACTCAACACAAAACAATCTAATTTTGACCGCCATAGATAAATTTACGAAACTTGCCTTCTGCAAATCAATAAAGTCCAGAGCAATAGAGGATATTAAACAACCCTTGAGAGATATTCTGTTTTTCTTCAGCGTCCCAGAACCCAGAAGTCGTTGTAATAGATAACGAAAAATCCTTAAATTCACATTCCATATTGTCAATGATGGAAGATAGCCTAAGTATCAAGGTCTTCAAAACTCCCCCATATAAAAGCGAGGTAAATGGACAAATCGAAAGATTCCATTCTACCCTTACTGAGATAATGAGATGTCTAAATTCAGATGGAGTCGAGAGAACTATTGAAGAACTACTCCAGCGAGCGGTAAACGAATACAACTACTCAATTCATTCTACCACAGGTAAAAAACCAGTAGAAGTTTATTACGGTAGAACTCCAAATATAGATCCAAGTCAATTTGAGCAAAATCGTCTCGATAATATAGAGAAACTAAAACAAAAACAGACAAAAGACTTACAGTATCATAATAAAAACCGTAAGACGATAAAGACATATCATCCAGGACTTATTATTATTTATGTAAATGTTAACAAAAGACTAGGTTCGAAACTAACTGCTAGATATAAACCCGAGATAGTGAAGGAAGATAGAAACACAACCGTTTTAACAGAATCAGACAAAATCGTTCACAAAAGTAATCTCAAATCATAAACATTTATAATTTTAGGTGTGCCTTAGGCAAAGTATTAGCAGAAATACAAATACTCGATTACACAAACTCCCAAATTATTTCCATTAATAAGGGTAAAGCAAAGATACAAGATGGGAATTTCAAGCTAATTCATATAATCGAACTGGATAATTACCAAAATTTCTTAGACAGAATACATACAGTACTGAACAATGAAATTAAAACCTACAAACATCCTCTACACGAATACCTGACATATGAGTTAATACAATTACAGTCGTTACTAAATGGACTAAAAATACATAAAACCAAACGATCTCTGAATTTTATTGGTAGCACTTGGAAATGGATTGCCGGAAATCCAGATCATGATGATTATGAAATTATAACAAATAAAATGAATAATGTTCTAAAAAAAACCAATCAACAAGTCATTATAAATCAATTGTATAATGATAGAATCAATAATATTACTAGATCTATAAACCAAATTAATATTGCAATTCAAAATGAAAGCAAAATAAGCGATCAATTAATTCTTAGTATCCAATATAAAATTAAATTAATGAAAGAGGAAATAATAAACAATAAATACGCCATTCATTGGGCTAAAGCGGGAATCATAAATTCACTCATATTATCTAACTCTGAAATTAAATTAGCAATTGACACGATTGAAAAGGAAAATTGACCATATTCTACTCCGGAAGAAGCATTAGACTTCTCAAACATTAAAATTATTAGTAGCAAATCGTCTTTACTTTATATTGTTTATATTCCTCTCACCGCTTTAGAAATTTATGAAAAACTATTAATCAAACTAGTAAAAAAGAATAATAGAATAACCGAAATAGATTATGAAGATATTATAAAGAATAATAATAATATTTATGGTATTATTAAGAATTGTAAAACCATTCACGCATTGTCAATTTGTATTAGAAATAACATCCTAGACATTAGTAATTCCACATGCTTACCGAACTTGCTCAAAAGCTGCCCTTCCAAATGCAATAGTACCAACAATTGATGAATTAGCAGAAGGAGTAATTCTACTGAACCAATTTGATGGCGACCTCGGGTTGGAAAATGAAACCCAAGCACTAAATGGCACCTACTTGATAAAATTTAGTAACATTAGTTTGTCCATAAATAATGATATCTTCAATTCCAGAGAAAAAGCCACACTTCAGATACTTCCAGCTATCCTACAACCAACACCACACACTCAGAGAAAAAATATGATTGAGCTGATCATAAAAGTGACCATCATATTTATGATTAGATGCTATAATTAAGAAAATCATACCTTGATGTATACAATTAATAATAATGATTGTATCTATTTAATAAATTATGCACGTTATTATGCAAATATTATTGAATTAACCATATCCATGATTACATATATCGCTATTGTGATAGATCGTATCAATAATATAATTGAATTTATCATTTGGAGATGATAAGACAATCAGATTTTATGATAGTTGTTATCAATAAATTAATTGAATTTAGTATGTTTGTATGATAAAGCCCATCAGATGCTGTGATAGTTGCTATCGTATCAATTAATGAAGTATACTGCGGGGTGTGATAGCAGCTATCATAGCATATATATTATATATTGTATCGCTGGCTTAATTAATAACGGCCCTAACCAACACTTTTTTCAAAAATGACATTTTAATGCTAAAATGCAGAAAAGAACATACCGCATCTTTCTGAGTTATTATATTAGCTTGAATCACAATATATCACGGTCCACATTTAATTTAATTTATTTAATTATAACTAAGTTAATGATGTTAATTTAATTTATTTAATTATAACTAGTTAAACTAAATAATATTTCTTTGCGAGTTTTCCAAAAATTTTACAAATGTGGGTTAAGGCTTTGATATAATTAAGCCATCGATATATTTTACTAAATAACAAACCATATTCTATAGTTCATGAAATGTACATTTATTTTGAATTAATTTATCGTACAGTACACATAGTATAATTATATCCAAATTAGAGGTTTAAACGAAATTATTTTTTATTTTTATGAAACATTATTTATATATAAGTTCTTAACATTTTTCATAAAACTTTTAGTCATATGATTGTTTAAAATTGCTCCACAAATTCAATTTCAAAACCGTAATAATGATAATCGACACCTAAATTTTGCAAATGTTGAACACAACTAAAATATACTGTTTTATATCATATTTCTAATTTTTAATTTATTTGAAGTTAATATGTTCCGAAAATTGTAATAGAATTTAATCCAAGTTCGAACTGATCAGATTATGATTATGAAAAAATCAATCTTCTTATCAGGTCGCGACGCCTGGACTGATCATACCACAATTTTCATTCTATATTATACAGAATGAACTGCTCAGGTTGTTTTAGCGAATTATACTACCACAAAAACACCAAATATATTTTACAGTTTTATATTTCAGTAACCATTTAACAGAAACAAATTTAGGAATACCATTTAAGTGGATTACTGGTCCTTTCTCTAGAATAATATTTCCGAGTTCTATGAAATTAGTGCTAAACAATTTCTCTTGTCGGCCAACTTATATTTTTGTGAAATTTTCAGATTTCTTAGTTCCATTATGCTCGGTTTCACAAAAAAATAACCAATCTCTAGTTAAATAATATTTCCTCCCTTTCTTCTTTTATGAAATTGTGTTTTATTTCACAATACAAATTCAATGCAAGTTAATTATATTTTTATTTTACATAGAAATATTTAGCCTTCAGTTAAATAATTAGCTGAATGAAATTGGGCAGATAAATATTTAGCTCTCCAGTCAAAATTTTCATGTAAAAACCAAATAAAATTTGCGTGCGTTTAAGAAATTGAAATAAATCGCAATTTCATAAAAGAAGAAAGATATGAAATATTCACTAATTGGAGTTTGCCTGTTTTTGTGAAACCAATCATTAGACTGCCACATACAAAACCAGTATCTTGAGCTAAATTCATTCGTTAAAATAAACTTAAAATTAAGGAATTTAATAATTCATTAGAAAACTAGGAAGTATTATCTTCGAACACATCTGGAATCATTGAACTTGTCTGTGGTAACGTTTTATATAGCTTTCTTTATGAAAGTCATGTACATATGTTCGTAAAATATTGGATAGTTAAGTGGTGGCCAGAGAAAATTATAAACTTAAAAATTAAGAATTAACAAAACTTAAAAATGCGGTAAATAGAGAACTTCTGTATTCTCTCCTAGCGAAAAAATTACGTCACTTAACAAATTTAACGAATTAAATCTGTCACTTAAACAAATTTAAGAATGCGTGATTTTGCGTTCAAACTTAAGAAATAAATGTCAAATCCAAAAAAAGTGTTGATGCGAAAGATACATACTTGTCATAGTCAAAATTATTTGCACCTTCTAAATTTTTGATGCAGCGTAACTCAAACAACTTTAAAAATTATATACATATATAATAAACTTTTTGAAAACATTAATTTTAATTCAATAAACTTAATTACCCTGCTTTATATAATTTCAATCAAAATTTTTTTAAATTTTAGTTCTTATAGGAGAAATTACAAATAGTTTAGTTTTGCTCAAGATTATTTGTACCCACAACTTTGTTCTGGTATATCTTCCACTTTAACTTAAACCTCCGCAAGTTTAAATCGAAAACCTACCCTGGCCGAGACAAATAATTATATTCAAGATTTTTGTTTAATTTCATAGCAATGACTCAATAATTTTACTAATTTAGATTTATTTTTCTAGGTTTAACTGACTGAAATTAATTTATTTGTTGATTTAACAACATTTTTCTAATGCATTTTTTCTAAAGGATAAATAATGTGATCATTTTGTGGTCGCAAATTATGTAGCCCCATTTTGTATTGCACATAAACCATAACAAACCGTTTTATTTTTGTTTAGGCTCTTTATTAAATTTATAATTTTTCGCTGGTTCGAATGTCAAAAAATTAAGAAAAATTAGTGTCATTAAAATTCCTTAATAGCGGATTTACATTCAATCTTTTCGTTCTTTTTCAAAAGAATAGAATCACGAAGAAAAGCGCAAATACATTTTACCCATATATAAAAATGAGACGGGCATATTCAAAATTTCATTTTTTCCTTTCAAAATGTTACTTGGATTTTATATCTTTTGAGCAACTTTTACGAAAAAAGATAAACCAGTTCATCTTTTTCAGGTTTTTCCGTTCTTTTTCACCAAAAAAGTTGAGTGTTGCAGTAAATAGTATTGAAAAATACTTTTTGAGTATTCCTTCTGATTTTAATACAAGGGAATCATACTAAACGCATTTTTTATCGTACATCTTTTATCTTTTGGAAAAGAACGAACAGATTGAATGTAAATCCGCTATAATTCATAATTATTTGCTGGTTGAGCTTTTAGCATTTATACACAAACAATAAAATGTATAGTATTTAATGGCTCTAAAGCATTCGTAAACATGTACGTTTTCCCGCAAAACTCACACATGAATTATTTCTAAAGCTTCACGTATAAAAATAATTTTAAGAAATTCAGTATTTCCTTCCGTTTCGGCCGCTCCAACTGGTTTCTGTAGAAAAAATAGGTTGTAGTTTTTGATGTAATTAAAATATAGCCTATAAATGTATAGTTATAAATGAATTTGGATTTTCTTTTTTTGGAAAAGCGAGAATTTCCTTTGTGATTCCTCTTTCCGTGGAAGAATGCACGGCAGAAGTACTAAACTAAGCGCTATTCGTTCATCTGTAAATAGAAATATTATTGAATTAAGATAAATTAGTCAAAACATTTTTTGCTTGACTAATACTAGCTATATACAACATAAGACTTAAGTATGGCTATCTTAGAATCTTTTTTTTTTTTTAAATTAGTTTGAATGAACTTTGTCTAATAGTATCGGGGGTAACAACCACCAAACAGTCATATCTAATTTGATTTGCCACATTTATTCTGCGGTACTAGTGTGAAGCTAAATCAAACAAAACAATTTTACGTTAAAAATGCACTAGACAATTTTTTAAATTTTTATGTAATAATTATATGAAAATTGTGCCAAATTTTCGTTTTTTCAAAACACCATCTTAGCAAAAAATACGAGAAATTTAGGTTAATTTTGTTGTCTTAGTGTTTAAAAGAACGAATTTTTAAATTAAAATTAAAAATTATTCTTGGCCTTTAATTTATTAACCACTTATAAAAATTAGTTTGGCGTGGGCCAAAGATATACAAAGATGATCTGGTTTAATCAATAATTTTTTCGGAAATTCCACTGCTCAGAGGTGTCAATATTTGGATGTTTTAGGGTAGCACCAATGATCATCGGGAAATAGTGGAAAAATATTTATTAATATTGTTACAAGACGCAAGTAATTTATGCAACTAATCAATTTAGAAATTAATTCCGCTTTTAATGAATAAAACAGGTTCAAATCTTCAAATATTGCTATATGTGTTAATAAATTAATTCTATAACTATTGTTTTTTACCAGCAGTATTTTCGTAAAGCTCCCCGCAGTCATCTACATTTTAAATAGTCAATGTCACCATAGAAATGGGTATCTATCAGCTCAAGAGCTTATTATTAATTTTCCTAAATTCGATATTTCACATTATTTGAGATGGTTCAGGTAGCAGTTGACGACATGGATTATCTTTTTATTAATTCAGAGCAAGAAAGGTGAGCTGTAATTGGTGTAAATAATGAATAGTTTTCCTGAAAATAAAAATAACTTCACGGAGCATTCTTATAAGATACTTTAATGCAAATTATATTGTATTACCTTTGGCAATGCAAACTCCGGAAGATGGAATAAAGTACGTCTCCTGCTGCCTTACTAAGAAAAAAGTCACATTTGCTTTTTTGTAGTTTTGTGTAATTTCAATTTAACTATTTTTGTTTGCCTTGTCTTAATATGAAACCTGACTATTAAATAACGTGATTTTATGGCATTTGATGCTGGATATTTAGCTGTTTCAAAAAGCAGAAAGACAGGTATTTATTTGCAGAATCCAAATATGCCCCTAACGCATTTCTCGACTTTTGGCATTTGTGACTTTTTTCCTTAATACGACAGTGTAGCTCTTTTAGAAATAATTTCTGCACAATTTCGCGAATTTTGTAAAATCGTCCTTAAAAAGCCTAAAGAAACCTCAATGACAAATATTTATATTTTGATTCTAATAAAACTACATACTTACAATTTATTTAGGTTGCGATTGATGATATATTCAATTATCACCGCAGATACGTTCTTTCGTTCCTCTGTTACAAGCATAATTGGTTTGCCGATTTCAGCCGAAATAGGTGGATAGTTTTTGAATAAATTTGTTTTTAAGGGCTAAAAATTTCTTTAGTGGAATAAAATTTTAAATGTGATTGCAAAATTATGTCTATTTTACTTCTTTTGAATCTATTTTAGAAAATTAAATTTGTATTCTCAAAAACTATTTATGTACAATTGTTTTCTTAGAATTGTATTCCAAACACACATTAAGTAATTGGAAACACCCTTTATTTTAATAATTAATAACACTGAACGAGCAAACATTCAGAAAGAAACATGGTACAATAACCAACACGGTGTTTAATGCTCTGTAGTATAAAAAAAAATTACTTACTTGCCGTAGTTTTCTACTGCAAGACACAATTACCCCTTTATAAGGTTTAATAACAATTTGTCCTACTAAAAATTCACTTTTAGGTTTAAAAACTACTAACATCACTAAAACACTTTTTAACTATTAACGTTAATAATAAATTAATTAAATACAATAATTTATTTTTAAATTGTTATAATATTTTCTTTATTTAAGACTTCTCACGAGATTAGGTAATTATTGCACCTTGTTAGAGTACTAACTCAATTTGACATGACCGTAGCAAACACGAGCAGATACAAATAATTTCCTATAAACCTTATTTTGTTTTGATAAACCTAATTCTACTATGATAGACCCTGTTGTATTATGATTGTTCTAACCATACTTAAATATTACAGATCATATATAAAATCATACTATATGATTGTCTCGATTATATTAAATCATATCGCTTGATTGTTGTAATCATTAAAGTCGAAAATTATTGCATTTATCATATTTTAATAAAATTTATCATACATAGTTCTAGTAATTAGATAAATGATATTTATTATTATAATATATTAGGATATATCAAATATAGTTGAATATGATTTCCAGGATCATAACAAAATAATTCCAATCATCCATTTATCATATTTTTTCTCTGAGTGCAGGAAAACCAGTTCAAAGAAATCCTGTCGTTTCAAATGATGAAAGAACTGCACATAAACAACACAGATCAAATCGAGCTGATGCAAGACGAAACATCCACGCAACAAATCACCTATAGCCTAATATTATTGGCCGCCATTGTCACCCTAACCATAATTTTTATTTTTACTATATTTACTAAAAATAGAACGATACGAATCTTCAACACGACAGCCAGTGAGAAGTCCGTTAAAACAACAGTGCCTGCTGAGAATAAAGAATCACAAACAGCAGCATTCCGTACGCAACCACCAGATACGGCCTACCCAGAAAACGGGAGCTCCATTCAAATCCATTTCTCTAGAAGTTCAAATGAGGGCATTTGAATTAAAAAAAGGAAGAGTTAACAAGCATTCGTCAATAATATCATATTTCTTGATAACATTCAACATGCAACACAACACCAAAGTCACGTTGCAGTACAAATGCAGTACAAATGTGGGAAATGCAATTCTCCAGGAAAATTATGTCGAGTACGCATATTTCGATCATATTGGATAAGAAGAATATAATTTTAAGTTAATATTTTAGAATAAGAATTTAGTTGTAATCTTGATGTGAACAAAATAAGTTGAATAAAAAATCATTTTTTTTAATTAAAACTAAAAGAAAATAATTAACTTATACAGTGATGGAAACAGGAATATACGCATTTAATTTGTATCAATCTTCTTTCCTTCGGGTGTTCAGCCAATAAATAAAACAATTTCAATTACGACGACGTTTCGGTAATTTTATTACCTTCTTCAGGTCTATTTGCAGATACATTTAATTTGTATAAATAATTAGTTTAGTTGAAGGAACTGTGGATATCAGTGTTCACTGGAAAAACTAAATATATAGATATTTCTTTAACTTCAATTTCCTAAAGGACATTAAAGCAACCCATCAAAGGTCCACTAATCCATCAAACATTACTGCTACTTAACAAACATTACTGCTGATCAACACTAGAACTTCGCAAAGCATCATTGGAAATGTTAAAAAAATATAGCGACTTCGACTCCATATTCACAGTTGAATCAATAAAAAATAACAAGGCAGAAGTGGGTATTTTTGATAAAGACCTTTACCTAAATCTTTCAATAAAACTCAAAACTATTTCGGGCATAAAAATAATAGAAGTCAAGGTCAATTAAGCAAGAGGTAACAAAATCTGAATTCTCAATGATTCCCAGAGTGCTTGTACATCATTAATCTCAGCACCAAAAGAAAGTAGACAAGCATTTCGAAACCATTCTGGAAATTGTGGGTCCGACCCCAAAAAAACATGTCACGATACATTGGATTCCGGGACATGTTGGGATTCAAGAAAGTACCATAGTGACATGTTGTATCATTCTATATTTCTACTTTCATTCATCACTCTTTATCATCCAAGTTTTTGTTTGCGATATTTTATCGATGTGAAGAAAAGAGTAAGTATACCGACTGGCTGAGATCGCCGTAAAAAGGAAATAGAGTACAATTTTGGGATTGTTATAAGAGACAAAATATTATCGAAAACGAATCGAAAGTGATGATACAACATGACAGCCCTGGGCGCCCAAATTTGTTAGAATCTGGTAATTGGTTAAGATTTAGTTCCAATTTATTGTATTTTGCGTTTCGAAAATGTCGGAAAATATTTAATTTTTATATTTTTGTTTTTCTAAAGTTCTGCAATTAACCCTTTCAAACGTCATTTAAAATTGACTTTCTTCCAAAAATAAAATACGTAGCACAATTATGCACTGCTATGATATGGCATTGCTCATAAAACTGTAGTGTGAACATAAATACATAAGAGAACGATCGCACAAGAGAAATGAGACAAAAATTAAAAATTACGGTTGGTCGAAGCGATGAAAGTTGATGTACAATATATTGTACAAGGCGTTTGAGAGGGTTAAAGTCTAATGGTATTATGACACTCGCTTTTTTTGCGACTTTTTAAGCGCTGTAAGAGTATCGCGAAAAAGGGAGAAAAAATATGAGTGTACACAATATAGGGATAGTATAGTCAAATATAAAGCAAAAATCAATAGCTCATTTTAACAGCAGTTATCCTAGACACAATTCTAGCAATAAAGAAACATGGCACAGTATTTTTCAGCGCTTGTTGTATACTTTGTGCGGAAGCGGACGTATCAACAATTCAATAGTTTATTTTTTTTATTTTATCAGTAGGCCATTTTAAAAATGTCTAATTATCTGACTTTTGTAAATAAAACAATGTTGTCTCTTTCTACCTCACTATTTCTGTACTAGTGACTCATTGCTTATTTTTATTGCACATTTTTCAAGCCAATGTCATAATACCATTAGTTATGTACTATAGCATCTTTATTTAATTAGTTACTTGTTTAATATTAATGAGATACATTTTATGGACATTGCGATTCGCTCTATACTTAAGAAAACGTTTAATTTTTTTTTCTTTTTGTCGAGGTTTTGATTTTGTGCATTAACAATACTCTATATGCGCATATATGTTTGCAATCTAAATTTATAGCTTTATGCACCATTTTGTAATTCGAGCGATACATGACTGAATTTTTTCATTAAAAAACCCAATAAAAATAATAAATAATGATTCCATTGTACTGTCTCGATTAAAACTTTCTGCTAAAAGCTTTTCGCAAATAAGTTTTAAGCAATGTAAAATTGATAAGAATTTTATTGTCTTAGAAACAATATTCAAAGTATCGTAAAGTTTGAATAAAACGAGAAAGCTTTTTTTTTTGTGTTCAGACCGAACGATTCGGTATTACAAATAGAATAGGATAATTGCATAACTAAACTTTGTAGTGTATTGATTGTGTATAAATTAAGTTGTAAAAAAAGAAGTTGCAAGTTAGTAAGAAATGGTAAAGACATAGATATCAATTTAGACTTAGCAAATTATCTATTGTCATTGCATTTTGTAAGATGATCCAATAATTGTGATACATGAATGGTAAAAGTTTGCTAAATACTTTCCCAGTTTATAAATAAAATATGAAGAAAATGGTCGTCTGCTTTGATTTTGTATTACAATAAGTATCGATAAAAGTTGTTAATAAATATTTTTATTAAGCCTATCCAGTATTAAATCGACGTAAACATTTTAATACCGGTCGTTTCTGTAGGTATTGTATTTTACAGTTTTTTTATTACTTTTTATTATGTAGGAGTTAGTTGTAAACTGAAAGTTTTTTATTAATTTCATCATAATTCTAAAGATAAAAATAGTTTCTTATCTATATAACTTAAACAACAATGTCGTAATTTGAAGTAATTTCCCTTTATCATACAAACAATGATTTCACAGTTTGCTAGTTGCAACAATTCTATGTCTTCGTTTATAGAGGAAACCTTTTTTCATTTGTTCAAATTTTATAGTTTTTTATATAGTCGTTTGTTGTTGAGATAATAAAATATTTTTTTATATTTTTTTCATGACTTTAAATTAATTTGGTAAAACCTTCTTTTAACAAAGTAATATACAAGCAATTTCGCTGTACATTACAAATAGCTTCCCAAGTTTGGCATACATTATCAACTGTTGTATGGACGTTATTTGATAGTAAGTTAATTCAAAAAACTTTACCAATGCAAAATCATTGCTACTATGGAAAAGTCTTTTCAATTAAACTATGTACATTTAAAAGTAACGTTTTTATTGTAAAATTTATACATGACAAATTATAGCCACAATAGAACAAAATGGGTTTATACGTAGACCATTATAAAATTTCGGAAAACTATTTTGTCTGATTAAAGAACACAGATAGGGCTATCAAAAAATCATAGTGACATGTTTACCGATAGAAGAAAGTTTTGAGATATCGATTCTTTTAGACGCATGGATAAAATGCAATTTTTAAAGTTTTCGAATAATCGTTATTTTCGTTATTTTAATAGGTAAACCCAATATAAAATTTCAGCGGTTGAGCATGATTAATGTACACCATAGAAATTCAAGGTAAGATGTTGCTCAATGAAAGAAAATTTTGAGAGGTCGGTTTTCTTAGAAGCATTGTTGATTAATATGTTAACGCTTTGAACCGTTATTAAGTACGTATTGGCTTCGGTAAAATGATGGAGATTAATTATTTTAATTAACTATAAGTTATCTGCAATAGTTTCTTTACGCACAAATTGACACCAGCAGTAAACCGGTCAGATAAGGGATTCTAATGGTTGATTGTAAATCGCTCTTTTATACTTTGTAATTTTAATTAAAATTTATGTGGAGATTAATTAATTTAATTTAATAGTTATTTATGGTACTAGTGAGCAAAACGAGATATTATCCATGAGGGATAAGTTTGTCCCACGAGGCGATAGCCGAGTGGGATATTATCCCGAGTGGATAATATCTCTTTGCTCACGAGTGGCATACAACGTTTTATCCAATTTTGTTGAAATAAATATAAATAATCGTAAATTAATAAGAAATAGTTCCATTTTGTGTTTCCACACTGTAGCATTGAATTTTGAAATACATTTTATCAAAGTTACGGTTTTTGAAATTTATGTGACGTGTTTCTTTGACGTAAATTACGAAATCTATGAATAATTTTCCAATGACTACTCAATATTTTGATATACAAAATATAACTCACGTTGCCCCTAGCAGCGTGGGTTATACAATAACAATGGGTTATTTTACATTTTCTTTATTTGAAATCAGTCTAGTTATCGGGGTATTATACATCAAAATTGGATAAAATAATTTAACCACCACTGGGTTTTTACGCAAAAATTGACACCATGGGGTCTTCGATCGGATGAGCTTTTCTCTCGCGATACTGGTTCAAGCATTTAAATCGGTCGAAAGCATTAGTTTGCGGTGCGGGTTCCTTCGCCGCTTGATGACGTCTTTGCGATAATATTATGCGTGAGGCATAAATCCGAAAGACCAACCTAAGCAATCATATCTTTAAATTAAAGGTAATGCTTATAGTTGCAAAGTAATTGCCCACGACCAATGGCTAAATTTCGGGCCCAATTTTCTGAACATACTACGGTGTAAAACGTTATCACATCAAAATGTTCGGCTTTAATGTAATCGCCGCCATCGACATTGGTTCTATTAGCATCGTATGATTTCCGTATATTTTAATTTAAAAGGTGCCACCGCTTGTCGTCATTGCTCTTATGGGGGAACCAGCGAGTCAGTAACAACTTTAAGTATGAACGCGATAAAGAGAAACTGCATGTTACCGACCCGCGAATCTTTAAGAACATTTCGTTCAGTTCAGCTGTCACTTAATCGAGCGAAAATTAACGCGTAAACTGAAATAAATGTCAGAATACATCAACATTTTCACAGCACACTTTTCTTAAAAGTAATAAATTTTGCTATTCACATTACAATTTTAATGTGGCCGATCTGTCAAATATTCTGTCAGGAAATAATTTCGCCAAATTTTGTTAGGATTCTTACTGATTCGCTGGTTACCCCTTTATACTATTTATGCCATAAAGATTACTCTAAATCAGTGTTGTAAAGCCTATACCTAGAACATCAGCCCCTCGCTTAACGAATTAACTGGTCCAGAAAAATTACACCGCAATGTATAATTGCCACGGAATATTTTTATTTAAATTTATAGGGGTCTCTTCCCAATTCAAAAATAAACCAAAAATGAAAAATTTCGCTAAATTTGGAGCAAGTTGCATGTTCTTCTAAAACTTTAATCCTATATACATTTTTGGGGCATTCTTTCATTTTTCTTGAAGTGTAAGCTCTCGACGCCTAAAAAAATGTAAATATTGTGAAAAGTTTATTTTTTAAATGTTTTCAATTAAGTGCTAACAGACTGGAGAACTTATCGTAGGAATAGTGAAGTTTGTTTAGACACATGAGATTTTGATTTTTAAATTTCAAAAATGGCGTTAAAAATTACATAAAAGTGATACAAACTAGAAACTACAGGCGGTAAAACCTATTTTTTGGATGCATAAGACTCTTATGTCTGTCATTTTAGAGTATCTTAGCGAACTATTTAAAATAAATTCTTATAACTAAACGTATAATAGAAAACCAAGAACTCCGTTTAGTCGACATAAAAACACGTATCTAAGGTTACGTTATATTATCATGTGCTTTGATCTCCAAACTAACAACTTGGGATATATGTATGTATGTAAATGGCCGGGTTCGTAAAATGAGATGCGATGCCCATGCACAAGCGAAAAGCCGGCATGAGACTTCAAACCGTCAAACCGAGTTTTCGGCAAACTTTTTCATTTCTAATATCAACAATATTAAAAACTGGTTGTAATCTATAACCTATAAGTACCACCTTATTCTAGAAAATTTTATTAAAATTGATTTAATTTCTTTCAAAAAAACTCAAATTTATATTTTGACGGACGGATTTTACTATGATGAACGGCAAAATATAAAATTTCAGGTTTCTGAATGAAACTAACACCATTTCAATAAAGTTGTCTAATAATGGAGGTATTTGTAAATTTGAGCCATTATTTAGTAATTTAGATGATAATCAAACAATTTTGCATCAAACGGGAATCAAAGAAGCAAATGATTATTCCATTATAATTTAATTGAAGAGACTTATCATGTTATCAAAAGCAGGAAGCGATAGACATTATACATACATCGAGGTTTTTGGCGAAACATAAATCAATAAAAGTATTGCCTAGAGTTTTCGGATGAGTTTCTATAAACGATAAATAAAACTCGTTGAGCATGAAGTAACAGTCCTGCGAGATCTTGATGATATTTTAAAAAAAATTTAATATCTGTTAACGATGTGTTAGGATAATTCCACAGACTAGAGTGCTAAGATGCTCCTTCCAACCGAACACGATTCCTGAATTGGATTGTCCATGAGTATAAGCTGATAATGTATTGAAATTTATTTATTTTCAACATCAATGTAATTTCACTAGAACAACACCTGCGTTCACTTATTATTTTTTACACTATCTGCCGTGGGCACTTGGCGAAACACACATTTTTTAAATTTTTTAAAAAACATTTGTTAAATTGTTCGCAAAAAATTTTGCGAAATATTTAACAAGTGATTTTTAAAAAATTTAAAAAATGCAAACCAGCACTGGTGCAGGCACTTGCGTTAGCATAGCAATTCGCTGGTCTAAATTGTCTTTTGGTTTGCACTCTAACCAAACACGATCGTTTTGTTTGTTTACATATTGCTGAACCGTAAAAATTTTTTCATCAGAAAATACCAAATTCTCAAGCTCGCCAACAACGTGCAAGTGTTCACCTTTGCTTTTGCTAGGCGAAGTGCCTTTTGTGCAAGTGTTAAATCTTGCACTTTTTGTATTTTGTAAAGCAATCGTAGTTCATTTTTTAATAAATGTCGTAGCTCATTAGCAATGGCTGGTTGCGATTTTCCAGCCAAATACAAAGCAATACGACTGTTGCGTTTGAATTCCATTTCGATAACTTTTTTAACTATGACGTAAACGATATGCTTCCTTAGACTTGTAAACAACATAATAGACTGACGTTTATTAAAAAAAGCAACGAGCTTGTATCCGAGACACGACCTATTAACGTAGGACTACATAAAATTAAAAAAACTTTATTTATACAGTTCAAGTGAAACCCAAATTTACCCTGCCATCTTTATGCATTAGGCTGTATCAGCCTTGTGAGTTTCGTTGTAAAAATTACAATGAAGATTTTGGTGGAAACATACACTTAGAGAATACAAAATAATAAAACACAAATAATACAAAATCAGGATTAACATGACCTAATTATCTTTTGTCACCGAATCCCACCTCCTCGTCACACACCATTTCATTTTATATATATCCTAGTGTCTTTTTCCAAAACTTACTCCACCCTAATGGCGTCGCTTGATAATTTACTATTATGGTTTATATACGACCTTTATAGGGAATTTATTGCTCAGAAATAATACCTTTAAACGCGATTTTAATAAAGCAATTCACAAATAATGTATCGATCAATATATCGTTGAAATTTCAATCATTAAAATGTCACAAAAAGTCAATAAAACGTCACAGAAATGTCAATCTCACACAAATGAGAATGTCTTGCTACATATTAGTAAAATCTTACTAGATAAAATTTATTTTTAAATATTAGCTTCCGGTCACTTGGAAACTTTGAAGTCCCATAACTCGCAAACCTAAACATTTTTCGGCTTGATCTTTGCGATTTTACATTTTTCTAGGATTGCATAGATTATACAGCATATAAATTCAAAAAATATACGCAATATTTTACATAATGAAAATAAATTTTTGTTGAACTTTTTATTTTTATTTTATAGCTTTAAATCAATATGGCGTGCGGCATGTTTGATCAAGTTCATCATTATTTAATTAAAACGCGTATTAATAATTTGTTGTTTTAATTTTTTTTCAATCTACAAATTTTTATTTAACTTGGTTTGATTTTTACAGTTTTTAAAACGTTACATTTTTATTTATCAAGAGACATAACTTTAATCAAATAAATTTCGTAAATACGTCAATTAAGTGACGCGCGTCATCACATTGAAATTTTGGTTACAAAGACGTGGTCCTACGTCAAAATGAGCGCGCTGTCATGCGCCGTGAGCAGCGTGAAGTTGGTAACACTTCGAGAGCCGACCTCTTTACTTATACATACATATATATTCGAGAACATTATGTGGCTGTTGTTTATATTGTTAAATTTAATTTCATTCATAATGCCTTGTAGTATATATCTCTTATATGAAACTGTGTGTCTAAAGAGATAAGCAAATTCGTGAATTCGACAAAACGCAAAGCATTCACAACTTTGCTTTGGTTTTCATTTTTTTTAAATCATATATAGTCGTGCGTAAAATAAAGAAAAAATGAAAATATGAATTTTTATATTGGTATATTTCTCGCTGGGTTAGGTTACAATTGGTTTAGTTTTCATAGCTTTAATTTACTGGTATAGTTACCTGTGACATTACGCCAAATTGAGGGATTGGTGTACTTAGATCGATTCCGAACGGAATCACTATGTTTACGTTTGCTTCCTTGCATTCACTCTGTTCCATTGGAAACAATTTGCTACTGCCAATTACTTGAGAGTAGATGTACAATGTTTAATAAAACGTTAAACAACAAAATAATTAAAATATTTTTACGATTTAAAAATTGCCGTATCGTATCACAAACATAAACAAAAATTATTTGTTTTTAAAAACCAAAATTAGTCATCCATTGGAAATAGTGCCGCCTATTAGAATTTTTTGATTGATTGATTTAGTATGTACAACCAAACCTAAGGCAAGTTTCCCGGATATGCCGTGTCCAACGTACACCCTTTTTACGAATAACAAGATCGAAGGAAAAGAAAGGTATGTTATCATTAAAGACTTGACCCGGTTCCAGATACCTAAGTAGTCGATAGTTTGTAAATTTGTTAGTATTTTTTTTACACTTGTTAATCACAAGACAACATAATTTTTTTTCTATTACAGCGCCCCCCTTTTGTAACCGCATTTGTAATATGAAAGCCTTAATTTAATTAATCAATAAAGTTTTTTTTTTTTTGGCGGTTGAGGGGTGGGAGGAGAAAGATTTCGCTCCATCATCATGTCGCCAAGAGGTCACCCAAATTTGTACTAACCTTAGCAAATGTTGCTTGACTCGATGTCGAAGTTGGTGCGTCTCCTTTCTTGTCTACTTGCCCCCAGTGCCATCTATTGGAATTTTTTAAACTAAAAATCACTCTGCAGTGAATTTTATACATAACTGCTTCTAGCAACTACATCATCATTTGAGCATGAGTAGTTGCGAGTAGATACAAATACATGTGAGTAGTTTGATCACGCCAATAGAACACGCTTATTTTATGTTTTTCTGCTTTATTAAAATCAATCGTCGTTTAGACGAGGTTCCGTAAATGGGTGATTTTTGAATTTATTTTCTAGGCATGTGTAAAATTATTCAACTAAATTATTACTTATATTATGTCCTTGAAAATGTAAATAAAATAAAATATAGTAGTCATGAAAATATTGGAACTTCTGTTGAACATTCTGTGTCCTCCCTATATGACAGATGGTTTAACCAATCGAACAAAAACTTTATATTTAAACTTTTTTCCTAAATTGAGTGGTCGCAGTGAATTTTAGTCCAAATCGGCCAACCGATTGTCATGTTAATTTTTGACCTTGAGATTTTAGTGGTCGTTGAATCCGAAAAATTGGGTTTCGAAGTGGTATCTGTCGGTCTATATGTCTGCCATGGTTTAACCAATCAAACTGCAACTTCATGTTTAAACTTGTTTCATAAATTTTGAGGTCCCAGCTCCCAGCTTCCGTGAACCGGAGTAGTGTAAAGTGGATGGTCCTAGGCCAGCCGAAATCGATTCCAGCCGAAAAATTTTTTACATGTAAATTACAACAACATAAACGATTACGTATGTTTTTACTATGGGCATACTACAGTGTAACCCCGGTAACTAAATCTCTATTTAAAATGAAAACCTAAGTATATAATTTTCTTAAAAATCTGTCATTCAACTGTATATTATATTTTTTTAAGACATTTTGTTAGATGGCAGCACAGTCATAAACTTTAAGCTTTGAACTTTTTAATATTAATTAACTTTTCGATAGATGGTGCACATTTCTTACAGTTTTATTGTCAACCACGATAACTAAAACTCCATATAAAATTATTCAAAATCAGGTACTCAACTGTAAATTATTATTTTTCCAAGTTTATCTGTAGATGTCACCCTTTAAAGCTTATTTTGTGTACATGGTTTGTAACTTGGTTCAATATACAGTTTTATTATCAACCACGATAACTAAAACTCTATATGAATCTATCCAAAATCAGATATTCAACTGTATATTGTTATTTTTTAAAACTTTATCTGTAGATGTCACATTTCAAAGTTTATGTATTTATGTAAACATGGTTTGTAACTTAATTGAAATTGGATAGTGCACAGTTATATTAATATTTTATAATTATAACCTTGCCATTGAAAACTAGTTCATCGTACATTAAATAAAAACTGTAAAATGATATTTGTTTACAAATTTTTTTTTAAAGGTAATGAAAAAAAAAAAAATCATTTACATACATATACATATAACAAAAATCAATGTGAATAAACTGTAATCGTAATGAAAATTTATTGCAATAAATTTATTCATGATTAAATTGTGATCATCAATTTTTTTTTGTTTTTTTTTTTAAAGGTACCTAATGAAAAAGTATAATAAACTTATACAACGTATTGTCGTGTGGTGTAAAACATCTACTTATTATTTTTGAGTTACCTATTATTTTAAAAGTGTTGTGATCATAATAAAAGTGAAAAAATTTATATTTTTGAATTAATCTATTATTTTAAAATTAAAAAAGTGAAGTGATCATAATAAAAGTCAAAGAGAACATTTATATTAACAAGATACATTGGTTTTTATATCTAATCTTGTGAGATAGTAAAGAAAATTTAAAGTGTGAAACAAACTTTTAAGAGTGAAATTTTATAATTTAACTAATTAACAAAATAAATAAAATTTCAACATATTTAAATACTTAGTCGAAAAAAATTTTAAAGTAAGTTACAATCATACATTTATTTAAATGATATAAAATGTTTTAACATATTATTTCTTTAATATTTTCAGTTAAATAATGAATAACTGCGAAGAATGCAACAAAATGTTTTCATCAAAAGACATTTTAGTTCGCCATGTAAAGGAGCAGCACTCCCAAGATAACATGCTATGTGAAGTATGTGGAATCGTTTTCGATAATAAACGAAAACTTGAGTACCATCATAAGAGGGTACATATTGCACCGGCCATCAACACACCTTCATCTTTTGATACTCCATCAAATCCAAGGACAGCTGTAACCGCTAAGAGAAGGAAAATGGATGATGCTGACATTTTATGCAGTAATTGTAATGTAAGTGTTCCAAAAAAATTTTTTTTTAATCATTATAAGTCATTAGCTCATAAGAATAATTGTTTAAAAAACTATAGTGAGAATGATGAAAACATTCAGATCATTAGCACAGCATTCAAATCTCGAATAATTAGTTATAGGGTTTCAGATGTACCTAATAACTATATTAGTATAAATGATTTTATGCATTCTATAAAACATAAAATAATTAAATTAATACAGCTTCAAACAGCAATATTTAAAGCTGTTAAAACAAATTTTGAATTGTTTGGTTTATTCACCAAATATGATTTGAAAGACGAAGTAAATGTTAGTTCATTAAAATCATTTAATACTAAAAATGCAATTTTAACAGAAGCTACTGATTTGGATGAAATATTTTCACAGATTGTTTGCACTTTGAATACTCTGGGTGAGGAGTTTCAAGAGAAAGAGTCTGGATGGGCGATTGAAAAAGTATTGTTCATTGAATTGAATTTTAATAAATATAGTCCGATGAGAGGGTCTTCTTACATACCTCTCCCAAAATGTATTAAAGATAAAAAAGCTATAATCAATGTTCAAAATTCTGATCAAGCCTGTTTCGCCTGGTCAATCATGGCTAGCAAATATCCTAATGTAAGAAAACCTCAACGGTGTAATTCATTTCCTCACTATAGTTCTATCTTAAATTTAAATAATATTAGTTTCTCCATGCCTTTAAAAGACATCCCACAATTTGAAAACCAGAATAATATAAGTGTAAATGTGTATGGTTTAGAAGGTAGTCAAATTGTGGGTCCTTTATATTATACGAATCTTAAAAAACAACATCATGTTAATTTGTTATATTTAGAAGATGGGGAAAATAGTCATTATTGTTTCATAAAAAAGTTAAATACGTTAGTGGGCAAACAATTTTCAAAACGGGAAAATCGGAAATTCATTTGTGACGGATGTTTAATATTTTTTCGTAATGAAAGAAAATTAAACACCCATCTACAACATGGATGTAATAAAATTAAATGTTTACTCCCTAACAAAGAAAATTCTATATTAAAATTTAAAAACTTTAAAAATAAGGAACGCGTACCCTTCATCATATATTGTGATTTTGAAGCAATATTAAAACCGATTAATACATGTTTACCTAGCGCAACACACCCATTTACCGAAAACGTGACAAAACATGAGCCTTGCAGTTTTGCATATTATATAAAATGCTCATACGATGACAGTTTATCAAAATTTGAATTATATAGGGGAGAAGATTGCGCTAAACAATTTATCGAAAAAATAAAACTTGATTTAGACCAGCTTTATAATAAATTAAATTCAAAATTCAAAATGATTGCACTAACAAATGATGAGCAATTTCAATATAATAATTCAACCAATTGCCACATTTGTGAAAAATCTTTCATTGATTCTGAAAACTATAAAGTAAGAGATCATTGCCATCTTACCGGCAAGTTTCGAGGCGCTGCTCATGTTAATTGTAATTTGCATTATCAAGTTATAGATTTTGTACCAATAGTTTGCCATAATTTAAGCGGATATGATGCTCATTTCATTATCAAAGAATTGGGTTTTGATGAGGAAAATATTGATTTAATTGCCCAAAATAAGGAAAGATACATATCTTTCACGAAACATTTCAAAATTAATAATACTAAAAAAATTAAACTGAGATTCATTGATTCTTTTAAGTTTATGGCTTCCAGTCTCGACAACTTAGCAAAAAATTTGGAAGAAAATCAGTTTTTGGAAATTCAAAAAATGTTCATAAATCAAAATCAATTAAATCTTATTAAGAAAAAGGGTGTCTTTCCTTATGATTTTCTAGATAGTCACGAAAAATTTAATTATTCTAGTCTACCACCAAAGTCGAGCTTTTATAATAAGTTAAATGATTCCCACATTACAGACGAACAATACACTCATGCTAATAAAGTATGGGTTGAATTCAACTGTAAGAATTTGGGTGATTATTCAGATTTATATTTAAAATCTGATGTTCTCCTTTTAACAGATATTTTTGAAAATTTTAGAAATGTCTGTTTAAAAACATATAATTTAGATCCAGCTCACTACTACACATCTCCCGGTCTGAGCTGGGACGCAATGCTAAAATACACAAACATTGAAATGGAATTATTAACAAATATTGATATGTTAAATTTCATTAAAAAGGGAGTTCGTGGCGGCTTAGCACAATGTTCTAAACGTTATGCTAAAGCAAATAATAAATATATGAGTAAATATGTAAGGAAAGATGAAAATTCCAACTATATAATCTATCTAGATGCTAATAACCTTTACGGACATGCTATGAGTCAATATCTACCATATGCAAATTTTAAATGGCTTAAAAATAGTGAAATTGAAAACTTTGATATAAATTCTATAAATGATAATGATGAATTGGGGTATATCTTAGAATGTGATTTAGAATATCCAGATCATCTACATAAATCACATAATGATTTACCATTTTGCGTAGAAAATATTAAACCTGTATATACATCTTCTAAGCAAAAGAAACTCATAGCCAATCTTAACCCCAAATCCAACTATATAATTCATCAAAAAAATTTAAAACAGTGCTTATCAGAAGGGTTGATTCTAAAGAAAATACATAGAGTATTACAATTTAACCAAAAACCTTTTTTAAAATCATACATAGACCTTAATACAAACCTACGTGCACAAGCTAAGAATCCATTTGAAAAAGATTTTTATAAATTAATGAATAACAGTGTGTTTGGTAAAACTCTTGAGGATGTTTTCAAGCGAAAAGACATTCGAATGCTGACACACTGGGAAAATATTGAAAACAAATTAGGCGCTAGTAGTTTAATTAATAAACCTAATTTCCATTCATCTTCAGTTTTTAATGAAAATCTCATTGCAATCCAAATGAATAAATTGCAAATAACATTAAACAAACCTATTTATGTAGGATTTACAGTATTAGAATTATCAAAAACCCTTATGTATGATTTCCATTACAAATACTTTATGCCTAAATATAAAGAACGAGCTTCATTGCTATACACTGACACTGACTCTCTAATTTACGAAATTCAAACTGAAGACTTCTATAAAGACATTGAACAGGATATTGACAGTAGATTTGATACATCAGACTTTTCTCCACAAAACATTTTTGGAATACCATTAAAAAATAAAAAAGTGTTAGGTATGTTTAAAGATGAATGTAATGGAAAAATTATAACAGAATTTATAGGGCTGAAAGCAAAAACATATTGTATACTTCTAGAAGATGATAATGAGTTAAGTAAAAAAATTAAGGGTATTAAAAAAAGTGTTGTTTCAAATAAAATATCATTTAATGATTATAAAAATTGTTTGAATAATGACGAAAAAATAATTAGATCTCAATTAAATTTTAAAAGTATAAAACATGATTTGTACACCCAATTAGTTAATAAATTAGCATTGACAAATGATGATGATAAAAGATTCGTTATACCAAATTCTTTTAATACTTTGGCATGGGGTAACAAAGAACTCGAAAATTTTGATATTCAATAGTTTACAAATTTAATTAAAGTATAAGTTTATATAATTTAGAATAAAATAATATGTATATATGTTAATTTTAATAATTTTATTTACTAAATAATAATACTAAATAATAATATTGTATCAGATTTTATTTTAAATAAATGTATAATAGTATAATAGTATTTTAAAGAATATCGTTTTTATTTATCCATGAGTTGTGTGATGAATCAAAACCAAGCCATTTGACATAAACCTTTGTTCCATTCCTCTTCAAGATTTTTTCTATAAGGTAAGTATCAGGGTGATTTGTCTTTTGGAGCTCCTTTTCATAAAACCGACCTGATATTAGCTGACCCTTATAATCCTCAAGTAAATACGTCACAGGAAATTTGTTGTTAATACTGATAACTTTAAATATTTCAGTAGTCCAATTTGGTGTATAACCTTTTTCGAAAACGGTTTTAAATTTGCTAACTCGAACGAAATCTCCAACTTTAAATTTATTTTTCTGCATTAAGTTAGGATATGTATACACACGTTTTAAAAGTTGTTTTTCATTTGCCATAGTAACTTCTACAGGTGCTAATTTAATTGTCCTATGTTTTTTGTTGTTGTAATCTTTCACTAATTTTTTTAAAATATTCAGCCACTTGTAAGATCCTTGAAGACTAAACATCCTCCACATCTGCTCCTTAAGAGTTCGATGCAGCATATTTAGAACAATTATTAAATTATGGTGATGATGCATACAAAACACATTTGCAATTATCAGGATGGAGTTTGGAGACAAAAAATCTTGATAATCTTGCTGAAAACGATGGATTAAAATTAAGAACAGCATTAACTAAAAACAGTGGAATTGTAGAAGTATATGGAAAATTGCATGCTGACATGCTCAATCAACCTTTGCTATTATTAAACAATGTAGATTTACGAATTTCGTTAACATTGAATAAACCGGAATTTTATTTACTCGGTGCTGATACAGATACTTCGAAAAATAAATTTCTGTTCATAACAACATTGATAAACCAACTAACAATCTTAATGATTCATAATTTAAAGGAGTTAGAAATAGTTAAAATGTTAAAGTTTAAAAGTTTATTAAAATTTAAAGTTAAGACAAAAAATAAATTTCTGATCATAACAACATTGATAAACCAACTAACAATCTTAATGATTCATAATTTAAAGGAGTTAGAAATAGTTAAAGTTCAAAAAGTTTATTAAAATTTAAAGTTAAGATAAAAAATAAATTTCTGTTCATAACAACATTGATAAACCAACTAACAATCTTAATGATTAATAATTTAAAGGAGTTAGTAATAGTTTTCTAATTATAATGAATTTAACCTTATAAAGACAAAAGGTGTTTCCCTTCCTATGATTATCTTGGTACTTTCAAAAAAGTTTAATGAATAAAAATATAGTTTGGTGTGGTCAAAATTAAATGTAATGTCACTTTTAAAAGCTGATTTTATGCGCACGGTTTGTAACTTGGTTGAATATACAATCAACAATTAAAATTTAAACAATTGTAGGCCTTTTTAGAAGAACGCAAAAACAAAAATTAAAATTTGAATGCGACTCATTTTCATTAAAACTAGAAATTTTGCCATACATAAACGTTTATGCTGTTGTAATTTCCTTCGCCTGTGAAAAACAAAAATAATTCGCGGACCCCTGGTCCGCAAAGCGGACCCCGCGGGCAAAGCCCGCGGGGGTCCGCGAATTATTTTTGTTTTTCACAGGCGAAGGAAATTACAACAGCATAAACGTTTATGTATGGCAAAATTTCTAGTTTTAATGAAAATGAGTCGCATTCAAATTTTAATTTTTGTTTTTGCGTTCTTCTAAAAAGGCCTACAATTGTTTAAATTTTAATTGTTGATTGTATATTCAACCAAGTTACAAACCGTGCGCATAAAATCAGCTTTTAAAAGTGACATTACATTTAATTTTGACCACACCAAACTATATTTTTATTCATTAAACTTTTTTGAAAGTACCAAGATAATCATAGGAAGGGAAACACCTTTTGTCTTTATAAGGTTAAATTCATTATAATTAGAAAACTATTACTAACTCCTTTAAATTATTAATCATTAAGATTGTTAGTTGGTTTATCAATGTTGTTATGAACAGAAATTTATTTTTTATCTTAACTTTAAATTTTAATAAACTTTTTGAACTTTAACTATTTCTAACTCCTTTAAATTATGAATCATTAAGATTGTTAGTTGGTTTATCAATGTTGTTATGATCAGAAATTTATTTTTTGTCTTAACTTTAAATTTTAATAAACTTTTAAACTTTAACATTTTAACTATTTCTAACTCCTTTAAATTATGAATCATTAAGATTGTTAGTTGGTTTATCAATGTTGTTATGAACAGAAATTTATTTTTCGAAGTATCTGTATCAGCACCGAGTAAATAAAATTCCGGTTTATTCAATGTTAACGAAATTCGTAAATCTACATTGTTTAATAATAGCAAAGGTTGATTGAGCATGTCAGCATGCAATTTTCCATATACTTCTACAATTCCACTGTTTTTAGTTAATGCTGTTCTTAATTTTAATCCATCGTTTTCAGCAAGATTATCAAGATTTTTTGTCTCCAAACTCCATCCTGATAATTGCAAATGTGTTTTGTATGCATCATCACCATAATTTAATAATTGTTCTAAATATGCTGCATCGAACTCTTAAGGAGCAGATGTGGAGGATGTTTAGTCTTCAAGGATCTTACAAGTGGCTGAATATTTTAAAAAAATTAGTGAAAGATTACAACAACAAAAAACATAGGACAATTAAATTAGCACCTGTAGAAGTTACTATGGCAAATGAAAAACAACTTTTAAAACGTGTGTATACATATCCTAACTTAATGCAGAAAAATAAATTTAAAGTTGGAGATTTCGTTCGAGTTAGCAAATTTAAAACCGTTTTCGAAAAAGGTTATACACCAAATTGGACTACTGAAATATTTAAAGTTATCAGTATTAACAACAAATTTCCTGTGACGTATTTACTTGAGGATTATAAGGGTCAGCTAATATCAGGTCGGTTTTATGAAAAGGAGCTCCAAAAGACAAATCACCCTGATACTTACCTTATAGAAAAAATCTTGAAGAGGAATGGAACAAAGGTTTATGTCAAATGGCTTGGTTTTGATTCATCACACAACTCATGGATAAATAAAAACGATATTCTTTAAAATACTATTATACTATTATACATTTATTTAAAATAAAATCTGATACAATATTATTATTTAGTATTATTATTTAGTAAATAAAATTATTAAAATTAACATATATACATATTATTTTATTCTAAATTATATAAACTTATACTTTAATTAAATTTGTAAACTATTGAATATCAAAATTTTCGAGTTCTTTGTTACCCCATGCCAAAGTATTAAAAGAATTTGGTATAACGAATCTTTTATCATCATCATTTGTCAATGCTAATTTATTAACTAATTGGGTGTACAAATCATGTTTTATACTTTTAAAATTTAATTGAGATCTAATTATTTTTTCGTCATTATTCAAACAATTTTTATAATCATTAAATGATATTTTATTTGAAACAACACTTTTTTTAATACCCTTAATTTTTTTACTTAACTCATTATCATCTTCTAGAAGTATACAATATGTTTTTGCTTTCAGCCCTATAAATTCTGTTATAATTTTTCCATTACATTCATCTTTAAACATACCTAACACTTTTTTATTTTTTAATGGTATTCCAAAAATGTTTTGTGGAGAAAAGTCTGATGTATCAAATCTACTGTCAATATCCTGTTCAATGTCTTTATAGAAGTCTTCAGTTTGAATTTCGTAAATTAGAGAGTCAGTGTCAGTGTATAGCAATGAAGCTCGTTCTTTATATTTAGGCATAAAGTATTTGTAATGGAAATCATACATAAGGGTTTTTGATAATTCTAATACTGTAAATCCTACATAAATAGGTTTGTTTAATGTTATTTGCAATTTATTCATTTGGATTGCAATGAGATTTTCATTAAAAACTGAAGATGAATGGAAATTAGGTTTATTAATTAAACTACTAGCGCCTAATTTGTTTTCAATATTTTCCCAGTGTGTCAGCATTCGAATGTCTTTTCGCTTGAAAACATCCTCAAGAGTTTTACCAAACACACTGTTATTCATTAATTTATAAAAATCTTTTTCAAATGGATTCTTAGCTTGTGCACGTAGGTTTGTATTAAGGTCTATGTATGATTTTAAAAAAGGTTTTTGGTTAAATTGTAATACTCTATGTATTTTCTTTAGAATCAACCCTTCTGATAAGCACTGTTTTAAATTTTTTTGATGAATTATATAGTTGGATTTGGGGTTAAGATTGGCTATGAGTTTCTTTTGCTTAGAAGATGTATATACAGGTTTAATATTTTCTACGCAAAATGGTAAATCATTATGTGATTTATGTAGATGATCTGGATATTCTAAATCACATTCTAAGATATACCCCAATTCATCATTATCATTTATAGAATTTATATCAAAGTTTTCAATTTCACTATTTTTAAGCCATTTAAAATTTGCATATGGTAGATATTGACTCATAGCATGTCCGTAAAGGTTATTAGCATCTAGATAGATTATATAGTTGGAATTTTCATCTTTCCTTACATATTTACTCATATATTTATTATTTGCTTTAGCATAACGTTTAGAACATTGTGCTAAGCCGCCACGAACTCCCTTTTTAATGAAATTTAACATATCAATATTTGTTAATAATTCCATTTCAATGTTTGTGTATTTTAGCATTGCGTCCCAGCTCAGACCGGGAGATGTGTAGTAGTGAGCTGGATCTAAATTATATGTTTTTAAACAGACATTTCTAAAATTTTCAAAAATATCTGTTAAAAGGAGAACATCAGATTTTAAATATAAATCTGAATAATCACCCAAATTCTTACAGTTGAATTCAACCCATACTTTATTAGCATGAGTGTATTGTTCGTCTGTAATGTGGGAATCATTTAACTTATTATAAAAGCTCGACTTTGGTGGTAGACTAGAATAATTAAATTTTTCGTGACTATCTAGAAAATCATAAGGAAAGACACCCTTTTTCTTAATAAGATTTAATTGATTTTGATTTATGAACATTTTTTGAATTTCCAAAAACTGATTTTCTTCCAAATTTTTTGCTAAGTTGTCGAGACTGGAAGCCATAAACTTAAAAGAATCAATGAATCTCAGTTTAATTTTTTTAGTATTATTAATTTTGAAATGTTTCGTGAAAGATATGTATCTTTCCTTATTTTGGGCAATTAAATCAATATTTTCCTCATCAAAACCCAATTCTTTGATAATGAAATGAGCATCATATCCGCTTAAATTATGGCAAACTATTGGTACAAAATCTATAACTTGATAATGCAAATTACAATTAACATGAGCAGCGCCTCGAAACTTGCCGGTAAGATGGCAATGATCTCTTACTTTATAGTTTTCAGAATCAATGAAAGATTTTTCACAAATGTGGCAATTGGTTGAATTATTATATTGAAATTGCTCATCATTTGTTAGTGCAATCATTTTGAATTTTGAATTTAATTTATTATAAAGCTGGTCTAAATCAAGTTTTATTTTTTCGATAAATTGTTTAGCGCAATCTTCTCCCCTATATAATTCAAATTTTGATAAACTGTCATCGTATGAGCATTTTATATAATATGCAAAACTGCAAGGCTCATGTTTTGTCACGTTTTCGGTAAATGGGTGTGTTGCGCTAGGTAAACATGTATTAATCGGTTTTAATATTGCTTCAAAATCACAATATATGATGAAGGGTACGCGTTCCTTATTTTTAAAGTTTTTAAATTTTAATATAGAATTTTCTTTGTTAGGGAGTAAACATTTAATTTTATTACATCCATGTTGTAGATGGGTGTTTAATTTTCTTTCATTACGAAAAAATATTAAACATCCGTCACAAATGAATTTCCGATTTTCCCGTTTTGAAAATTGTTTGCCCACTAACGTATTTAACTTTTTTATGAAACAATAATGACTATTTTCCCCATCTTCTAAATATAACAAATTAACATGATGTTGTTTTTTAAGATTCGTATAATATAAAGGACCCACAATTTGACTACCTTCTAAACCATACACATTTACACTTATATTATTCTGGTTTTCAAATTGTGGGATGTCTTTTAAAGGCATGGAGAAACTAATATTATTTAAATTTAAGATAGAACTATAGTGAGGAAATGAATTACACCGTTGAGGTTTTCTTACATTAGGATATTTGCTAGCCATGATTGACCAGGCGAAACAGGCTTGATCAGAATTTTGAACATTGATTATAGCTTTTTTATCTTTAATACATTTTGGGAGAGGTATGTAAGAAGACCCTCTCATCGGACTATATTTATTAAAATTCAATTCAATGAACAATACTTTTTCAATCGCCCATCCAGACTCTTTCTCTTGAAACTCCTCACCCAGAGTATTCAAAGTGCAAACAATCTGTGAAAATATTTCATCCAAATCAGTAGCTTCTGTTAAAATTGCATTTTTAGTATTAAATGATTTTAATGAACTAACATTTACTTCGTCTTTCAAATCATATTTGGTGAATAAACCAAACAATTCAAAATTTGTTTTAACAGCTTTAAATATTGCTGTTTGAAGCTGTATTAATTTAATTATTTTATGTTTTATAGAATGCATAAAATCATTTATACTAATATAGTTATTAGGTACATCTGAAACCCTATAACTAATTATTCGAGATTTGAATGCTGTGCTAATGATCTGAATGTTTTCATCATTCTCACTATAGTTTTTTAAACAATTATTCTTATGAGCTAATGACTTATAATGATTAAAAAAAAATTTTTTGGAACACTTACATTACAATTACTGCATAAAATGTCAGCATCATCCATTTTCCTTCTCTTAGCGGTTACAGCTGTCCTTGGATTTGATGGAGTATCAAAAGATGAAGGTGTGTTGATGGCCGGTGCAATATGTACCCTCTTATGATGGTACTCAAGTTTTCGTTTATTATCGAAAACGATTCCACATACTTCACATAGCATGTTATCTTGGGAGTGCTGCTCCTTTACATGGCGAACTAAAATGTCTTTTGATGAAAACATTTTGTTGCATTCTTCGCAGTTATTCATTATTTAACTGAAAATATTAAAGAAATAATATGTTAAAACATTTTATATCATTTAAATAAATGTATGATTGTAACTTACTTTAAAATTTTTTTCGACTAAGTATTTAAATATGTTGAAATTTTATTTATTTTGTTAATTAGTTAAATTATAAAATTTCACTCTTAAAAGTTTGTTTCACACTTTAAATTTTCTTTACTATCTCACAAGATTAGATATAAAAACCAATGTATCTTGTTAATATAAATGTTCTCTTTGACTTTTATTATGATCACTTCACTTTTTTAATTTTAAAATAATAGATTAATTCAAAAATATAAATTTTTTCACTTTTATTATGATCACAACACTTTTAAAATAATAGGTAACTCAAAAATAATAAGTAGATGTTTTACACCACACGACAATACGTTGTATAAGTTTATTATACTTTTTCATTAGGTACCTTTAAAAAAAAAAACAAAAAAAAATTGATGATCACAATTT